>JAJEJO010001927.1:168436-196854 GCA_020662805.1 Glaucomys volans
GTGTGTGTGTGTGTGTGTGTGTGTGTGTACCCACAGGCACACTCACAGCAGAATGAACATTAATTAAAATATCTACCCCACATTCATTGTTGCTTATGGGTTCATTTATCCATTCTCCCCATACATCAACATAAATAGGGGATCTTGATACTTTTTACCTGAAAGAAACTGACAATGATAAAAGGAAAAAATGGCACATCAGTAAACATCCATTTCAGGCAGAAAAGGCAGGATTTGATTCCAGATCTGCTTGACCTGTTTTTTTCTACCTGTTTTCTGGTAGTGAATCCAGGGGTAATTTTTGCAGAAAATAAATAGCTGTCTGTGTATTTAAACAAGAGTGCTGCCTGGGGTAGAGATGCCAAAACCTCGGAGAGGACGACTGCTACAGAGCTCTGTGCTTTCCACTTTGAGAGACATTTCATGACCAAGAACAATGCATGGTATCTTCCTTTCCCTTCAGTCACTCAGGCAAATTAGTTCAGGTCCCCCAGTAACGAGATATGGGAAAGGAGGGATATTGACCTTCATCTCGTGACCATTTGTTGTGATTTATGAGAATGGAACCCCAGCAGAGCAAGTGCTAGTCTGTGTAACCCTTCATTCAGCCAAGGAATGTGGGAAGCCATGAAAAGGAGGAGGGAACCCCAGAAGTAGAGATGCAAGGGGCACAGCAAGCTCTCCTGAAGACTCAGTGTTCTCAGCCTCGGATACTTTGAACTAATGGGAGTTTTCATTAGTATAATCTAAAAATATGTTTAAATGATTTTAAGCATTGAAAATTTTTTTTCTGAGATGGCAGTGGGGGGTCTCACTATGTTGCCTAGACTAGCCTTGAAATCATGAGTTCAAGGGATCCTCCTGCCACAGCTTATCTAGGAACTGGCACTACAGGTGCATGTCACTGTCCCAGGCTTTTAAAGCATTTTTGATGACCACTTAAAATCATGGGAAAGATTATAAATGAAGCCAAAACTGAGAAAAAATCAGGATACTGAATTATAAATATGTAAGCTTCCATAAACAAGTATATACAGATTCTATTTCTGAGAGATATATCTGCAATATATATGTAAATATTAAGTTGTGTAAATATATTTGTATACATGTATACATAGTGCATATTTACCTATTTAAATGAAATTTATTTGTGTGTATCCATATGTATATGTGTATATATCTATATATACATAGATAGATATAGATAAAGAGAAAAAGATATTAAAAAACAGAATAACCTGACACAGTGATGGACACCATCTGTAAACCCAGCTACTCAGCTACTTGGGAGGCTGATGCAGGAGAATCACAAATTCAAAGTAAGCCTGGCAACTTAACAAAATCCTGTCTCAAAATTAAAAAAAAAATACAGCCTGGAGTTGTACCTCAGTCACAGAGTGCCTTAGAGTTCAATCTCCAGTTTCACAAAAATATTTTGATAAATTAAAATAAACAGAACAAGGTTAAGTCCAGGATCTGTCAAAAGTCATTAGTATTCATCATTTTAATGTAGTGGGGGAGTGACATATTTCCTAACTTTTTTGCTATTTATAAACTTCTAAATTGAACCATGTTACTTTTATAGTCAGACAAATGTAGAAATATTCTAGTATTTACTACATAACTTGTCCCAAACAAAGACAATGTCCATATCATGGTGTATACATTTTGTGATTCTTTTAAGAAGTCCTGTTTTCACTACTGTCTTGATGGGGGAAATTGAGCCTTCCTCTACAGAATGTGTTTAATATGAGTACCAGGGATTCAGAAATGTTGAAGCCTAAAAGAAATGAGAATATATTTGGTCAAATCCTGACAGAGAAAAGTAACTAGAATGGTCAATCCACTAATTCCTTAGTCACTGAACTCTGGTGTGTCACTGTGGGTAGGGGTTGTGGCCAGGCTATGAGAACAAAAGGACAATTGAGCGTAGACTCTGAGCCAGCAAGTAGGCCCAAGGAGACCTTGGCTTGTATCTGAGTGAGTAAGGGAGTCAGTGTTGCTATTTGCTGGGAAGAAACTTAAAACAACAAAGTATGATTGACAAAAAAAGTTTTCTGGACTCTTTTCCTCAGAGAGCCTGTTTAAGTATTTATCATATAAACAAAAATGCTTGACCTTTACTGAATGTCAGTATGGCAAGGACACCTTGCCCTTCACTCTGGCAGACAGGCCTTGACTCCAGGGAAGTAGGATGTTACCACCACCAGAGATAGGAGAAGGTCAAGAGTCAGACAATGATGTCAACTGTGTGTGTAACACATCCCCTTGGGCTGGTCCAGCTAAGACGCTGATTCCAGGGCCTCTGGGATGCCTGCTTAATGTAGGTCCCATCCCATAATTCCCATGCCACCTGTGACTCTGGGTGTCCAACCAGGAGCTGTTGTCACAAGCCAACCACTATTTTCACATCTAGAAAAGAACTCAAATTAGCTGCACATGCCAGGTCTGCGGTGATCTTGCTGTTGCCCCTCTCTATGGTCACAAGCTATGCAAGGACATTTGCAGCTGGTCAATTGAGGGAGGTACCATGATTTGTGTGTTCAATAACTAGCAAAAATTACATTTCAGCTTTTTCTCTGACCTTGCTCAAGGAGACAAAAGAGCTTCACGCCAGTGGGCAGGGAAAGAACGTTTGCAGAGGGCAGAAGAGCCAACAGGACATCTGAAATTACCTGATGGAAGCCAACATTTTATCTCCCTGCTGTAACTCTATCCTGTTTTGAAAAAGCAATAACCTTCTCTCTATGTGAGTGACAGCCATATGGGGTTGTTACTGTAATTCTCAGCAGCTTAGAAATAAAAGAAAAAAAATCAACCATAGAGGAGGTAGAATGGGAAGTGAAGGGTTTCTCAAATGGGTAAGGGAACAGAGCATACCCACAAAGCCTGCTGGGTTTCCCACTTAAGAGTGATGAGCCTAATGCTCAGAGAACTCAGGGTGACAGATAAAAGGTCACAAAACTGGAAGGGACATGCCATGGGGTCTATGAACACTGACTTTCTTTTTCATATGTCTGCTTTCCAAAATGTGGTCATTTGTTGTCTCATTGGGCATATTCTATACTTTTTTTGCTACCCCACTCTAACCAATCATTTGTCCTAATTGACCCACAGTAACCCTTCACCACAAAGGCAGGTAGCCAGCACATACCAGGGAAAAGGCTGACATAATTTACTGTGTCCCAACCTGCAATCCTGACTGTCTCTAGCACACTAAGCTCAAAGCACCTCAGTAATGTGGGAGTTCTCCCCAGAATCTCCTGTGAAAAGCCCCATTGCTTACCTAGATGAGAGCATCCAGGAGCTGTGGCACCCTTGCCTGCCTTTCCTAGAATGGCAGAGGACACTGCTGTGTGATTTAATAGCACCGTCTCCACTGATGTCCCAGGGCGCCACTCATTTGAGAAGCGTCTGCATACAATGCTAATATTGGCAAGATTTCTGAAAAGCTAACTCAGGTACTAAATCATGCCAAATGAACAAGTCAAAGCCGCATTGGGCTTCTCCCAAGGTAACTGTCCTCAGAGACAAAAGCAAAGGTTATGTCGGTGACTGAAACAGAAGTCAACCTAATGCCCTTTTGGAGAGGGAAAAAAAAAGAAAAAGAATATTTAAGACATAATGTCTCAAAGTCGATTTCTTCATAACTATCTCCATATGCTGTCTGCCTCTTTTTATTCGTGCAGTTTCCATCTTCAGATTCCAGGTCACTCTTGAGTATTGCTGTCCGGGTTTGCTATCCTGCCTCTTCTCCTTTCAAAGTGTGAATATATAACCAATTCCCCTGAATATGCAGTTATGTGTGTCAAAATACACACACTGATATACTCTACACTAATGTTCTCCTGATCACGGTTTTGCCCATTATCTTTTTCCTCCTAGATTAAAAATGAGGCAGATCTATGTGGTGTGGCAAGTGTTAAAACTTAGCTCAAGCCAATACAAGTGCTCCTGGCACCTAGAACAGGGAGCCACAGCTTTGACCTGCTTCCCTCTTTGTTAGCTGCAGTCACATGAAGCCTCAGGTTGAGTGACAGTTCTGTGCCATCACTTTAAACTGCACCTTTAACCAACCAACAAACAAAATGAAGAATTAATAGTTGGACATTATTGAAGTATTATAAATCAAACAGGCTACGGTTCTTGGATCTTAAACATGGAGTTTTCTGGTTGAGTTTTGCTGGAAGTACACTATTGTATTACCAGTTATTATTTTCTAAAAATAAATCCCTACATTTTGTCCAGTGTTCCTCCAAAGTTCACAGCAAATGTCAAGTCTTTGCGGTTTCTATTCATAACTCAAGAGTCTTTATAGAAACTTTGCCCATATTGAAGTTTTCTTTCCAAAAGGAGGTTCTCTTTCTTTATTGTGTTTTTCCATCCTCCTCCAAAGTTGCTTTCCCTTATGGATGATTGGGTCCTTCTCTGTAGCTAGGTCTATTTGTCCTTTGTGTGAGTGGATAGCTATTCAGTGCATCATGGCTGGTATGTCCATAATCCCTGTGTCAGTTCCAAATGCAGCCTAGCAAGAACCCCAAGTATAGCTTGACTCACACAGAAAAAAGTATTGTCCACAGTTACTCCTCAGTTTTTCCATATGCTATCCCCTCATCCTGTATGTTGAAGAGTTGGGACTCTAAGGAAAATGGTCACTGACCTGTGCCTTCAAGATTTATAGCCCAGTGAAGAAGAAGACATTGTTGTGAATCAAGCAGAAAGCCCCAAGAAAAAAATAAACAAAAGAAGAGGCAGTGCTGAGTTTTGGAACCACCAGTTTGGTGATTCCAAATGGACATAGGGATTAAGGGAGGAGGTGCACCTTTGGTTCCATCTGAGGAGTGTGGTGGTTGTTAGCTGTGCTCTGTGGCAGATCTATGTGGTGTGGCAAGTGTTAAAACAGCTCAAGCTAATTCAAGTGCTCCTGGCACCTAGAATAGGGGGCGAGAGCTGCATGAAAGGTCACTTGCAGTGATCTTTTAAAGTTTGCATCAACTTTGCAGTGCTGCATAGGTAGTTGACATCCCCAATTCACAGTCAGTATTGATTTATAAATGCTTAGCTTGTGCTATTGTTTGGAAATGGTTGGTGTGTCCCTCAAGAGTCCATTGATTAAAAGTTTGGTACACAGAGTGATGATTTGGAAGGTGATGTGGAACCTTTAAGAGACAGGGCTGAGTGCAAGGTCCTTGTATCATACGGGGGACTTAGTCATAAAAGGCATTAATGTATTTATCATTTGAGACCCAAGTTGTTGAGAAAGGGTTATTAAAAAAGGAGTAAGCCTGAGCCTGCACTCTGTTTCCTGATCACTGTACTGCGAGGATTCTGTCATTTGCAATGGGATCATTATAGAGCCTGCATTATGCTCTTTGTATTTTCAGTCTCCAACACTGTGAGCTAAATAAACCTCTTTATAATGTCAACCTGAGTTGTTTTGTTGTAGTGGTGCAAAGCTGACTCATACAGATCAGATTTCAATGAGGATTAAGTTTCAATAAATGGTCATGGTAATATCCCTATTTTCATTGGTTTATACTCTATCTTTATGTACAAAGTACAGGGCTAAACAATTCCAGTTGCTTTTCTTTTTTGTTCTTATTTCTTTTCAATTCTCATCTAATCCCCACAGGAGATTCTCACAGAATATTTGAAACCAATCAAGAAAATATTTTTTAATTTAACCACTTTTTCCTCCAACTATAGAAGGAAAGATTTTCTCTAAGTTCTCTCTCAATACCCACTTCATTATTCAATGAATGAAATAATTTTGCCCAACAGACTGAATCAGTTGATGTTGATCATAAATGGTGCCATATAAACAGAATCTATACTAGCAAAATGCTGAAGACTGAGAAACATGTTTTAGCACTGGAGTTTTCTTTCCTGCTCTCTGAGAGTATGAGGTCTGTGAAAGCTCTTTTCTTTGGTGCCTCGCAGTCCAAAGACCTTAAGGGAAGGATCAGAGTCCTACCTACATGATAATATGAGGTGTGGATTCAGAGCACTCAGAGTTCTGTTCCCGGATGAGATTAACAATTTATACTAGGAAAACTTTTTTTGAGAGAAGAGAAGAAAATCAATTATAAGTTCAGTAATATATGGATGCACTTTATATAGCAGTGTTTTTAAATGTTTATAACAGTTTATAAAGCTTTTGTTCTCCTGCCTCTTTTACAGCAAGGAACTGACGTGTCCCAGATCATATATCCAGGAAAATTCAAGAAATACAATGAAAATGGTTCTCCTCCTTCCTGTCTTTCTTCTCTTCCCTCCTACAGTCCCTTCCTCTTTTCTTGCTACCTCTCTTTCTTCCTCAGCGACATCAATGTTTTAATTCCCTGCTTTGTTCTTATAGTACTTGGGAACCTCTTGTCTTTCTTCAGCAAATTTGAGGTATCAAGAATGGGCACAAGAAGGGGAAGGTAGTTCTTCTGATCTGTGACCTTCTATGATCTCTTGAAGTCATATTAGGCTGGCCCTTGGGTTATGCAGAGTAATTCTGACCCTGCATGGATGCAGCTCAGCTGTCCTTGAGATTTCTGTCTAGACAGGCTCTCTGCAAACAGCTGAGCAGGAGACCTACAGAGACAATCTATTCTGCAATGACCCTTGATTATTTTCAGGACACTAGAGAGTACATGGTAATGGAATCAGTTTCTCCACATAAAACCTGCTGCTTTCTGCTTATGCCATAAAAATTGAGAAAGTCACTTTTTGTTTCAGAAAAACAAAGTGAGAATCTTCTTAAAAAATTGTTCTGTGTTTTTACTTGCTGTCTTCCGATGATAAGTGAAGTTGAAATTTCCATGTGAAAATGGAGCATAGAAGAAAATTTTTTCAATCTCTTATGATTTTAAGTCTACAGTCATATGTGGTAATATATAAAACAGAGACCAAACCTCAACCTTGAGGTTCAGAAGCCACATTTTTTATCAAGTTACATATGGTTATCATCAACATCAGAACTTCACTTAATGGGAGAATTTTTAGGAGGCAAGGAAAACCAACAAGCCCTCTGTATTGATGTGAATTCTCTAATTTTGAAGGAGACAGAGGTGTAGTTTACAAATAGAATCTATTAAGTTGGAGAATTTAGGGAAGATAGAGCAACAGAATATAATATAAATAGGGTCAGAATGAAAAAAAAATTATATTCATAAATGCAAGACTCAAAGTGAGCAAAAAAGAAAAAGAGTCCATTGACATTCTACTATGTGGAGGGGAAGACTAAGATGTAACTGAAATAACCAGTAGCCACGGCTATGCTTCTGTATGTAAATGGCACTATAAACAGAAAATCACAAAAGAACAGAAAACGAAAACCTAGTAGGGCTTGATCTGCCGGCTTGAGGGAAGGTAGGGAAGGTAGGGAGAGGAATTTGAGAAAGTTTTGTTGAAGGACTAAGAAAGGGAGCTGAATCTGCAATTGGACACTGCTTGCATTTGATGACACTGTTCTCTTTGTCAATAGAAATATTCTGATTGTAAATCCTGGTTGTGCCACCTGCTCCTCCTGGTGGGCATCACCACATGGAATGAAACTCCAGATGTTGGAAGTGGCACTGCTCTTTCTTTTGGAGGTTTCTGTAAATTAGCATGAGTTATTAGCCCAATAATAGAAACTGCCACAGACATTTAGAATAAATAAAAGTGGGAGCCAATAAGAGAACAAGGTGAAATGGAAGATGGGCAATAACTAGCTACATGCTCCATCAGATAAGCCTCCAATATCAACTTGTCTAAGCTGACCTGTTGTTAGAGACCTTTTAAGGGTAAAGGGCAGCCAAGCTCATTTCCTCATCTTTGGGTTTTCTGCACTTAAATCTCAGTGTAAGTAAGTGTAACTAGTTCCAAGTATTAGACTATTAAATGTGATATAGGCTCTTCCTGGCTCTAATGAGAACTGTATGTAATTATTATTATAAAATCTCCCACATGATGCTTTAATCAGGATTATGGTATATCCATTTTAAAGAAAACAACAGCCCGTGTAATTCAATCCATGCCCTGTTTACAAACTCACAGATGTTAAACCATAGGAAGGATGGATGATGAGGCAAATCAGCCACATCACAGGCCAAACAATTGGCTGTTTTGAGATTTTTTTTTCTTCGGTCTGGATCATTAACATTCATGTTTCAACCAGAAAAATGAATTCTGTGATCAGGAGTTTTGGAGAGTTTCCATGTCTCTACACCATACTCTTACTTGCAGTTGATCAAGTTTTTGTACTAATAGTCCTCTGCATGCTCAATCAGGAAAATGAATGAGTGAGTGGGTGGGATTTGAGAGCTATAGGGAATTTCGGGAGTTTCATCTAGGTGAAGGACACATGCCTCATGGGGAGAGCCAGCCTCTGTCGTGCACCATGCAATTGTCATACAATATTCAGATTTTTTCAAAAAGTCAGTAAAATGGGATTTTTATGCTGAATTTTTTTTATTTAAAATATAGCTATATATATATTTACTCACTAACCACTGGTAAAGCCCCCTATGAGCCATTCATCAGTTTGGGACTTCTGCTGTAAACTATTCATTTTCAGATGAGCTACCAGGCTACCAGGCTCCTTCCTTCTTTTATTCTTTCATTCTCTCTCTCTCTCTCCTTTTATTTTTTCAAAAACATTGTCCAATGTCTACTTCACTGAAACACAATGAATGCACCCCTTGCATGTGTGTGAAATGAATTAATGGAAGATACCAATGAATGCATTGGCACCTAGGAAAAATGGGGTTGGCCAAGAGTGGAGAGGCAGATAGATAATAACAGGAACAGGAATAGGTACCTTCAGATTCTGCCTAGCATCCTTTGTCCTTTAATGTGCAAATCCTACAAGTTTGGAGAAAGAAGAATGCAGATGTTCACTAGACAGAGCACCTCAAACCACTGAGAAACTAGATATTTAAAGTGATGATTTGTTTCAAATGCACTGGGCAAGGAACAGAGAGAAAAGTTCTGTGCTTAGTACTATACTCTCTCACTTTTAAACATACAGTACATGCTAGACATTTTGGTAAAAACCAAAAGACATGTTTTCTTACATTATCTTCACTAACAATCAGGTATTCCCATTTTTTTAATGTTTTTTAATTTACTTTTTAAAATTATTTTTACAAACTGCATTTTGATTCATTGTACACAAATGGGGTACAACTTTTCATTTCTATGGTTGTATACAATGTAGATTCATACCTTTCTTGTGGTCACACATACACATAGGGTAATACTGTCTGTCTCAATCTACTGTCTTTCCTTCCCCCACTCCTCCTGCCCCATTTTCCTCTACACCATCCAAAGTTCCTCCATTCTTCCTTGCCCCCTGACACTCCTCCCCCACCCCATTATGTATCATCATTCACTTATCAGAGAAAACATTTGGCCTTTGGTTTTTTGGGCTTGGCTTATTTCACTTTGCATGATATCTTCCAACTGCATCCATTTACCAGCAAATGCCATAATTTTATTCTTCTTTATGGCTGAGTAATATTCCATTGTGTATATGTACCACAGTTTCTTTGACCATTCATCACTTAAAGGGCATCTAGGTTGTTTCCACAATCTAGCTATCGTGAATTGAGCAGCTATGAACATTGATGTTGCTGTATCACTGTAGTATGCTGATATTAAGTCCTTTGAGTATAAACCAAGGAGAAGAAGAAACTATAGCAAAGAGAGATAAAGGGAATCAGTCCAAAATCATTCAGCTACTAAACTGTACTCGTTATATCTTAGATGCTGCTCCACATGATTTTAGTTCTCGAAACAATCATATGAGATGGGCAATATTGTATGAATTTTACAGAGGAGTAGAAAAGGATTTACTTTTAATACACAAAATCCTAGTGAAGCATATCCTGATTGATAGGAATGGGATTCACATCCCTTTATAAGCCATCCTTGCTCAACCCTTTTTTCCCTCTCTATCTGTTCCTTTTGCTATTTAAAACCACCCTTGCATTCTTGCAGATTCCCCAGTAAATCAAGGGTCCTTTAGTGTCATGGACTGTTCATTCTACTTAGATTTTCTTTTCATAAATCTTTCTCTCTCTTAATTTATGTGTGTTTCAAATATAATTTACTCAAGGAGACACTACTTTTGAAAAAAATACTTTTATATAATACAAAATAAGGTCCCTACACACACCTTGGTTTATTTTTCTTCCTAAACTATAGAGTCAACTAAAATCATCTTATTGTTTTATCTATGTATTTTGTTATTGCCTGTTTCCCTCACAAAAGTCCTGCTTCTATGAAGGGAGGAGTATTGGCATGCGCACAGCTGGGCCACCTAGAAGGACATCTGAAGAAGTGGAACAGAGCACATCTCTGATGAGTGGCTGAATGACTTCCAGGACACAGGCACTTTTGCGCACATTTGGCTTGCACTTTAATGTTTTTCAGAGCCAAAAACACAAGAATAGTCACGTTTTGAATTCCACTGAAAACAAATACAAGAGATATACATGTGTAAGAAAAGGAACATTTTGAGTGGATTCCAGCTAAGTAAATAAAGTCATAGACTTCAGAACAAAGACTAAAAATAATTAAGCTGTGAGTGTTGTTATGAGAGATTTTAGTTCTTTAAAAAAGGCATGCAGAGACGATAAATAGAAATTCAAAGAAAAGGAAGATTGCTTTTTCATAGAAGAAAAGTAAATGTTATTTTTCTTTCATTTCCTCTTTGGAATAATGAGATGAAAGGTGGAGAGGAGAATGCTAGGTGAGAACTGAGGAGACAGAAAATCTTAAGGGCTGTCACAGAAGTAGCAGTTTTCTGTACTATAGATGGAAGGAAGGAAGCCATATTGCTTTCAAAATGGGAGCTTAAAGCGAATTCAGCATTGCTTTTATTAACCTTTAAGGGAGGAAGGTGGTTAGCATTTGCTTGTTTAATTTCATGTAGAATGAGGAGCCTTGAAGGGCAGCATTTCTGTCCTGAAGCTCCTTCATGTGGATCAGACTCAGCCCTCTATGCCTATTCCTCAAAGCATGCTAATCCCATCTTGACATTTGCAGCTAATGAAAACTCTCTGTGGGAGGGTAGATAAGATGCTTCTATCTGAGGGTCTCCAATGGTGGGGACTTGATGTAAGCAAAGTAACTACTGCCAAAACTCTGCTCCTGAGGACTGTAGACTGTCTGGCACCATCCGCAGTAAAACCTGGTGAGTTCTGGGCAAGATTGCAAATATCACATTCTGATCAGGATAAATTTGTTCTGATTTGGTTGTGCTTTTAATTCCTCATGATCCCATATCTAGACTTTAGTTTTCCCTATGCTGAAATAAAAAGATGAATGGACTGAATGAGCCCTATGATCTCTTCACAAATTTAAAACTGAATAATTCTAAATCAGTAATTGGTCATATGAGAAATAACTTAAGAATGTTCCAGTTAAATAATATTTCAGAGGAACACTCCCAATAGTCTTAAGGCCCCATATTAGTCAACATTGAAAGATTATATTTATTTTAGAAAAAGTTCAGTTTTAAACTGTTTTTGGGATTTCCGCCTGGCTAATGAGATTCAGGAAAGTGGGAAGGTGCAGAGAGGAGCAGAAATCATGGTAGCATTCAGAGGAGACCTACCCTGAAATATAGGCTGGGATATGTTTGCTATTACTATGTTTATTATAGTTACCAGTTCATAAAGACATATACCAACTAGATTAATTCCTAGCTTTCTTTTAAAAATGGGAATAATTAGTGCTTTTCTCTTCTGCTAATTTTACATAAAATTCTAGTGTAAAAAATTATTATCATTTCTTTGCTGTCATTTCTATTTTTCAAGGTTCATTTCACACATAGGGGTCAGATGGTAATAAAAAGGGAGAATTACGTTTCTTCGATTTTGACACAAGAGCCATCATTCCCAAATCAATGGTGATTGCACCTGCATCCTGGAGACAACTTGAGAATGACTAACCAGTAATCAAACCATTTGCACTGAATGGTATGGGTATAAAGCCAGATCTGCCACCTTAACCTATGCAGTATCTGGGGAAAAACTTAACTTATTGCTTTTACTTGATTAACAATCTATAAAATGAAGATAATAAAGGAACCTATCTCATAATTTTGTTCTCAAGATCAAATGAAGTAATACCAATGAAATACTTACTACAATACTTGGCACAAATTAAATAGGCGATATAGGTTATCTATACCTAATATGGGTTTGAACACTTTTTTGTTGTTGTTAAAAAAAATAATATCTTTACAAGGAGGAGAACCAAGAGCAAAGAACACGTTATTTATAAAAAAGTTCTCTTACTGACATATGTAAGTGCCAACTCTGGTCTCCTATTTCTCATGTAAATTCACACATTATTTCTTCAATAATTGTGGTGAAAATATCCAATATTTATTGAGTACTTACTATGTTGAGGCTCAGTGCCATGAATTAGAATGCACTATGTCAATCCACCTTGTGAGATTTTCACAGAAGAATATGCCTAGATAGATGAGTAAATGACCAGTCCACCCCTGCAGGTAGTCAGGGAAACAGACTCCACTCAAGGGAGCTTCACTATTGCAATGTCCACATATGCTGTGTACATCTGCTGCCTATTGTTTTACCATTTCCCTTTGTTCAATTTGTTGTCTTACCTTTTGAATCTTAAGTTATGATTAAAAATGTGTCTCAAGTTTCATCACACCCATGAAACATTTTCCAATGAACCCAAATACCTACTGAATCCATCAATAGCTGTTGAATAATTTACGTATTTTAGTTTACAGAGAGCTCAGTGGTGGGTCATTAAATCATTTGTTTATCTTTACCAGAGGAAGTGACCATTGGTATTTTTTTTCTTCTACTTCTTTTTTGCCCTTACAATGAGCACAAAGATTATCATTTGCAAAATTATTTTTTGTCAAAGAACGGGTATCTCTCTTAAGTTAGGGGTCCACCCTCAAATGAACAAATAGCACAGAGTATTGATATTTACATACATACATTTTGAAATGTCTCCTTCTGTCACTAAGTCATCAAATAAATGCTATGTGCTTTTGCTAATTATTAGAAGTTTCTGGGAATGGCCTTCATGTGGTTCCTGTTAGTATACATGTTCTCATGGCCTGGCAGGCCTTTCAATTTCTCCTATCCTCTCTGTCTACTTCACAATTCTAGATGATAAGGATTCAAAGTTTATTTTCTCCAAATACCCAGTCCCATTATCTTCCTAATTTTTAATATACTGCAAACACCATCCTACCCAGAATAGTGGGCTATGAGTTTGAATCTCAGTTCTGCTCCTTTTCTAACTGAATGAAACTAGTGTTTTCATCTCTCTGACCCTATCTTAAAGTAAAAAAAAATAGATCTCTACTTTACCGGGTTGCTAAAAGAATTAGAAATAAATTGACACATTAAACACTCAGTTATTATTATTTAGCCACTGCTAAAAGAAGTATGATCTCCCATTCCACAGGGAGCCAAGGCTGACCCTGCTTAGCTTCAGCTGACTAAGCGGGAAGCTAAGCATTTCTGGTGTTTGGGGTTGGCCTATAAGACTTAAAATCAGCATCTACAGTGATGCAGCCACATCAATGTTCATAGTTGCTCAATTTACAATAGCTAGATTGTGGAACCAACCTAGATGCCCTTCAATAGATGAATGTATAAAGAAACTGTGGTGTATATATACACAAGGGAATATTACTCAGCCATAAAGAAGAATAAAATTATGGCATTTGCAGGTAAATGGATGCAGTTGGAGATGGCCATGCTGAGTGAGATTAGCCAATTCCAAAAAACCAAAGGCTGAATGATTTTTCTGTTAAGTGGATGATGATACATATTGCGGGGTTGGGAGGGAGGCAAGAATGGAGGAAGGATGGATTGCATAGGGAAAAAAGGTGGGTGGGATTGGGGAGGGGGTTAGAATAATAAGAGATTGAGACAAACATCATTACCCTATGTACATGTATGATTACACAAATGGTGTGATTCTATTTCATTTACAGCCAGAGAAACAACAGCTGTAATCCATTTGTGTACAATGAAACAAAATAAAAAACTTACCATAAAGAAATAAAATAGAAGAAGCATGATATTAGTCTCCTTTGTACTGTACACATCCATCTTTCTTTAATATTCCTCTGATCTTAATGTTTTGTCATTGTACATGAATTTTTTTTCCTATTTTGTTGTTTTTAACTTTTGCAGATGAACTCCACAGCCTTTGTGAAATTGGCAGGAGAGAGTACAAACAAACAATATGAGCAAACAAATAAAAATAAATAAATAAATAAATACAGCCTTTTGGTCATGAATTGCCTAAGCCTTGTGTTCTCTAGTTATGCAATCTGTCAACAGTGATGATTATTTATAAATCCCAAAGAACCAACAAAGTGAGAAATGTAAAATTTAGCAGAGGGATTGCTTGTGCAGAAGCAATACTAATTGCAGTCATTTATGTCAACAGCTTTCCATTTATACCTAATTACCATGCCTCAAAACTGCATTATGTATATCATTAAGTGTGTGTCAAATTAACTCTGTTGTAAGTTTTATTTGATTATGCCACTATTCTCCACACCTGCATGCTCAGTTTTTATAGTTTGTTGCTTATGTGTCATGGTCAATCGATCTTAACTTAAAAAAAAATGGAAAAGAAAGCAAACACTGGGTGGGGAGAAGAGGAATACCATCAAGTGTCCCACTGAAGAGTTCATTTTTAAAGAACTGGAGAGACCCAGACTATGAATTTGATAACCCTAATGTTGATCTCTTTCTTCCCAACACTGTAGCTTATATTTTTCCATTCCCCTAGTGTGAATATTAGTCACCTTCTCCATTAGTTTAAGAGAGTCTAATGTAGTAGAAACTTGGGATGTTAGTAGATGTGGATTCAAAGTTCTTTTATTACTAAGTGGGTGAACTTGAGACAATTTCTTAACTACTTTCAGTTCCAGCTTCCTCAAGCAGGAATACTGATCTGCCTGTGCCTGGTCAATTGTGTGTTTTCATCTTGACTATTTTGGATGTGTCTGTGGGGATACTGCTGGATGAGATTAAAATTTGAATCAGTAGACTGAGTGGAGCAGATGGCCCTCCCCTATGTGGGTGGACCTCGTCTGATCCATGAAAGACCTGAATAGAACAAAGAGACAGAGTGAGAGAGCATTGTGTGTTTCTGCCTAACATTGGTCTCCTCCTGCCTTTGAACTTAACCTCTGACTGAAATTTGAACTATCTTCTCCCTTGTTTCTCAGACCTTCAGAATCGGACTGAAATTACACCATCAGTTCTCCTGGAACTCCCACTGCTGACTACAGATTTGGAGGCTTCTCCACCTCTATAACCTTGTGCCTACTGTTTATAAACGGACTCTCTCTCGTTCTCTTGTGAACCTGGATTAATATAAAATACTGTAAGTTACTAATAAAGAAAAATTGCATCTGTGAAGAATAGTAACATTATTTAGTCTTTGAAAGATTTTTAAATAAGTATAGATCTACTTATCCTCCTCCTTCAAATGTATTAATCCCTCAAATTCTTCAAAGCCTAGATAGACTTTTTTTCCTTGAGAATTCCCTAGAAACCTTGGTTCTTTCATATACATGAACATACCGTTTTCTGATATTTGATAGTGACTTTAGAGGCGAGATTTTCATTCAAAACAAGAGAATAAGCTTCCTATTCATCTTAGTTTTCTGCTATATCCTTGAAATGTCACACTGGAATCACAGAATGTAATATATCAGTTATAGACGGAAACCTGGGGTCACCTTGACCACCTCTTTTTTTTTACCCAATCAGAAAAACCAGAAAGGGAAAATCACTTAACCACTAGCTATGCATTAGGTTCAAGAGAAAACTGGGACAAACTGTTCAAATCGATCTTTGCACTGATTAAGGTCAGGGACTGGCAAACTATGACCTTCGGTCCAAACAGAGCCTGCCATCTGTTTTTGTGAATAGAATTTCGCTGGGGCACAGTCATATTCTCTTTCATTTACATATGGTATGGCTTTGCTGATCTAACAGCAGAATTGAGGAGTTGTGGCAGAGACCATATGGCATGCAAAGTTAAAATTATTTATGATCTGATCCTTTACAGAAAAAGTTTTCAGACCCTTGATTAAGAAAAAGAACAGTTCCCAAACTTCAGTTCATGAAATATCATCCACATCTTCTCTCATCTGAGTGAATGAAAACAGCCAACAACAAACTATGTTTGATGTTTTTGCACTAAGCTTATTTCACATACAAAGAGACACACACTAACAACATTAAATGCAATTATTCTCATTAGAAAGTGTGACTATGGAGAGAAAGTGATGAAAACAATGTGATAGAACTGTCTCTTAAAGCTGCTTCACATAGAATCTCTCCTCCAGGTTTGCAGTGACCAGTAAGGGGTTCTTATTTACAAGACATATGTTGGAAATTGAACACTAAGATTCCTGTGAATATCGAGGACAACTTGTTCCACTCACTGATGCACAAGCAATTGACAGAACACATGCCTCCAGCACACCTGCTCTATACTTGCAAGGTGTAATTCATGCCCTTCTAATAGAAAGAATGACCAAATGATATCCTGGTGGGATATCTTGGTTGGATGAATTTTACCTATCTGATGGCTAGAATAAGCCAATGATCTATGTCTAAAACAGACATATCTATAACTACTGAGGAAGTGAAAAACAAGTAAAATATCTGTTCATTATAGGAAAAATAAAAGCCATCATTAAGTTATTAGCATGTGTTGAACATGTGAACATGCCTAGCACAAATAAACAAATATTCAGCTTTGTACATTATTTCATCAGCTCCTTAAATCACTCCATAATATGGATAATGCTATCCAAAATATGCACTATGGGTTGTCAATACCAGAAAATTCCAAACTGTCATAAACAGCAAAGGAACTCATCATCACATGCTGCAAGAAAAGGGGCAGTGACTGTGGGGTGGTTTGATTCAGTGACTTAAAAGCATAACCAACAACCCATGCTCTCTCATTTTCCCCTGAACATGTTCAGCATATCTTCATTTTCAAAGTTGTCAAAACTCATGTTAAAGCAATGCCCAATGGAAGAAAATGAGTTATTTTCAAGTATCTCCCCGTAGAGAAAGGAAATCCTAGAATTTTATCACATACCCCCGCCAGAGTCGGCTTGAAGAGCTGCCAGATCTCTACTACTATCTTATACTTTGGTGCTGGAGTTGGGATGGACTCTGTCTTTCCATCAGTATACCACTGGGTGAAGCAGGGTTAAACCTTGAACACAATTGGGGTTTAAGCAGGAAGGAAGTGTAGATAGAAATGTATTTTGCATAAGTTATGAAAGGTGCCTACCATAGATTCCTTGTAAATTATGAATAAAGAGAATTGGAGATGTTATAAAGTTTATTCTAAATCATGAACTGGAGTTTTCTTCCCAAAATTTTGAATTTATATACTTTTTTCATAATTCAAATCTGGAGTGTTCTCCCAAGACTCCTGCGTTATAGGTATATTCCCAGAATATGCACCATTGAGAGGTGGTAGAATCTTTAAGAGCTGGGCACAATGGGAGGTTTTAGGTCGTCGGGAGCATGCCCATTGTTCCATTGAGCTTTGTATTGCTGTAATCAAAACACCTGAAGAGAACAACTTAGAGAAAAGTTTATTTTGACTCATGGGTTCAGAGATTCAGTCCAGGGTCAGTTCACTCCATAGCTTTGGGTCCACGGTGAGGCAGAACATCAGGGTGGAAGTGTGTGGCAGAGGGAAGCAGCTCAGGACATGATGGCCGGGAAGCAGAAAGAGAACTCTGTTCCCCAAGGACAAAATTAACCTAGTTAATCCTAATCATTTCACCTCTGAAAATTCTTGCATTTTCTTACACATGAGCTTTTGGGGGACAATTCACACCTAAATCATAACACCCTCAAAGGGAATGTGGGACCCCAATATCTTTCTTTTTATCTCTTTTCCCATTCTAGCCATGACGTGATCAGTATTACCCTGCCATGTGCTCTTGATGATGTGTTGCCACAGGCCCAAAAGTAACAGGGCCTACTGACCATAGACTAGAACCACCAAAAATGTGAGCCAAAATAAACCTTAGTCCTTTTAAAAGTAGATTATCTCAAGTATCTGTTACAGTAATGGAGAGTTGACTAGCACACCTTCTTCCTTCTAAAAGGAATTATACTCTTAGAATTGTACCTACAGTATAAGATAAAAAGTAAGTGTAGAATTTCAGTAAAGGGCTCATGAGGATAAGATACTAGGAAAGAAAAATAAGATAGGGAAATTAGAAAACAGAAGAGTCAGAATTCACCTCTGAGTTTCCTGTTTCCAAGAGCCTAGCACATCTGTATTTCTACAGAACCACAAAGAAGCCAAAATCCCATACCACAATAAGAAGTGTTACTGAATTTATATATTTGTTCATTCATTCATTCATTCATTCATTTATTCATTCATTCATTCATTTAAGATCAGGAACCAAATGTAATCCAAGAGCCAAATGTAATCCATCAGAAAAAATTATAAAAATAACCAGGCTCTGCCTATGGGAAGAAGGTGGCTATTAAGGGAGACAGATAGGGAGCCAAACTTGCAGTACAATTTTGTAATTGCTGGAATACAGAATAAGAGTCAAAATCTTCAATGATATCCTCCATTATACATTTGAACAAACTGAGCCTTACAGTTTTTAGACTAGTAGGAAAGAGTTTAGAGTGGATCATTTCATGTGAACTGCATGATTACTATGAGTCAGGCTCATTTCATAGGCTTTCTACATGTATGAAATGATCAGTCCTGATATACCCCACAAAGTGGTATTCTTATGGTTCCAATTTTATAGAAGAGAAAATTGAACTTCAGAGATGATAAGTGACTTTTGTAGGTTACAGGACTGAACTCATGGTGAAGTCGAGTGTCCTCCTTCTTCTAGCTTTAAGAACTCTTAATGAGTAAGTAGGCAAAATGCTCACATTTACCAGAATTTTCAAACTTGACCTAGCACAGGCATGCGTTAATGTCATTCTTATGGTAGTTCTTTGGGTAGACATTGACCTCACAATGATGGTTACCCTCATTTCAAAGAGGCATGACTGAGTCTATGGAAGGAAACTCACTTTGGAGGTCAGCCTGATGACCAGGAATGGAGCTGGTGTCAAATGACTTTCATCTGATTCCAGTCTCCCCTCTTGTCCCTGAATCATGTCTATGTTCCCCTTACTGCCCAGCCCTTGAACCTATTGGGAGACTCAAAACCTCTTATAATTCTTTCAGATTTAACCATGAGAGTCTTTAAGTCTTAATCCTATTTCAAGGTCAAGGTTGCGGATCATGGTCACCTGCCAACTCTATTTGTCTGTGATTTCTGAGATCATGTTACTTAGCTGGCAAAAATCTGCCTTCCTCCTGAGCCCTCTTTTAGAATCACTTTGTCAAGCCACCTGGAGTCCCATTTTGTGCAGAGTGGGGGCAGTCAGGCATGCTTACAGTCTCCAGAGGACCAAGGACATATTTTACCCCATTTCAACAGAGGAGGCCCAGAGATTCCTCTTCTAAATTTGTGGTAGACTTGGCCATGAGATAACAATTGCTTTCCCTGAAGTGTCACAGTCATTTACTCCCTTTCTCTCAAAGGTAAATTTATTGGTTTTTATTCTATCTATGTTTTGCAGTTCCTGAATCCTGTGGATCGGTATTCATAAAAAGTATGGGTGACAAACCTCCAGTATCAACCTTCTCTATTCCCCACTCCATATTATTCATGTTAAAAATATTTCTGTATTACCTTGCAAAGCAAAACAAAGATTCAGCTGTTTAAACAAATTAACCAAGAGAGAAAAAAAAATGTGCTTTAAGAAGACAAACTCTAGAAGAAGGGAAGAGTGAAAATTCTATTTTTTCCCAGTAAGCCTATTATAGCAAATATAATTTAAGTGGGTACATCACTAATAACATTTTATATGCACACACACACACACAGAGGCACACACACACAGTATTTAACACATGATCTGCTGTTTATTTTGGTATAAAGGCACTGACCATGAGTTCAGTTGAGAATTCCACAGTATAAAAGTGGCATTGGCAAACTCAAATGCGATTAGAAGAGGTTGAATAGCCATTGTTGAAGGAGCTGAGAGTGTTTGGAGTGTAAAAATGAAGGTCAAGTTGGGGCATTATTGCCGCTTTTGAATATCTAAAGGGCGGTCATGTAGAAAATGGAATAGACTCATTCTGCATTGTTCCAAAGTGCAGAGCTAGGATGACTGATGGAAGGGACAGAGGCAGGTTTTGGCTCAGTATGAGAAAAAAAAATGGAACTATTAGTGCCTTAAAAATGGGAATAGTTTGCTTCTGAGAATAGCAAAGTCCCTCCCCATGAAGAATTTCAAAAAGAGGTGTATATTGCCATCTGTCAAAGATTTTTTTAGAAAGAATCCATACATCTCATTGAACAAGAGCTTTGGTTCTCAGTTCTAAGCACACAGTGGATCATTTGGTGAGCTTGCAAAAATTCTGATACTTGAGGTCCAACTTTACAGAATTCTTTCGTGGATCTGTAGTGTACCCAGAACATGGGGATATTTGAAAGTCCCCAGTCTGATTTTCATGTATTGCCAGATAAAGAAGCACAGGGCTAGGGGATCCATCTAATTGGTCATTCCCTGGATAAATATTTATGGAGCACATACTAGAGGCCCGTTCCTCTGCTCTCAACTAGGGAGACTGTAGTCGACTCTGGTCTTGCCTACCCATGTCTCCTCTTCTTCCTAGTACTTGAGTATGCCACACTTCTCATAGTAGCACCTGCTTTTCCTCATCTGAAAAGTTTCTCTTCCCAGTGGAGGCTGCTTTGTCCATCATGTGGCAGGACAAAAATACAGAATTATTGCTCCTAGGAAGCATCCAGCCACCCAAGATTGGTGGGAACTTCCCCATTCTGACAAGGGCATCTGACTTTGAAGTGTGTGGTCCTCAGACTTTCTCCAAGGAAATTAATCTCTAATTCACCTGTGCCTACTACTCCTTGCTGAAAGCAACCATTCTGTGATGGCTTTTCCTTTCTTGTCTGAGGTCTGTTCTAGGAAATTTCAAACTAAACATATTACTAGACTTATTCTGGTTTGAGGAAAACCCACACCATAACAAGGAGAACCAACAAATGAATAAAACTTTTAATTTAGGATTATACCTAACCTATTTAATGAGGCTGTTAAAGGTTAGAGAGTTTATGTATTTACTTGGTACAAATTAAATATTCATGTCATCTCCAAAGTCATATGTTGAACTCTAATTCATAATGGGATGGTATCTGAGGAAGGGCATTTTGGAAGAGAATTTGGTCACAAAGGCAGGTTTTTATGAAAGGGATTTTTAAAAGAGGCTT
Organism: Glaucomys volans; assembly: GCA_020662805.1. Lineage (NCBI taxonomy): Eukaryota > Metazoa > Chordata > Mammalia > Rodentia > Sciuridae > Glaucomys > Glaucomys volans. Next base: position 189,798 of record JAJEJO010001927.1, read on the forward strand.
CAGAGTGCTCCCTTGCACCTTACTCCATGTGAAGACACAGTAAGATGATTGTGTATGAACCAGGAATAAGGCCCTCACTGGAAACAAAATCAGTTTTTGACTCAATCTTGAACTTCAAGCCTTTTTTATTTTTATTTTTTTCAGAACTGTGAGAAATAAATGTGTGCGTTAGGAGCCACCAAGTCTGTGGAATTTGTTATGGCAGTGCATGCACACTAATATGCTGCCCCACTGCACTCGGTTCTCATGGAAGCCTTAGTTGGGCTCTGAAGCCAGCAAGGTTTGATACTAGGAGCCATGCTTTAAACCAACTGTCTATATCCCCTATGGCTATTCAAGATAATTCTTTAAAATATTTATTAAGCTTCTTTATTGTGCATGTCCTCCCCATGTTTGATCTTTATATTTGTAGTTTTCCATTCTTTTTCTATTTTTTTGCTGAATGTTAACCTCACTTCTCCTTTCTTTCAGAAAATCAATGAATGACATGAATTATTTAAATCATGTCATTATGTTATGAAAGGATAAGTTTCTTATAAATATACCATCAGGAATCCTGACCTTCCTTTCAGCCTTAGCCTAAGGGCAGTTTTAGGTTGGTTAATTGCTCCCAGAATATTCTAAGCAACACTAACCCTAGGGATGGTCCAGTTGACCTTGATTCCAGGATTCTGTATAGAACCTCAGCAGTAGTTTCCATAGCAACTAACATTGATGAATGAAGATGATTTTCATATGCCTATTTCTGAGTTACAACTTTCTTTTAATAGGAAACTAGAGAAGAATTATGATTGCCAAGCAAAGTAGTATTTGCTATAATAGGATAAGTTTACCAGTGATTTCCTTAAAAGTGGAAATTTATATTCATGCTGATCTGTTCTCTTCATGGTCTCTAAAATCTCTCATGCTCCTTTTCAATCCCCATTTGTGATGTTTCCTTACTTACAATGCTCTTTATTCTCCTCTCTACCTCTTCGAATTTCTATTTTCCAGCCCCATGTCTGTGTTCCCTCCCTCCCCAAAATCTGTTTTAGTAACTGATTTCAACTTTGAATGGTATACCAATTTTAATTTTGTGTAGCAAATATATGATTATATTATTGCGCATAAGTGGAATGATCACCAACAAAGGTATTGGCAAACAGGCAGATATGTGATTCCAACTCTGTTAGTTATTTACACTGAGACATTGAACAGATTGCTTACCTATGCATGAATCTCAGTTATCTCATTTGAAAAATCTGGATAATTATAGAATCTACCACATAAATTTATGTAAGGAATTCAATAAGATAATGAACTTAATGTACTTAGCACACTGTCTGGATTATAGCATGCACTCAGTAAATAATCGCTAAATCATCACCAACATTTTTCGTTGTGTGACTTACTGGGGAAATACTCACGTAAGGAACATAAATGGTAAAGTCAGACAAATCCTCGCTCTATGGCTGTCCTGTAAGTGCACTCACTGGCAGGTAGGACCAGACCACATCCAGCGCTTGCTATACCTTTCTCAGGCCTCACTTCCTTAGTTATAAATTGTGTTTGCCACTATCCACTTCCCCTGGTTTTGGTCAAATTTAATTTAATGAGTCACTACATGGGAAGTACTTGTCAATGTACTTTTAGTGGATGACCAAAGAACTTACTTTCATCCCACTTATTCTCTCACCTTTTCAGCAGTTGTAATTTCTTTAATAATGCGTAGTGTTTGGTAGATAATTAATGTATTGTTAAATGCCTTAGGACACATGTACATTTTGAACAAATGCATGCATTGTATAAACAAACTAAATGAATAGTAGTTGTTATTGATTCCTGGGTCAGAAATCTTTCATCACCTGGGAAGGAGGATACACAGGGATTATACAGGCTAAGGATAAAAGGGTGATCTATGCAAACCCACTCCACACACACACACACACACAACCCATATATATATATATATGTATATATATATATATACACACACACATACACACACACATATATATATGTGTGTATATATATATTTACAATATATGTATTTATATACATATATGTGTGTACACATGTACATATATATGTAAATATATATGTGTAAATATATATATATACACACATATATGTGTATATATATACATATATGTATATATATATATGCGCACACACTATTTTAATGAATTACTAGTGGAAGTCTAATTAACAACATTTGGCCAATCAGATAAGACATTTAATTGAAATTCATATGACCACTACAACAGAGAAGAATATCTCTAAACTTTTGAAACATAGACTATTAGGAAATCCATTTAAGGGAGAATGTCTCAGCAGTGTAATGTCTAAAATCACAAAGCAGTCAGTGGCAGAGCTGATATTTAAGAAAATTTATCAGGCTTCCAAAATCTTCCAAATGGGATCACAACACCTTCCAAGTCCTGTAAGAATGCTCAGGTGGATACCCAGAGAAGGTAAAGTCCCTAATCTCATGTGTCTCAGGACAGAGATTGCTACCTAACCAGGTAGTAGGTGTTAAATTGGTTTCTTTTTTTTAATGACTGAATGTTTTAGTCAGCTTTTGCACTGCTGTGACTGAAAGGATCTGACCAGCACAACTGTAGAGGAAAAAGGGTTTATTTGAGGGATCATGGTTTTCAGAGGTCTCAATCCATAGACAGCTGGTTCCATTCCTCAAGACTTTAGGTGAAGCTCAACGTCATGTTGGTAGAGTGTGGCACAGTGAAGAAGCTCACATCATCAGGAAACTGAAAGAGAGAGTGAGTCTCCACTCTCCAGATACAAAATATACTCCAATCTCCTTTAGCCACACCCTACCACTTCAGTTAGCACTCAGTTAATCCCTATCAGGAGATTAAATCACTGATTGGGTTAAGACTTTTACAACCCAATCATTTCTCCTCTAAACCTTCTTACCCTGCCTCACATATGAGCTTTGGGGGACACGTCATACTCAAACCATAACACTGAATATACTTAGATATGTCCCCAAATGGGCAGATTGCATTTCAGAAGAAAGGGGCTCTGAGTAGCAATTCTCCAGTATCTATGCTATGGGTTGGATGCTTTTGTTCCTCCAAAATGCCTGTCTTGTAACCATAATTCCCAATGTACTGATGTGCTGAGATGGGGCCATTGGAGTAATTAAGTCATGATGGAGGAGTGGTGTTTTTAGTACCTGTCCAAGTATGAACATGAGAGGGTGTTCTCTGTCTGTGTCTCTGTCTGTCCATCTCTCTCCACTATGTGGGGATACAAGGAGAAGTCAGCAATCTACAAACCAGAAAGCAGGCCCTCAGCAGACACTGACTCCATTGGCACCTTGATCTCCAACCTCTATCCTCCAGAACATGAGAAATCAATGTCTTGTTTACCCAATCCAGTTTATGGTATTTTTGTGACAGTACTCTGAACTGACAAAGGCATCCTTTATCCAATGTCTCTAGTCAATCTGTTCCTATTATCCATTTCTATAACCAATTTATAAGTTACCTGCTGAGAAATTCATTTGTAACTATAATCTTTATGAGGTAAATGAGTAAATTAATGTATGAAATTAATAAGCAGATGCTGAAATACACCTTGGGTATGTTTAAAACTGTGTTTCTGTATTTCAAGTCTCAATTACATAATACCCTAACTTAAATATAGTAGAGCTGATAAATTTACATGTATTGATATAATTGTAAATATATACTTTATTTTGATATAAAAACAAATATATACATTTTAGTATTGATCTTTCTTAAGAATAAATTTCACAGTGTCTTGTAGAAAAATTTAGAAATTCTAATTAAGAATTTCTTAAGCAATTTTTTGGGGGCAGTAGTAGAGACTGAACTCACAGGTACTTAACCACTGAACCACATCTGCAGCCATTTTGTATTTTACTTAAAGACAAGGTCTTGCTGAGTTGCTTAAGGCTTTGCTAAGTTGCTGAGGTTGGCTTTGAATTTGCAATCCTCCTGTCTCAGTCTCAGGAGCCACTGGGATTACCACTGGCAAATTCCCATAGTATTTTTAAAAGCATATGGAATTATGGACTTTGTTTCCCACTCCACTGCTGTCCAACCATTTTATTTATTTATTTATTTATTTATTTATTTATTTATTTATCTATTTATTTTTTATTTATTTTAACGTAGAGATACTGCAAGAGTTGGAGGCCTGAGTTTCCCACTACCAGAGGAAAGGTTTTCAAAAAATAGCAGCACTGGCCCAAAGGTGAAAATTTAGAACCTCCCTAATTCTATCAGGTCTTTTAGGAATGGCCTGGGAGGGTTAAGAAGCTACATCCAGGATGCTTACAGATGCCAAGGGGATTGTTTTGGCAGCAACAAAGTACGTGCAGGTGGCCTGGCCAGATGTGAGCTGTCAGGCATTTGTTGGCTCCGTAAAGACACTAGGACTTTTATTTTTATAGTCTGGGCCATAGGAAGGGGAGGGGCACTGGCAGCCTGACGGTTGCTTCTCTTTGTTGCATTCTCACTGCTCATTCTGCAGCTACACTCAGAACTGTGATAACCCTTAAAAGGGAATTTGGAGTGCATTTTTTATTAAATTTCCCCCTCTGTTTGAAGAAAATTTCTTAGCCAAGTAGAAATAATGCAGAAAATCATGCTATTAGCCCAGGTTACACATCTTAAAGAGTTCTGAATCCAGATAATGCAAGCATAAAGCCCACTTGTTTGTGATATTAGCTTCCATTTTCACTGCAAATTTAGTTCAGCCTTTTCTGGACTCTTTTCTCCCTGATTGACACTACTTTGGACCACATGGTCGCAAACTCCTATTTCCTCCATTTCCTTCAACTAATTCTTCTTTGTCATGGAAAGCATTAAGATTTAATGTTGGAACGGGCCACATTCCCTCTTTTCTCATTTATCAAAATTAAATGTGAAATATAGGGATCTAAAATATAATGACAGGAAGAATGGTAGAATGGAGTGGGACTTGTGAGCAGACTCATTAAAGGGGATATGGATGGCCCAGTTGGAAATAAAACTTAATAAAATGCCCATGACCTTAAAGGTTTCCAAGAAAACATAAGATATATGTGATTAATTTGGAATATAAGAAATTAAAAACATTTTAATGTGCTATTTTATATGAATTCAATACAATATTACAGAAATTCAAAGAAAGCTATTGATACTATCCATTCATATATACCTATATGAACACACAGACATATACTGTTGTCCCATGGTGTCTCCAAGGGATTGGTGCAAGGACTGTCCAAGATAACCAAAATTTAGGAATGTGCAAGTCTTTTATATAAAATGGTACAGTATTTGCATAAAACCTACACATATCTTTCTATATACTTTAAATAATTTCTTGGTTACTTATAGAATCTAATACAAGGCAAATGCTACATAAATAGTTTTACAGTAGTGTTTAGGCAATAGCAACAATGACAGCAACAAATGAACTGAACACATTTAGTACAATTTTTTTCCATTTTTTTTTATCTGAGATTGATTGAATCCAGATGAAAAAGGCTAATGGTATATACATCTATAGGTATGTATGTATTTATGTATACACACACACACACCCACCCACACACACATATATGTATATATATTTGCATAAAAAGTTACTCTGTGCCTAGTTTGTTATATGCACACTTCAGGGGCCTGAAGATGTAGCAAGAAACAAAACACCTCCAGTCCTGAACTCAGAACAGTCTGTAGTTCCAAGGCAAAACATTTTCTGAATTATCTTTTGGGATATGTAAAACAAAACAAATGAAAATGTTTAAAATCATATACTGTCCTAAAAATGTTGAAAATTATATTCACCCAAGTGATTTAGTTAAAAAGTAAATAACATAACACACTAGCTTATAACCCGTGAACACATAAGAGGGTTACTCTGGGAGACCTTGGAGTGGAGCAAAATGAGAGCAGTGCAGGCAAAATTACATGCAGCCAGGTGCCTTCTGTCATTTAAACCTTCCTTCAATGCATATTTATTGAATCACTTACAAGCATCAGCATCATGTCCACAAATGCAAATGACCAGCTTTACTCGACATCTGTCAAAGATACTCCCATTGGAAGAGTCACTGTTAAATACATCGGTTGAGAGATTTCTGCCACATATGTATGCATATATAATCTTGCATTGTCTTAGAGTAAAGGAACATTGAGGGGTACCCTAACCTAAGCACCTAAGCAATGTAGGAAGTCCTTCTGGTAGAAGGCCTGAATGTTCACCCATCTAGAGGTAAAAAGCTCATCAGCAAGCTTGGAGGAGCCCATTCCATTAACAAGCGTCTCTGGTGTTGCTAATTCACCCCAGAAGCTGCAGGTTGTCAGAGGGACATCTGAAGTAAAATGTAGAAACCCTAATGGCAATAAATATGAAGGTTTTTTTTCCAATTGCATTGCTTCACTAAACCTCTCTTTGTCTTACAGTTTTACAACCCCTATTTCCATTTCTGAAATCCAAGATCTGAAATCCAAAACTTTTCTCCATAATTCATTCGGTAGAGAAAACTGACTTGAACTGAAGTGAGGTACTATACTTTCATTTATTCCATTTTGTGTGAATTTATGTTTCCCTACAGAAATATGAATGTATTTGATTAAGGACATTCCTCAGATGCCACTAGACTGCGGAATTACTTCTCTAAATTTTAAGAAAATTCCCAAAACAAACATGGTCTTATGGTTTTGAATAAGGAGTTGAGTCCTGGCTGAGGCTCTCCTTTCCTCTGAAACTGCTCAAATTCCACTCCTTCAAAATTACAACTCTCCTCTTCCAACCTCAGTATCCTGTACATTGTTTTTCTTTTCTCTTTTTCTTTTTTTCTCATATAACCTTCTGGTTATATGTTATAGTACTTGGTACAAAGAAAGCATTTGAAAGTGATTGTTAACTGAAGAAATCTTAAATCATTTACTCAGTGTGTTTATGGTTTACTGTCTGTGCCCTACACTCCAGTCCCCTTGACACCCCAAGAGTCAAATATGGACTCTACAAGATTAGGGCCTAGTGCATTCAAGTCCCTGAAAAGAGCAATCTCCATAGAAGAGCTCAAAAAAAA
>JAJEJO010001928.1:0-23351 GCA_020662805.1 Glaucomys volans
GGGTTGGTTCCCTCCCTCTCCATAAAAAGGGAAGACGCCCACAAACAGTGCTATGCAAACAAGTAAATATCTGCCTGTGATGTAAGAAAATATCTGTTTCTAAAAATATCCCTTTTGTACAGTGATATTCCATTAGAATGTAGCTCAGTAGGAACTGAATTCAGATATACCACGTTGCAAGTAATAATGTATCACATGGGCACACGGACTCAGAATTCATAAAGCACTTCCGCGTCTTTTATTTCATTCATCCTCACAACAAATCTGAGAGAGAGAGTGCGCGCAAGAGAGGACACATTTGCTTCTGTACTGGTCAGAATATAATAGTTTATGTTGCAGTACCAACCTCAGAATTTCAACGACTTCAACTAATGAAAATTGTGTGTGTGTGTTTGTGTGTGTGTGTGTGTGTGTGTGTATGTGTATGAGAGAGAGAGAGACAGAGAGACAGAGAGACAGAGTGAGTGTATGGACAGGGAGACAATGAAGATATATATGCATTTTATTTTATTTATTTTTGGTACTGGGGGTTGAACTCAGGGGCTTAAATACTGAGCCACATCCCCAGTCTTTTTTCATACTTTATTTAGAGATAGAGTCTCACTGAGTTGTTTAGGGGAGGAATAACAAAAACCCATTACAGAACTCCTAAACATTCAAACCTGTCCTGATAAAAATGGTTAAAATGCCCTAGGCATCAAGTTCCTGCTGGAACCTGATCTCAAGTTAAGCTTACATTGAAATATAAATAGAGGAAACCAAAGGCACTGTAGGAGACCAGTCTCAGCACCACCCCCCCAAAAGAGCAAAAAGAGTATTCATAGGTGAGTGGAATCCCATCCAATGCCGCAGACCGCCCCCGACTCCATCGGACACTGGTCTCACCCTCCATTTGCCGGACGTTTGGCTCCACATCCACCACAGGCTTCAGATTGGTGTGTTTTCCCCTAGGTCAACTTAAACACTTCTCTGCTGACCTGAGATGTGACTATTGATCGTCCAGCACCCTCGAGGCAGCTGAGGAGTGGGGGCTCCTCCTGCCATGACTTTCAGAGTTATAGCCGGTCCCCTTTGTTGACCTTATCTGATGGGTGGGTACCTGATCTTTATGGTGGAAACTCTCTTGGGTTGAGGTTAGAATCCTGACCTTGGGTCCTACGCCCTTCTCTGAGACCCACACCTTTTGGCCCAAGGGACCCCGGGGGTTCCCCCATTGGTCTGTAGCAGACAGATGCCCTGTCCCCAGCATACACATGGTCGGGTGGAGATCCACGCCTTTTGGCCCAAGGGACCCCAGGGGATCCCCCATTGTCTCTACCCCCATGGCTGTGCTGCCCTCTCCTCTCCAGACCTGGCTGTTCTCCACCATGGGATCTGGGCCTTCCATCCCACCAGACCCTTTGGAATACCTTCAACTGATCCCTACTTATACAACTTCTGTGATCAAGCAGGCAAATGGAAAGAGATTTTTTAACTTCAAGCCTTTTTTTTCCTTCTTTTTTTTTCTGAAAGCAATTCTTTATTCCTGGTGCCATAGCCCAGAGGGATAATTCCCAAATTCTGAGCCCTGAGCACAGCAGGGCTTTCACTTTTATACACAAGCACATTGGAAGAACATCAAGGCAAGGGAGTTGGTGCCATTCTATTGGAAGGTGCACTCTACATTTCTTACACGGGTGCAAGCTTGTCAACAGCCCAGGGACTCTTAGCTCATACAGCATAGGGACTTTTTTGCACTCCACCAACTGAACTATATCCCCAGCCCCACAAGCTTAGGGACTTTTATTGCACTATGCCTAAAGTGAGATTGTTCTGTCGCCATTGCCTGGTTTCCTGCCTCTAGGACTGCAGTTACCTTTACAGGCACCTATTAGCCACCGCAAGCGTCTATGTTTAAATGTCAGGAAGCAGAGCTTCTGTGTGTCCACATGCAACCCCACAGCCTGTCAGCACTTCAACTGCTAAAGTTCCCATGTCGCTCTACCACAACAGAATCTTTACCAACATGGACCATGTTCAGAGCTACGAGACACACATTAACAAATCTAAGGAACACAAATGGTGGAGAGTGGATGAGCCCATGGTCACTGCAGTGTTGGCAAAACCAGGACTGGGAAACATTCCTTGTGAAAAGGCGGGGGCAAAAAGCCTTGACACTTGGTTCTGATGCTAACAGTTATCAAATGTTCAAGTACCGTGGGTTTTCTGGGTACAGCAGGAGAGCCACAACAAATTTCAACCTCTGTAACTTTTTTAATGCACTAAGAAGCCTGTTAATAACCCACAAGCCTAGAACAATTTACAATGCCCCCATACTTAAACTTCCTGATTAGGAGTCCCTACATCATAAACTTGCAGAGTTCGTTGGGGTCACTGTTCCTCCATCAGAGGGCAGTGTCCCACCTGGCCCCAGCTTTGGTTAAAAATGTCTCTGGGTTCTCTGTCTCTGTGACTTTCTCCAGCTCCCATCGCCCTACTTGACATCCTTTGTTGATGCTCCGTGGGTCACAGAAAGAAATTATACACAGATGCTCATGTTCCGACCATACTGAAATGAAACCAGACATCAATAGCATGAACGTAGCAAGAAAATTGCTAAGAAATCGCATGCTACATGGTTGACTGACACATGCATCAAAGGAAACAAGAGCAAAGAAATTTAAATATTTCACAACATGTGAAAATGAACAAACATCTTAACATCACTTGGGGATACAGAAAAGGCAGTGTATAGGGAGAAATTGACAATAATGAATGCATATATTAGAAAAGAAGAAAGACCTCAACTCAAGAGTTTAATGTACCACATGGGACAACTGGCAAAACAAAAGTAAAATACTTTAAAGCACAGAAAATTAACTTGGACGAAATCAATAAATTTCTGGAAAGAAACAATCCACAAACACTCACATGAGGAAAGACAAACAATGAAAATAAGGATCTAGGTATGACAGAAATTAAAGCTTTAGCGACTCAACAACAGGGAGAACCAGGCCCACCTGGTACTTGGGCTTATTCTATCATCAAACAGTACAATGTCTTCCAGGCAACAGAAGCAAATGTACTACTTAATAATGTATGAGGCCCAGAGTGTCATGATACAAAATTAGACAGACATTATAAGGAACAAAAAATTAAATAAATCAATACAGGACAGGGGGTGTAACTCAGTGCCCTGGGTTTCAATCCCAGTACAGAGAAGGGGGGAGAAGACAGCTTCTTTATGAATAAAGATGAAAAAATCTTCAACAAGGCCTGCCTCAGTGGTATTAGCACCTGCCTAGCATGTGTGAGGCCCCTGCTTTGATCCCCAGCACTGAAAAGACAAAAAATCCTCGACATGTAATGGCTAATTACACAAATATAATGATCCCCAAACAACCAAGTAGGATTTATTATTATATTATTACAATGTTTTAAAAAAATATTTACTTGGGCCGGGGTTGTAGCTCAGTGGTAGAGCACTTGCCTGGCATGTGTGGGGCACTGGGTTCGATTCTCAGCACCACATATATAAATAAGTCAAATAAAGGTATCAACAACTAAAAAAAATTAAAAAAAATATTTACTCCTCAATGGACCTTTATTTCATATCTTTGTCCATGGGGCTGAGAATGGACCCAGTGCCTCACACATGCTAGGCAAGCACACTACCCGTGGGCCACAACCCCAGCCCCTATCAGAAGTATTGAAGAATGTCCAACATTTAAAAGTCAACTCATGTAACTGATCACCTCAACAAGCCTAACAACAAAACCCTAAGATCAAATCAATAGGTACAGAGAAAGCATAAAAGATACAAATGATAGGCATTGAGACTGAGAAGAAACAAATCAAAATGACCTCACACAAGCCATTATCACCTACCTACAACATCCCAAAGAACCAACAAAAACTCCTGGAATTAATACTGGAGTGTTGCCAGGCTGTAAAACACACATGAGCTTAACATGAAAAAATCCATCATTTTTCTATATATCGAGTACAAAAATCAATTTCAAATGAAAAGCAACAACAGTTACACACAAGAAGCTGGACGAAGAGACAAACCATTTCACAAAAATGAGAGACCACTAAAGAAAAATGGTCAAAGCCAGAGGTAATCAATAAAAGCATGATACATCCTAGTGGCTTAAGAGGCTAAGGCAGAAGGATCTCAGGCCAACCCCAGCAACTTAGGGAGACCCTGTCTCAAAATAAAACTATGAGGAGCTGGGGATGTAGCATCCCTGGGAGAGGTGGGAGGGGGGGGAGGGAGGGAGGAAGAAAGGAGAGAGAGAGAGAGAAAAGTAGCGTTGTTGCTGGGGATATGGCTCAGTGGTTAAGGATCCTGGGTTCAATGCCCTTGTCAAACAAAAACAAAACAAATGACCACCACTACCACCACCACCACCACCACCACCACCACCACCACCAACAACAACAACAACAACAACAAAAGACTGACATAGGTTGAACATTCTGAGTATATATATATATATATATATATACCTTGTGTATAAAGCACTGTGGTTGGTAGTTTCCTCTTTTTGTAAATGCTTGGTTTGCAGAAAAAAAATGTAAAATCTCTAGTCTCAAATGAGACTAGTCTCTAGTTTCATGACAACAAAAAGTTGTCATGAAACCCCTCCTCCCACTGGGCACAAAGTAAAGAACTTCCAGACTGTCACCCACAGAATGCCTTCGGCCATGATTTTGGCACCCTGCATCCTCCCTTCATCTACAGAAGCAGGCCAGAGACGCCCCACCACACCCAGAAGATCCTTCCATAATTAAGCAGAACTCCCCACATTTGTAACATGTAAGTTCTTCTCAGAAAGCTTTTTACACAGGATATATATATATATATAAACCTTGTGTATAAGGCATTGTGGTTGGTAGTTTCCTCTTTTTGTAAATGCTGGGTTTGCAGAAAAAAAAATGTAAAATCTCTAGTCTCAAATTGGAACAAAAGTTGTCATGAAAACCTGTAAACCCCTCCTCCCACTGGGCACAAAGTAAAGAACTTCCAGACTGTCGCCCACAGAATGCTTTCCGCCATCGCCTCTCTGGGCCCTGCGGTCAATAAACATGCTTCCTGAAAATTCCGCAGATGTCCAGCCTCTTCTGTCCTACAACACTGCCACCTTCGTGGTGCTCCCCTGTGCTCCCCTCTAGAAAGCAAAGTCCCTTCTGCCTGACACTGAGCAGTCTGCACACGTCACAGCTGGGCTCTCCCTGGGCTGCAGCACTCCTTTTAAACACACTTGTGCTTTTCCTCGGTTCGCATTTTTCTTTTTGAACAATGTGGAGCCGGGCGCTGATCTCCAGTCAGTGAGGCCTGTGGAGAAGGATCTGTGGGTTCTGGTCCCTTCCTGCCCCCACAAGCCCCGGGGCTGAAGGTCAGTCACTGATTTGGAAACCAGCTTCCCCAGTTTTTCAGATTCAGAGCTACCAGGTCGACCTGAGCAGCAGGGAGGGACCGGGACCGCACCAAGCTTCCCTCCCATCCCACCTCACACCGAGTCCCAGTCTCCCTGCGACCCTTCCGCTGCCACTAGGAGAGGCGCGGCTGCGGGGGCGCGCAGGACCCTGGCAGAGCCGGCCAGGGGGCCTTGGACCGCAGACGCCACAGGGACGCTGGAGCCCTGGGTCCTTCCATGGCAACTCGTCCATTCACCTCATGGAGACGCGCTCCCGCTTCCAGGAACGAAGCCCTCCCTCCACACTCACCATTGCCTGCCTTCTGAGGTTCCCCGGTGGCCCTCAGCCCCTAGAGGGTGGAGGTCAGGGCGATCAGGAAGAGGCCCTCAGAGGTTCTCTAGGTAAGGCGTGCGGGGCAAACTATAAGCCTTTTCTTTCTTGTGCGCTAAACTTGATCTTTGCTCTTCCTCCAAACCCGGACACCTCCTTTGGGCTTCTCCTCCCCCTCTTAATCCCTTCTCCTCCCCCTCTGACTTTGACCTGGCTGATAAACCACCCCCATGCCAGTCTTCTGTGGAGAAAGCCCCTCCAGCCCCTGCTCCCTCATCCCCTCTGCTTTGCTCTGCTTCTCTCCTGAAACTCCGGAGGGACAGCAGCTACTCATGACTTTTTATTTTTCTCAAAGCTACCAAGACACAAAAGCTAAATTGAGGCAGTTGGGTAGGGGGCCCCTTACCCCACAGCAATAAGTTCTAACAGTGGCATTCAAATATATAGCGAAAGGGAGGGGAACAAAACACAAAAATTAAAATGCCAAATGCTAGCCAAAGATTTTCAGCCAGCTAAACCTGCCTAGGCGGCCACCACTAGGGGCACCATAGCTCCCAGAAGACCTCCAGGCCCATGCTTCAGGGGTGGAAAAGACAGCCACTGGGCAGTAGCCTGCCCAAACCCCCAGAAACCCCTGGGTCCTTGTCCAAAATGCCATCAACCGGGACATGAGGCAGTGGATTGCCCTGGTGCTCAGAGAAGTGCCAGGTCACCTTCACCCCCTTCCCCCAGTAATTTACTGGGATTGGCAATGGAAGGGGCCTGGGTCTTCTACACCCAATGACCATCACTGCTTAGGAGCCCCGGGTGACCCTTATGGTGGCAGGGAGGCAGCTCCCTTTCCCTATAGATACTAGAGTCACCTTTTCAGGGCTGCAGCAGTTTTGGGGACCCACTTCCCCTGCCAAATCATCTATTGTCGGGAAAACCATACAATCCCCTACCAACCCCTCTCTAGTTTATAACTAGCAGGCCTCTTCTAACCACTGCTCACCTACCCCAGTGGGACCTCTCTATCTTAGGCTGAAGGCCATCAAGCCCTCCACCCTTCTTCCCATTCCAAAGGCCAATGACCTGAGCATCGACGCACTGGACAACCACACACAGCCATGAGGACTGGACTGCCAGCTACATTCTTGCCTTCCCTGCTCCCTGTCATTTTCCTAATTATCGGATTTTTTTTCCCCAATAGATCTGTCCAGGAGCCAGTCATTTCCTCCCTACCAGACCTCACAGGAATGAATTGGAGCCTGCCTACATGTGCTCTCCCCAGAGGAACTATCTGGACCCCAACGCCCACCTGCTGCAATGACCTCTCCCTCCCCTGTATCAGCTCTATGCCCACACCCAGTAGGAAGCAGTTACTGAAGATGGATCTTTGCCCATGCACCCAAAGGGGTTTTCTTTCTTTCTTTTTTTTTAAGTATCTGATTTGGTTATGTACAGACTATATTCAAATAAAGCACCCACTCTGAAATCAACCAGTTCTAGCTTTACTGAGAGCTCCCAAAAGAATGTAAGTTGGAGGCTCTGAGAGAGTTCCTTTCCCAGAGGGGGAGGGTGTGTATAACCTGATTCCACAGGATTGAGCAGCCTCATCAGAAGCCACACTCTCTCTCTGCCTTAAACCCTGGCTCCAGCTTTATTGTCCAGGGGAAAGTCTCAGCCTGAAACAGGTATAAACCAGTCACTCAACCTCCATTTTATTCTTCTGCAAAGAATCGATGAGAGCTTGCCACGCCGCTGGGTAAAAACGTTTATAGACGTTGATCTTCGGGATTTGTTTAGGGGTATCTTGATAGTAATTCTTCTCATCCCGAGTCATAGCCTTATACTCCCATGGTTCTCCAGCATTTAGCGACATAGTCAATGAGGTCCCGAGACAGGGTGTTTCGTTTCTTTTCTGGGAGGCTGGCTTCTGCCTCTAGATCATTTAGCACATAGGGCTTCCGCACGAGCTCATTAGGCCTCTCCTCCATGTCTATGTCCATGGCCTTCACCATTTTTTTATGGAGGGGAACCACCTTGTTGGGGTCCATGGCCAAGCCCATCTCTGCCAAGTTCTGCCCCACAGATTTGGCGTGGTCCCAGGCATGTCGGATGTGGGGATGTGGGAGCACTCGATAAGTGGAGCTGCCTTCCCACGAGCTTTCTGATTCAGACGTTTCTGTTTGACAGGATAGCCAGACTTTTGCCTTTGAGTTTTGCCCTTGGCCTTGGGCATCCTGCTGACAGCAGGAGCAGCAGCTCACCCCCGAAGCCTCACACTTAGAACCTCCTGTTAACAGACTCCTTCTGGCGGGTGAGCCGAGGGCTTTTTTGGGAAATGTAGTCTTCCCCATAGAGCTCCTGTGTTGATTACTTCGACTCCCCAAATTGGGTTTTCTTATAAGAACAAAAACGGGGGGATGAGAGGAACATGGCGGGGGGGGGGGGGGGCCTTCTTCAGTGGTGTAGTTTTCGCGGGCTGAAAACAATCAGGCCAATGGCTCCGAGGATGTTTGCAGGCGGATGTGGGGATCAAGCCAATGGCTGCTGAGGATGTCTGCGGGTGGACAATCTGGGTTGTAAGATGGGAGGGTGAGGGATAGCTGTAGCAAAAGTGCCGGGATGGTAAATAATTGCAGCTTCGTATTATATAGAGCCTATGAATAAATCCACATGTTTATAGTCATCGGATTTTTGACAAAGTTGCCAAAACGACCAAACACAAAAGGATAGTCTCCTCAATAAATGCTGTCAGGACAAGTGGATAACCACACATGAGAATAAGAGTAGACCCTTCTCTCACACTGTACTAAAATGCTAAGAGCTGAAACTAAAACTGAAATTCCAGGGGTAAGTCTCCGTGATGATGCGAACAATGAATTTTTGGATATAATCCCCCAAACACAGACAACAAAAGCAGAAATCGATAAATGAGCTTACGTTATAAAGCTTCTGTGCGGCAAAAAAGATTTTTCAACAGATTTAAGCACCGATGGAATGGCAGGCACAGTGGCAAATACCTGTAATCCTGTTGCCAAAGGCTTGGTCCTCGTCTCTGATGCCAATCCAATGAGGTGGATATGGTTTTGAGAAAGGTTTATTGCTCTGCTAGCAAAGGAGAAACACAGGGGACTCCTGTCCCAAAGGCTGTGATTCTGCCAATCAGCAGGAACAGGGGGCTTTTAAAGAGGTGATTCAAAGGCTCAAATTCCAGGTGTTCTCTGTTGTAGTTGTAATTCACTTGTTGCTTTGGAGATAGTAATTTCTTACATCTTCTGGTGCCATCCCCAAAGTCAGGATTACTTCCTTCCTATGGTGGGTGTTAGCTCAAGGACAGATCAATCCTCTTTCTCTCGAGATTAGGGATGGGGAGAGATTAGGGAGGAAGAGAAGAAAACATGTCCATTTTCAAAACAAATTGCAGTGCCGGGTGAGATGGTGCATGCCTGTAATCCCAGTGGCTTGGGAGGCTGAGGCAGGAGGATCCTGAGTTCAAAGCCAGCCTCAGCAAAAGCTAGGCACTAAGCAACTCGGTGAGACCCTGTGCAACAGGGATTCACTTGCTGCTTTGACTATCCTTTGTGGCTTTGAAACTTACATGTTTTTTTCCTTTTTCCCAACCCTTTTCCTCACCTCCTCCCCGATCTTCTTTTCCCTAACTTTTTCCTCCCTGATCTCTCCTCCCTAATCTCATTTTCTCTGAATCACCTCTGAAAAACCCCCTGTTCCCCAAGATGGGCAGAATCACAGCCTCTGGGACAGGAGTCCCTGTGTTTCTCCCTTGCTAGAAAATGAATGAACTGTCTTCTTTTTTGCAAAACTCTGTCCTTGTTATTGGATTAGCATTGGGGATGAGGACCAAGCTTAGGGTTACACTTGACTCTAAATGAAATACAAAATAGGGCTGGGGATGCTGCTCAATGGTCAAGTGTTCCTGAGTTTAATCCCTGGCACTCCCCACCTCCCCAACAAATAATTTGTGGAGGCAGAGCAACAAGGGCTATATTCAAAGCATGAAGTGTACCACTATTACAATTCCAGCTGTGATTATATTTGCACAAGTCAATATTCTATCAACTGAATTGTATACCTAACGTGGTAACTTTTATGGTTTATGAATTTTAGCTCAGCAAAACATTTCTAAATGGGGCTAATACCTCCTCTTCATAATCCTATTAGAATTAACTGAAGACATGAAATCTTGTGTCCTAAGATTAAGCACCCCAGTATTTGTTGGAACTGAAGATAAATTTTGCCTGATTCCTCAATTTGTCACAAGGTTCCAGGGTGACAAGCAAGTTTAAATGCCTGCTCATTTTGCTTCCACATATTCAATGACTTTCTGGCCTCTTCACTGGGTCTGTCAGAACCAAGTGAATTTTGCTTCCTACTTTTCCTCTCCAGACTGTCTTTCTGGAGAGACTGATCCTCCAGCTATGCATACAAACACACTCCTCCACCACCATGTATGTCTCCTTCCTCTCAGAGGAAGGTTGGAAGTAGAGATCCCTTTAGATTTGAAAAAGAGTGCTGAACTAAACTCTACTTCAAAAGAAAAGAATCCATCACATCAATCACATTGTCCCATTCTGCCAGCATTTTAGTGAGACTTTTCATTCAAAGATCTGACAAGAACAATTTTGGAAGAGGAAAAGTTTATTTGGGGGCTCACAGTTTTGGAGACCTCAGACAATAGATAGCTGGCTGTATTCCTCAGAGCTCAAGGAGAGCTAAACATCACCATAAAAGAGGACCATTGGCAGAAGGAAGTGGCTCAAGACATCACACCAGAAATAGAATGAGATCTGCTCATCAAGGACAAAATAGATACCCCAAAGGCATGGCCCCACCCTAGCCACACCCTTCCAGCCTAGGATTACCATTGGGTTCATCTCTAGAGGGGATTAACTCACTGACTGGGTTAAGGCTCATAACCCAATAATGTCTCCTCTGGACCTCCTTGCATTGTGCCACACGTGAGATTTTGGGGGATCCCTCACAACTAAACCATAAGTAGTGATTTCCTTGGTTGTTTTGATGAGTCTTGGCTTCATGGATCATAGGGCCGATTCACTGAGCACTCCATAAACATTGTTTAACAGGTACTCCGGACTCAAGGCCAGGAGATCACGACTTTCTGAAAAATTCCAAAAACACAAGAGACTGAACTCAGGATTGGTCTTATAACCCAGATTTGTCTTCAGGTCTGTTATGTGTTTGTGCCTAACCCAGGCAGGCAAGGAAAAAAAAAAAAAAATCACTGGACTGGAAGCCCATATTTCCTCTCCCAGTTCACACTGAAGTAGTCATGACTTCACAAACTGCCTTATTCAATAACAGAGCTGTCACATTCTATTGTAATCTGTACCATGCATTTGAAATAATGGGTCACAAATATTAATCATCCTAATGCATATACGAAGCATATGCGTAGATCACATATACTCCAATGAAAAAATTGATGAAATGTCAATATTGTAGTATTCTGTCAGGAAAATGCATTCCCCAGGAAAATGTCACTGTTGGACAGGATATGAATACCAGGGGTAGACACTTGTCTAGCATGTAGAGGTTTGATTCCCAGCTCTGTAAAAAGTAGCTCCTGTCCTGTGTGTATGTTAACGACTTAGTAGGTACTGGTGTCTAGCAATAGAGAACAGGGGTATGACTCAGGCGAAACCCCTCAAATGTGCTCCAACTTTTTACAATAGACAGTTGCACTAGTGTGTATTGAAGGAGAGCGTGTAATCCTATGGGATCACAAAGTGGACACCTACCTGACTCCGGAGTGGCTTGGGAGTTACCGGGATGAAGAGAAAAACCTTAGTTGATACCTAAAGATTCAGCAGAGAGATGGCCAAAGGGATATTAAGGAATGAATCCTTAAAGGGAAAAATAGAATTTATGTAGAAATTTGCAAGATATTCACTTTCAGAATATTTAGTCTAGCTAGAATTAACTGTGGAGAAGGGAGTGGTAAAAATGCATTGATTTCTGATGGATAAGAAAGACAGGAATTAACATGTGGCAAACACATGTACCCACCATTAGTCAATCCCATCCCACCAGGAGTGGTACTCATCCAACCAAGGAGCATGTGGCCAGGGAGAAAGACTTACCAGGCTTCAGCAGGGCACGTTGGCAAGTCCTGTTCACTGCAGTACTGATTGAAGGGAGCAGAATTCTGAGGAGCCTGCAGACCTGCCCCATAGGGACTAGAGTTGAGGTCCTAATCATAGCTAAAAGTGAAAAAGGGAAACAAATTCCTACTCCCCCGATTCCCCAAATACTCACGCTCTTCTTTAGCAAAAAATCATTTATTTATTTTTTTTTTTTAAATTATTATTGCATCATAAGTTATATATTAGCATTTCAACTTTCCCTCAAAAATAAGTTATTTGCTACAATACCCCAATCCCATTACTTAAATACAGCATAGGAAAATAGAAAGGAGTCACAGTACAAGCATCACTTAGCCCAAGGCAGAGTTCCATTCATCCCCATCTCCCCGAGACTCGTGTCCAGAGCCCAAATGGATACAAGAAACAGGCAAGCCCAGAATGAAGTCAGCTCAAGGCCTCTGCAAGTTTCACCCTCCCCCCACAGCCCTCTCTTCTCCTTCTCCAGTCAGGCCCCCTGGCCTCTGAGCCACCAAGGAACTCTATGTGGCGATTACAGGGGTTTAAATATTATAGAGAATAAAACATTCTGTGAAATCGACTGCTCCACAGACAGTTTAAAATATCTCCCTCACCCTAATGAGCAACGACTGCTCTTCTCCTCTTCACCCCAAATGCTAGTGGTTTTGAAGTAGTCGCCATCTCAGACAACGTTATACTCGCATTTCCCTATGGGCCTCAAAGGCTGCTGTCCTCTCCTAGGGAAGGAGGGAATCTCAGGAACTTTTCCCAGATTCAGAGGCCAAGAGGAAAAGCCCTACATGTTTACGTGAAGATTCCTATAGACAGTCGCCAAAACGTTTTCTAGACCAAGAGAAAATTTAGAGGGTGGCAAGAGCATAGAAGCAGGCAGTCTGAATAGGAAACATCAATTTCTAGGAGAGAGGAGGGGAGGAAGAGAGTACAATAATCTCAAGCTACTTTTACCACTCCAAGTCTTCTAGAGCCTTAGAGGCCGAGCACTAGGAAAAGTCCACCTTTCCCAGACTTTGGTGGGATACTTTATAAAGTTCTACCAGCATGGGCCAGTGACTTTGTCAAGTCACGATTAAAAAGACAAAATAGAGATCACATCTCCAAAGGAGCATTGTACCCGAGCATTAAGGGCTCTGACTAGTGGCCAAATAATATTGATCCACACTAAGAGGTTGCTATGAGAATGGTTCTCAGAAACCGAGAAGCTCACAAATGGGGGAAAGAGGATAAAATAACAATACTTAGGGCAAAAGATAGGACCTATAGGTTTAAGATCACTTGCATCTTTCACGTTGATATTTTTAACCTTTCTCCAATTCCATGGGCAGCCTGGGCTAACTATTCCTTGGTTATTATCTGCACGTGCAGGACTGGGCAATCATATCCTCAAATTCCCTGTAAAGAATATTCCCATTTTCCTCCATCAGAAGGATACTCATGGGAACATACTTATAAGGGACACAGGAGGGCTGAGGGACATTCTTGTCCACCAGCTCATTGACAAGGTTCTGTACGATGGCATGATTGGGGGAATTGAGACCATAGCGTAGCACCCGAGGACAGGACCCCTTACAGTAGTTTGGGGTATAGTGACGAGGAGCAATGATCCAATCATCCCAGCCCAGCTGCTGGAAGCTGACTTTGAAAGAACGAAGGGAACACTGATTATTTTCAGACCCGTAATGTCCCTGGGAAGAGCCAGAAACCTCAGATACGACGTTGCCTGCTTGCCGGACCCTCCGCAAAAGAGAGGATTCCTCTTCTATAAATTTCTCTAGTCCACTGGGAAGAAGTTTAGCCTTCTGAAGACTTTTATGGGTGTCATTGAAATAGAGTAGCACAAAGGCAATGTCCAAAGAGGAAGTGCCATGCCATCGGAGCCCAGGAACCTCGCTACCTTCTTGCTGCTGACACATGTAGCGGAGTCTTAGGACCCTGTGACCCTTGTGATTCCAGAGCCTCTGCTGAATGTGTTGTGTGATATCCATCTCTGTCCAGGCTTTCGACGTCAGAGAAGGCTTTGAGGAATTTCTTCCTGATGGAAAGTAGTTGGTTGGGCTTTGCCGGGACCCCGGCTCCACATGGCAAGAGAAATGGAAGTGAGCTAGGCGGAGTTGATGACGATAAACCACAGTGGCTCTGACTAGTTGGTACACTACCCGTTTTGGTCTGAGAGGAAAATCCAGGGTCTGCATATGCCAGGGACCTGCACACATAAGACAGAACAGGGTCAGGGGATTAGCATCTTGCCTGAATATTGAGCCTGAAAAGCCTATTCAAGATAAACTGAGAGCTGTAATTAGCCCTGAAATTAATTCAAGATAATATCTATTGTTTATTGAACATTTAGCAATGGACAAGATTCTTTGTATGTATAAGCTCTTGAATCCTCAATAGTCTAAGACACTTATTATCCCCATTTTGCAGACAAGGAAATCGAGGCTCACAGGAGCCATGTCAAAGGACACCTACCTAAGGACTGTGGATATATCTTAGTGGTTATAGCACTTTTGCTTAGCATATGTAAGGCCCTGGGTTCAATCGCCAACACAAAAACCAAAAGCATAAAGGGCACATAGCCAGTATGTGGGAAAGTTAAGAACTGAACTCAATCAAGTCTGGCTTCATTAAGAAATGAAATTGTACCAGCAGAGAAGAGGAAGGAGGTCAGGAGAGAGGAGGTAAAAGGGAAGTACTATGGAACAACATTGATCAAATTATATTATGTACAAATATGTCATGATGAATCTATGATGTATAATTATATGCACCAATAAAAATTTAAAAAGATGCCTGGCGCAGGGGCGCACGCCTGTAATCCCAGCACGTGGGAGGCTGAGGGAGGAGGATTGTGAGTTCAAAGCCAGCCTCAGCAACTTAGCGTGGCCCTAGGCAACTCAGTGAGACCCTGTCTGTAAATAAAATACAAAATAGGGCTGGGGATGTGGCTCAGTGGTGGAGTGCCCCTGGGTTCAATCCCCAGGACCAAAAAAAAAAAACGTAAAAAGAAAACACTAAAACCAAGAATTTTGACTCACTTTGGATTACAGTTTTGGACTCAGGGAAAAGCTCAGTTTGGGAGATCAATTATATTATTGACTAGTTCAGGTGCCTACAAGAAATGTTGAAACATACATGGATTAAGAGTCCTTAGTTCACAGCACTATGCAGATGTAGCTTTAGGACAACAGATGGATATTGGGCGCTATGCCTGCCATTGTCTTAAATCCAGGAAGAAAGCACCACAAAGTCATTATATATACTATTAGTAGGGACAGCTATTTTTGCCATTTGTCTTCCACCATCTTCAAGAATTGCTTCTTGAATATCCTTTGGCCATTTCTTTAACTCCCATCTCTCCCTTTTCCATTCCTTTCTAGAAATGGTTCTCCATTTGCCCCATTCATTTTACCGCCACCTCCCTAAATGCCATCACAACAAGGCCTTGACAAGAAATGTTTTGTTTGCTGGCAAGTCTACTAAAAACTGCATGCCCCTTAGCAATTAAGAGCTTTGATCCAAACTGTAGTGCTGACACCCAGTGGCCAAGGGTTGGAAGACTAGGCCTGCAGAGCTCCCAACTTGTGCTCCCCCTCCTGGTAAAGGTCAGGAACAGAGACCGCAAAACCCAGTCCTCTCAGGAAAAGGCCTTCTCTCTCATTTACACACATCTTAGTATTTCTCTGTTAATCTACGTATTATTCATCAAAGCTTCCTTCTCCACTGAATCCACAAGCCTGTGATTGTAATAGTACTGGGGATTTCAACATAACTTTGTAATGTTTTGGCGTTCCAGAAACCTTTTGAAGAGTTCATATTCTCACTCCTGCTTAACACACCCCTAGGACTGGGGCACTAGCCATCATTCACATGAGGCCCAAGCCAGGCCTGTGTTTGCTTTCTTAAATTATTCCACACCCCCATCTTACAATGATCTTTCCAAGAGGCCCACCCATACACCTGCTCCACCCTGCCTGCAAAGGAACCCAACCCAAACCTCTAGCAAGCTGTCTAGAGAGGAACTGCCCTTTCCTTTCAGACCTTGACATCACATGTTTCCTGAAGCAGGGTGGGGTGGCTGGGCATCAGAGCCAGGAAGGGTCTGCTCAGAACCTTTCAGGGAAAGGGATGACTCACACATCCTGTGGGTCTGAACCTGTCATCTGCTTCTGGACCCTCTCCAGAGTGCCTAAGATACCAGTATGCTCTAGAGTCAGCCCTGGATATGTGCCTAAGTGTAGATATCCTCCTTCTCAGCCTCATACCATCTGGACAGACTTGAGTTGGTCAGTTTGGGGCTGCAGTTAGGAATGGAATCTGGCGCCCTCCAAGACCCCACCTCCCACCAGCCTCATATCCTGCCATTCTCTACAATGCTCTCCAGACTCCAGCCACACTGATCTTCCTTGCACCCTCTAGGCCTTTGCGCATCTTGTTCCTTAAACCTAAATCAGGTGCCTCTCCACTCTTCTGATGCCTTCCTTCTTAATAGGCCTCAGCTCAAATGGTACCTCTTCAAAGATTCCTTCCCCGATAAACCCATGGAAAGAGATGACTTCATTGCTATCCTCAGTCATCACCTGTTTTATCCTCTGATAGCATTTGCCACAATTTGCAACTTAACTTTGCATATTCATCTCCCCACCAGAACACGTGCTCCCAGTGAGTGTTTTTCACTGTCTTGATTACATTTGCATGCTTAAACCTCAGTAGGTGCTGAATAACTATTGGCTGAATCAATCTCCATCCTTACCAAGTCATTTCTCTTTCCTCAATCAGAATGAGCTTCTCTGCCAATGTCATGGTCTCCTTATTCCTTTCCCTAGTCCCAGCACAAATATTACCTTCTCAATGAGGCCTTCCATCATTCTCCCTTTCCCTGCTCCCAGTGAGCCAATTCTTCTCTGGAGTCCTGGGACTTATCCTTATCCGATTGCTTATCCTCTTCTAAGCACTTGTAGCAATGTGTGACTCTTTATCTACCCATTCTCTTATGCTAGAAGCTCCGAGAACTCAGGGAAGTAGTTACTTGCCCCTGTATTCTCAACCCAGATATAGTACCTGGGGCTCAATTAAAATCTGCTGGGAATTCAGCACAGCATAGTGATTAAAAGCATATACTCTGGGGCCTAAGAGCCTAGGTCTGACCCCTGACTAACTATTACTGGCTGTGTAACATTGGAGAAGTTACTCTGAGCCTTAGTTTCTTCATCTATAAAATGTTTATGGTGATAGGAACCAGTCCCCTCCAGTAATGGCAAGGATTAAGGGTGATAATTTTGTAAAGCATCATGTGCAATGCCTGACACAATAAGCCCATGAAAAGGAACAGCTAGGATCGTATTGGTTGTTTTACTTGGAAGGGGAGTGTGAATCCTGTCTGTGCTCATCACAGACTAGTGGAAGCTCCAGATTGATCTCATCAGGTTCTCAAGAATTCCTTCAAGCTGATGGCTGTCTACATTCCCTTGGGAACCCTGCACACCTGCTGCGGTCCTGGAAGAATGACAATGCAGATGTTCAAAGCAGAATTAAGCATGATGGGGACAAAGAAAATCTCAAAGCACATTTGCTACCAAAATGTCAAAGCAGCAGCATGGCCCAAAGAGGAGAACCTCTTGGCTTGTTGGGATACTGCATTTAAGGTTTGACAAGTTAGATTTTAGAATTCGACGAACTCAAATCCCATCTCTGTCACCCACTATGTGACATTGGATAATGGCTTCATCTCTCCATGCCTTAGTTTTCTCATCTCTAAAATTGCCAGTTGCCCCACAACTGCAAGTGGTAGTAGTTCTCATTGATTAAATACTGTAACAGATGCCCACGCATCCGCACAGGTTAGCTTTTCTCATCCTTCCTGAGGCCTTATAAGTTTCCCCAACACAGCATCTTGTAATTTTTGCCTTCTAAGAGCAAATCACCACGTGAATAGCCCTCCACGAAAATGTAGCTGGGTATTTCTCAGATACGGCTTTAAGAGATATAGCAAGCGACAAGATTTTTATGAAAGAAAGGAGCTAACACATTACTCGGTTGTCCTGGGGACTGGAAAAGGTTTTTCGGTAGGTCCCAAGCTAAGCTGTTCTTCAACTGGGTCCCTAAAGGAAAGTAGGCCTGGAACCAACTTTCCTGAGCCCGCTGTCCTTTATAAACCAGTGCACAGTGGTACACATCTTTAATCCCAGTGACTCAGGAAATGGAGGCAGGAGGATCACAACCTTCAGGCCAGCCTTATCAACTTAGCAAGGCCCTCAGCACATCAGTGATACCCTGACTCAAATATAAAAATGAGACAGGTGGGAAGCCGGGCGCGGTGGCACACGCCTATAATCCCGGCACTTGGGAGGCTGAGGCAGGAGGATTGCGAGTTCAAAGCCAGTCTCAGCAACTTAGGGAGGCCCTAAATAACTCAGTGAGACCCTGTCTCTAAATAAAAAACAAAATGGGGCTGGGGATGTGGCTCAGTGGTGGAGTGCCCCTGGGTTCAATCCCCAGTACCGGAAAAAAAAAGAAAAAGAAATTAGACAGGTGCTGTGGTGCATGTCTGTAATCACAGTGGCTCCGGAGGCGGGGGCTGGAAGACTGAGCTCAAAGCCAGCCTCAGCAACTTAGCTAGGCTTTAGGCAACTCAGTGAGACCCCATCTGTAAATAGAATATTAAAAAGCGCTGGGGATGTGGCTCAGTGGTTAAGCCCCTGTGCATTCAATCCCTGGCACCAAAAATAAAATAAAAAGGGCTCGGGAGTTGTAGAGTACCCTTGGGTTCAACCCCCAGCACAAAAAAAGAGAAAGAAATGAAATCAGGCCTAGAAGCAACCCACACACCAGGCCACGCGGCCTGATGGTAATCCCAGAGATTCCTTGTTCTCTATACTCTTCTTCACTTCTCCCTACTCTAACGCAGAACGGGGACACAAGAACTCACCTCTGGTAGGCCCTGCTACATTGGCCAAGGGTCTCACCAGCCTCACCATGGTGGCCCCGATGGTGCGATTCTCCCTAGGATGTCCATGGGGGTCAGCTGAACGCTGGTACAAGTCCAGCATGTACCGCAGGGGATGCCCTTGGAGCTGTGGCTTCCTCTGCTGCTTGCCAGGGGCTTCTTCTATCAGCTCCCGAATCAGTGGCAAGGTAGGGGATTCAGCCGGGAGGGTGACAGAGGGCTGGTCTACCTTTGCCATTTGGACCCCATGTTGCATTAGAAGCAGTCCCCAAAGAAGAATTCTAAGAATGCTGAGGAGAACCATCTTGAAAGGCTCGGTGTTCAGTCAAGAGTTCCAAGCCAAGCCCAAAGGATGTCACTCTGATCCCTTCAGGCAGGTAAGCGCATCCAGCTCCAGAACCAAGGATAGGACAAGAAAGGAAAGGAAAGCAGGCCCTATATTGCTTCCTGTGGGACCTCCTAGGCCAAAGCGGTTCTCCTAACTTGACCTCTCAGCATCCAAACGATCAGAAAGAGGAGGTGAGAAAGGGCAGCATGCCCTTCCCACTCTCTTCTTCAGGAGGCCGAAGTCAACTAGAAGGACCACATCCCTCACCTCATCCAGAATGAAGAAAGAAAGGAGTGGTAGCGTGTTCTGCCTCACCGCTTTAAAGGCCATTCCTTAATCAGACGTTAAAGGGCCAGACTCCCCCTGCTTCCACCTCTCTTCCATGCCTCTAAATGCAGCATTTCCCAAATCTGGCCTACTGCTGACTCTCAATGAAACTGTCTGAGATGATTGTTGAAAATGCAGATTCCTGGGTCCAGATTCAAACTTGGACACTCTAGGGTTAGTAGGGTCTCAGTGAGTTTTTCTGGGAATTTTCGATGGAAACGTGGAAATCATTGTGGGTATGGCTGCTGGAGCTTAAAGAAGATGACTTGCCACTGGATCTCAATCTAGACCGTAAACTGGAATCACCGGGGGAGCTTCAACTATTCTGGATACCTGGGTATCATCCCCAGAAATTGTGATGCAATGGGTATGGGGTGTTACCACGGATTTATGATTATTTTCTAAATTTGAAGGTGATTTGAAGAATTCCAACTTCAGATTTTCTGGTTTGCCATGCGAAGCATAGAGTGGGCTTCATCAGAGAAGCCTGAGGGAGTGCAAGATGAATCTGTGGGATTTCATCTAGTCAAACTGCTTCAATAGGAGGTAGCAGGGTTGGGCCAGTAGTTAAGGCTTCCCCGGGCCAAGATTCTGTAGGTAGATGGTAGGTGTAGACTTAACATGGCCCAAGTTTGTTGGGGCTTTCAAGGGAAGGTAGCATAGGAGATCCAGTCTGGGATTTAAGAGATGAGGAGTCTGGCCCGATTTGTGGGAGGCCTTTACCTCATAACAAGAATATCTGCTGGCCGGGTGTGGTGGCACACGCCTGTCATCCCAGCGGCTAGGGAGGTTGAGGCAGGAGGATTGTGAGTTCAAAGCCAACCTCAGCAAAAGGGAGGCACTAAGCAACTCAGTGAGACCCTGTCTCTAAATAAAATACAAAATAGGGCTGGGGATGTGGCTCAGTGGTGGAGTGCCCCTGAGTTCAATCCCCAGTACCAGAAAAAAAAGATAAAAGAAAAAAAGAAAAAAAGAATATCTGCAGACAGGCAAAATTACTATAGAACCGCATAGACTTTGGAGATCTTTTGACTTCTCTGTGATGGCGGAGGTCGGCTGGTCGGTCGATGTTGTTGTTGTTTTGGTACTGGGGATGAACCCAGGGGTGCTTAAACACTGAGCTACTTCCAGGCCCTTTTCAATATTTTATTTAGAGACAGGGTCTCAGTACGTTGCTCAGGGCCTCGCTAAATTACTGAGGCTGGATTAGAATTTGGAATTCTGCTGCCTCAGCCTCCTGAGCCGCTGGGATTAAAGGCGTGCACCACTGCACATGATGATTTCGTTTTGTTTTTACAGATCAGAGGTCTTATTTTCTTCACCTATTATGCTATGTCTATATATGGGAATATGTTCCAGAAGTTCAGACTCCTTTCTATTATTTCTCCCAGAGTGTGCTACCCTGGGTGGAGCATGCTGGCATTTCAGTTAACCTCGGGTACTTTTTGGCTTCCTTGTTTACCTCATCATTTTCCTTGATGCCTTTCAGGAAGCCATCTCGGCTGTGAGATGTGCTCAATACACACATTAATTCTCTGAGAAGAATCTTGCCCTTATCTGTTCGCAACAATGCCTACAGCATTCTGGGTAGCATTACAGAATTCCAGCTCTGCATTGGTCACATTGACGTGGCATCCCTTTTTAAGCATCACCAATTCTATTGATGTTTCCATGTGACTTTTCCTTTAGAGTCACATGTGTGTGGCCAAAGGAATAAGTCTGCATTTTCTAAAAGGTCTAGGGAACACACATCCATTAGATGCCTCTCCTCTTCCCCTTCGCCTTCGTCATTTTGGCGGATTACTGCAAGATGGCAGTTCTGGCAAGATGGAAGCCAACCGTAATCTTTGTAATCAGAGAGATCTGTGTTTGGGTTGTAAGCCCATCTCTAATTAGCAGTAATTTAGCCTTTCCAAGGCAATTGTCTTCCCTTCTTTGGGGAGTGATTCTCCTCACCTGTCAAATGGAGACAATGCATCGTACCTCACAGGTGGTTGTGAGGACATAAGGAAATACTCTATGCTAATTGTATAAAGCCTAATTAGACACATTACTTATGGTTACATGTTCAAAACTATTTCCCCTTTCTCTTTTTCTTCTAACCTGATCTTGAGCGCTGACATGTATTGTACAACAAAAGCCATGGCTTTAGGGGGCCTCTGGATCTGTTACTGGCTTAACAAAGCATTAGCTGGGTGACTAAGCAAGATTGCTTCCAGATTTCTTCACCTATATAGCTGGCTCCTTCAGAGAGTTGTTGTGAGCGTTGCATTGTATGCATTAGTATCATGTAACATTATACCCATACACAGACACACCAGCATGGAATATAATCAGATGATTCACGGTGGGCAAAACCTGAATACCAAGCCCTATGAAAATATATAGTAAAAATTATAAAAAATGTGATTTAAAAATCACATAATATATAATCCCACACCCAGTGGATTGGCTGTATAAGGAAAGTCTGACTCCGCTAGATTTAAGCGAGAATGTAGAATGCGTGTATTCATACTGCTGGCAGGAATGTCATTTGGTCCAACTGTGTTGTTGTACCCAAAGAAAATACAATCATCCCAGTGGATGACGTAAAGCCAAAAGAAGCCTTTATTTTAGCTGGCCAGCGACGACCTCCCTTAGGCCTAAAAGCGGGGTGCCGGGGGATCGGGCGTTAATTGTGTCATTGCCAACTTTTATAGGGCTTGGGAGGGAGGGGATTAGGGCAGGGCTATAGGGTGAGGGAGGGTTTAGGGTTGGGCTGTAGGGAGGGGGATTAGGGTGGGGCTGACTTTCTCCTGGTGGCACTGGAGAATCTTTCTGGGAAGTATAACAGTGTTAAAGAGCAGTATTGGCATTATCTCTAGTAAGGGTGAAGGTGTTCAATTCAGCAAGGCTATTGGTACAGTACCAGAACTTTTAGGTGTTTTGTCTGTGACTCACAGAAAAAATACATTTTACAATGTATCTCAGAACAAACGGAAGCACATGCACACACATACATACCTAAAGTAAATGTTTCCTGAAGAAAATACTTATATTAGGAGAGACAATATATCATGCTGGGTGAAAACACAGCTCTGGAGGTAGAATTCTAGGTTTAAATTCCAGCTCCACCATTCGTTAGTTTGACCTTGTGCAATTCAGTCGATTTTGTTGTGTCCCAGTTTCCTCATCAGTAAAGCAGAAATTGTAGCCTGACTCTGCTTCAATTTTCTAACACGTAAAAGGAGATTTTTGTTGGGATTAACTGAGTTCATTCACAGGAAGCACTCACAAGAGTGCCTGTCACAAGGAAAACACTAGCTGTAGGTTAGTTTTGATTACGTTTGATCCAAGTGCATGTCCCAGAAAGCTAAGCCTCAGCCTGATATGCTAGTTCCAGCCTCAAGAAGCTCCTCTGTCCTCAATATCCACACCATCCCTCCCTTCCCTCTTAACCCCTTCTCTGTCTCCCTGACCTTTTCTCTGTCATTGGACCTCTGCCTTTTATCAGCCTAAGCATCCTATCTTTGTAGTCAACATAAATAATAAAAGAATAGGTTTTCAAGGACAACTAATGAGGGGTCCGTAGGGTTTTGAGCCTGGTTTTTGTCCATTTCAGGGGTACTGAATAGGGCTTGCATCTGTCGGGAATACTTCCCTGCCATCTGTTTTAGTAGCAAGATTCTAATACAGGATCAAAGCAGGTACAAAGTTAAAACATATTACACAGGAAAGAGCAGGATTTGGGTTTTAATTCCTGGTTCTACTGAGACCAGAAATGATATTGGTGTTGAAAATCAGGTGTGCCTCCTGTTCCCCTAGGGTTGAAGACGGAACACCAGAGAAACACTGAGGCAAGAACAAAAAGTTTTATTTTGTTACACTCCCCCAA
>JAJEJO010001929.1:0-13984 GCA_020662805.1 Glaucomys volans
TCTGGGCCTCTCTGGGCCTGCTGGCCCGGCAGAGGGCCCTGTGTTCCTTGTTGGCGTTTGCCCCCAGTCCCGGCAGACCCCGTGCTCTGACTTCCCCTGTCCTGCTGTCAGTCACACACACACCTGTTTCCCCTTTTCAGTGTGTGAACTAATCTTGACTTCATTTCTGCCTTGTTTCTTTGCCTTTGTAGGTCTAAGCCTTTTTTAAAAAGAAAGTTGCTTTTTTCTCAGGTTAGTGGTGTTTCTGAAGGTTGTGGAGGCAAGCACCATCTTTGTCTGGAAGTGCAACTACAAACAGACGGTCCGACTGTGCTTGGTGTGTGCCTGGCCTTCTCTGTGTGCTGGCCTGGGCGCTCCTCAGTCTTTCTCCACGCCTTTTCCCAGGTCCCGTATCTGGGCTGTGTCTTTCCCCACTACTTTTTGTTGTGATGATCAATCCAGTTAATTTTTTTATCTTGTGGAATTTTTCTGACTCCCTGGTCTGCTGCTGTCTCCCTTGTATTTGATGAAACTGGTTTCACTCACTCATTTATTTCATTGTGATTTAATAGCTTTTCTGTCTTCTCAATTAAGATCTTGGGATGGTGGAAGGTAGATTTGTGTGCCCATCTGCTTTCTTGAACCCCAAGGGCTGGGTGGCTGAAATGTGGCCTGACTGGTCATAACTTGCGCCCTTCTGCTTGCCTTTCAGCCGACGTAGCACAGCAGTTCCAGTTTGCTGTGAGAGTTATTGGCAGCAACTTTGCCCCAACTGTTGAGAGAGATGAATTTCTAGTGGCTGAAAAAATCAAGAAAGAGCGTAAGTATTTTTTTAAAATGTTACAAGTTCAATTTTGAAACCGGCACTTGTGAGTTTTGGACCCACAGCCAACGCATAGCTTCTCTCTCTGCAGGGAGCAGAACGTGAGGTGAACTTGTTGCTTGCTCTCACTACTTACAGATGATTTGTTTTATTAAAATGAAAATTAAG
Source organism: Glaucomys volans (assembly GCA_020662805.1). Classification (NCBI taxonomy): domain Eukaryota; kingdom Metazoa; phylum Chordata; class Mammalia; order Rodentia; family Sciuridae; genus Glaucomys; species Glaucomys volans. The sequence goes on from JAJEJO010001929.1 coordinate 971, forward strand.
CTGCTTTGATTTTTATTTTGAAACAGTAATTTACTACTGTATTTTACTCTAAAACAAGGGGAAATATTGCTGTGTATCTTAATAAAACTTTTAGGAAGGGTAGTTTTTAAATCAGGTAAACTGTCATAATGTTGTACTTTATTGTCATTGGATTCCAAAGTTATTTCTATTGTCATTTAGGATTCCAAAGTTATTTCCATCATTCTTTCCAAGTAGCTATTATTAACTAGTTAAGTTGATGATAGTTTGCTTCACTGTTAATTAGTGTTTGTAAGTAAGTAGACCCAAAATTATCCCACTGTTTCTATTTAGCAATTTTCACATAAGTGCTTTGATCCCAGACTAATATTTCCCATATTTTGTAAGTGTCAGAGAGGTTGGTTGGGGACAAGCACAGCTAAAAATTCACTCCATGTTGTCTTATCGTAGATGAGATAGTGTCATGAGAGTGGGTTTGTGTATGTGATGAACCTGCCTAATTTCTTTCCTCACTTTTTAGTTATTCGACAAAGGAGAGAGGCAGATGCTGCGCTGTTTTCAGAGCTTCACAGAAAACTTCACTCCCAGGTACGGCACAGGTGGGAAGCTTCGCTGGTGGGTGTGGCAGACGCTGGGAAAGTCGGCCCATCAGTGGGAAGCCATTCCTAGTGCATTGGAAAGACTTGGGCACTTTTGGTGGTATCACATTAAGCTTTTTTGTGATTACTAGTGACTGAATTGTAGTAGTGTTCCCTGCTTTTAAGAATTTCAATATTAGAAGTAAGTTTTAGCTGAATTTCATATGAAGTTGCTTATGAAGATGAACGGCACTGCATTGGAAAGAACCAGGGCTCTAGGTTTGTGTTATAGTCTTAAGACATGCGGGTCCACATATCACCATAAAAGCTCACCTCTGCTGTCCTTACTATGTTCTAATTTGTACCTTATGGGGAATAACTTAAAAGATTTTGAAAGTTTTGTGATTGAGTACTGATACTTAAAAACTAATGGTTTTTCTAACCTGATGTTTTTATGAAAGGCTTTGCCAATAAGATAATTGAATGGGGGGATTGGGTGTAGCTCAGTGGTAAAACTCTTGTCTAGTATGTGTAAGGCCCTGGGTTCAGTCTCAGCACTGCAGGGGAAAAAATACAGGTGAGATTTCTGATTATAAAGGAACTAAGTTCACCAGCTTTCTATGTCCTTTTGAAGAACAGAAAGTGAGTCCAGAGAAGTTTAATGCTTTGCTTAACAAATGTGAAGTTGAAGTTTCAATGACACAAATTGTGGAGTTGGCATAATGCGACTAATCTGGGGGGTGTGTGTGTGTGTGTGTGTTTCTTTTTTTTTTTTTTGGTACCGGGGATTGAACTCAGGGGCACTCGACCACTGAGCCACATCCTCAAGCCCATTCTCATACTTTGTTTAGAGGCAGTCTCACTGAGTTGGTTAGGTCCTCACTAAGTTGCTGAGGCTGGCTTTGAACTCACGATCCTCCTGCCTCAGCCTCCCGTGCTGCTGGGATCACAGGTGTGCGCCACCAGGTCTGGCTAGTCTCTTATGTTTTGATAGCTCTTCTCTGTTCAAGCTCTTCTCTGTCCGTGCAGGGTGTGGTGGTGCACACCAGCCGTCCCAATGGCCCTGGAGGCTGCGGCAGGAGGGTCTCAAGTTCCAGGCCTGCCTGGGCAACTTAGTGAGACCTGCCTCACAGTAAAGAGGGCTGGGTGCAGCTCAGTTGTGGAGCACTCTGGCCCCTCCCCCCCAAAAAGCTGTTCCTCTTCCTGTGTGTGACGGGTGATTTCTGTGTGCACAACTCTGTCCATGTTTGATTGGACAGAACCCCCCTTTCTGAGTGGGAGCTGGTGTCTTGACCTGCTGCTCCTGCCACGCCCCGCTGGTCCCTTCAGTCACCATGTTTCTTGGGAAAGCCCACCAGGACTTGCAGCCAGGATCCTCAGAACTGAAAGGAGCATTCTCCTAGTTGGCCTCTGGGCGTCCCTACACTTTCCTCTGTGTCCCCCTCTGGTGTGTGCCAACTTGAGTTGCAGCCGTCTTGACTCCCAAGGCCTGTGGGCTGTTCCTCTTACTTCAGCCTCTTTTGGGGTCAGGCAGACCTTGGTTTGAATCCTGCATGCAGCGTTTTGATTTAGGTAAATTATTTGGCTTGCTCTCTGAGTTTCCCTCATTTGTGGAATGAAGGGGTTACGTTCTGCTGTGGCAGGAAATGGTGTAGGTGAAGTGTCTGGACCCCGTGGAGCATCTAAATGGCAGCTGCTGCTGTTGACTGATTGCCCCAAAGCACTTGGAGAAGTGGGATCTTGGGGAGATGGTGGTGTGCGGGAGGCAGGCAGGTGGAGGTCTAACTGCTGGTTTTGGCCTGAGCCAAGTCCCTGAGTCCCAGGCCTGGTACCCCTCAGGGGGTAGCGAGGTCCAAGACTGTGTTTCCCAGGTGGTCAGGGCCTTCCTGCTGCCTCTAGGGCCTGGCATGCCCCTCAGCAGTGACGTCAGTGACGTGGGTGTGCTCCTTGCGGGAGGCTTTGCAGGCTCCTGTGTCTGCTCAGAACTCTTGCACTCTTCATCCCTTCTACCTGTGCTCTGCCTCAGTTCCCTTCTCCCTGTGAGCCTACCTTCCCGAGAGGGCTTCTGTGAGCCCCAGGTGCCATTTGTTGCGTGGTCTGCCTGCTTGTCTGACTCAGGCGCAGACTCCATCAGGGCTGGGGCTCTTTCTTTTTCTTGTCTCAGCTGGGGAATTGGTTCAGTTTCTGGAAAATGTCTATGTAAATCAGTTTTTTGTTTTTTTTTTTTGGCGGTACTGGGGATTGAACCCAGGGCCTTGTGCTTGACTGTAAATCAGTTTTATAAGTTAGTAATTTAAATGCCTGGGATGAGCTTATTCTTTGGGAGTGTTTTACATAATGAAGAGTTTGCATGCCACAGTGTTCAGTGGCCTTGCAGTTTGTCTTGTAGATAAAGGTATTGTATAGTCTAGCCTGTGTCTCCAAAAGGTGAGGCTCTACCAACGGAATAGGATGCTGTGCAAATTTGAGATGAAGCGGGTTGAGGTTTGGCTGCAGAAGGGGTTGTGGATCAGGATGAGTGATCAGGACTGGAGAAGAGTGGGACCTGTGTGCCAGCTCTTGTGTGACACTGAGCCAGTGATCCTAGCAGCCAGGTGCTGCAGGGGAAGGTCTTGATGTAGGTCCACATGGTCCCGAGGCTGCTCACACTTCAGATCTATGTGAGACGTTAATAAAGAAAAAATAGTGCATATCTTTTATGATGGCATTTGTCCCATGATCACTCTGGGAGGTTTGTCAGGATTTTCCAGGGGAGACAACATTGCTATTCAGAAATAGGGTAATGCCAGCTTTTGCTCTTGACTGGGGACTTTGGAGTTTGTTGACAGGGTGTTGGGGTACCCAAGGGTGTTGATCGGGGAACATTACCTCCAGCCTCCTGATGGTAGCTGTAACTGTGATGTGTGAAATGAGTACAGAGTGATGTCACCAGGGAAATTTTAAAATGCATTTCTATTTTGGAAATAATATATTTAGGAGAGAAGAAAATAAAACTGGAGTATTATATGAAATAGTTCTTTTAGTATTGATTTTTTTTCTTAACAGGGAGTTTTGAAAAATAAGTGGTCAATTCTCTACCTCTTGCTGAACCTTAGTGAAGACCCTCGCCGGCAGGCAAACAAGGTGAGTGGCCCTCGTCTTGGGACGGGATGTCGGATTCAAAAGGGATCAGCCCCTCGCTGAGAAAGCAGGGAGCCGGCTTGGTCATCAGGGTCAGGCAGTTTCTTTCTTAAGGGCATTTTTAGTCAGTGTGCAGTTTCCTTAAGCTGTATTTCAGAATTGTGTTATTTTCATGTAACAGTGTGTAATTAAAGAGAGCCTGAGTTGTTGGTTTTACACTAGGCTTTGCAGAGTCACCTCTTCAGCACAGATGCATCGTTCTTTGTGGTTGGAAGGGCCCAGGGGACTTCCTTGGGCCTTCTGGTGTTGGGCACGCTCTTCTTGACATCCCAGGGAAGCTTCCTGCTGTCACATGGCTCCGTCATGCCTGTGTTGTCTTTGAGAGTGGCCTGACTGCTCTGTGCCCTGGTCTAGGCCAATAAAACTCGCCCTGCAGACATACGAGTGCCCAGGCTGAGGAACTTGGTGGGGCAGTGCGTGTCGCTTACTCAGCCTGGATTTGGAATGGAGTGTTCAGTCATCAGACATTGTAGTGGTTGCTGAGGTTCAGAAACTTCTAAAACTTTGTTAGTTCTGCCATATTTCAAAAATATCTCACCCAGATTATTTAATAAATGTGAAATGCAAATGTAATTCCACAAATGGAAGAATAGGAATGCAAACTGCCCTTTCAGGTGTGGGAGAACGGGTCTGTGACTTCACATTTCTTTATCTTAGCACACTTCCATTGCAGGTGTCGAACTATGCCACGTTATTTGCACAGGCGTTGCCGAGAGATGCTCATTCCACTCCTTACTACTATGCCAGGCCTCAGACCCTGCCCCTGAATTACCAGGACCGGGGCACCCAGGCGGCACAGAGCTCGGGCAGCCTGGGCAGCAGCGGCATCAGCAGCATCAGCGTGTGTGCCCTCGGCGGCCCGGCACCTGCGCCACAGCCTCTCCTCCCAGGGTAACGCAAGCTCACACATGCATTTCCCTGGGGTAGGAGACTCAGAGGTGTCTGGGGGTTTCAGCCGAGCCTGATGTGTGCACTGTAGGCTGCGTCTTCAGGCCGTTGTCCTGGCCACTTATGTTGGGCTGGTGATGAGTAATACATAGTGATAAGTAATATGGTTGGATATCCTCAGGCAAGTGATGCTGGCAAGTTAATACTTCGGAATGGGGAGCCTGGGCTCCAGGGCTGCACAGCTGCCGTGAGTCTCTGCAGTGTCATGTGCTGTCCACTCTGGCTTTGTTTTGAGGAAGTTTGAACTCATGACTGAGAATGAGAGGTGCCAGTGTCTTTAATGGGCCTTCAGAGCCTTTTTTAACATTTAATTTTAAGGATACGTTTCTGTGTGCAGGTAATCAGATGGCTTTACTTTTTGCTCTTGTCTGTTTCTGGAAATCTCAGTAAAGCAGATGGTCAGAAGTAGATGATTTTCCAGAACAGTGATCAGGAATCAATATCAAATATATGGTGTTTCCCATGTGAGCACAGCAGAGTCATAAATTGCTTTGTCAAATGAGAAGTTATGTCCAAGGAATTAGAAGATGGAGTGTGTGCAGCACACGGGTCATGAGCGGCAGATGTTCTGTAGGGAGAGGCACACGTTCACAAGCCGCCCATGACAGAGCGAAGCTGAAGTCCATATTCTGGCGCAGTGTATGCTGACATTCTGATTTATATCTCAGGATTGGAGTCAGCCTTGTCGTGATGCAAAGACATTGTATAGGTAACTTTGACTGAAACAGTGCTCTAGAACGGTCTCCTAAGTCTGCAGCTATTTGCAGAGACACAGTTTGAGTGTTGCTGACTTCCCCTGTTGAGGACAGAGTCAAGCACGTCTGTTCCAAACTGCCCTCTGCTCTCTGCCACATGCAGCCTGCAGTGGGCACCGCCCTACACAAAGGCTCTGGACCTACAGAGGTGCAGTGAGCTGCTTGTGTTTTGCAGCTCAGGCAGCAGCACTTTTGTTGGAGTTGTCAGAGTGCATGTCCTTAGAAACAGCTCTCAGGACCTTGGAGTTCCAGGAGGCAGCTGTGATGTGTTCTCAAGTCACTTTGCTACCTTGACCTTGAATGTGCAGTTGCCTTCCATTTCTGCATTTTCCCATTTTCCAAGTTGATTGAAACCGTAGTATCTTTTCCTAGTGAGCACCCTGAGGTGGGAGGTGAGTGAGGACAGGCAGAAGGTAAGGTTCCAGGTGTCTAAACCCCTCTGCTGAGGAACTGTTGAGTGAGTGAAAGGCGGTGATGTTGAAGTTAAAATCGGTTGAGAATTCTAAAGTGGTTATTTGTGGGTAATGTGTCGTGTTTTTAAAGAAGAGTGGTTGAGGAAGAAAGGTGTGTGTGGCGGGGGGAGTAAGATGTTCTCAGCACTCTGGGTGGGTCCAAGTGTCCATAGGTTGGGACTGGTTGTCATGATGTATGAGTGGGTGAAGTCATGTGGTCTCCCATCTCAGATGACGAGTTAACGTGATTCTTGTAGCAACTTAAAGGGAATTTCTTCAGTGAGTAGCCTGATCACTTCAAGGTATAAACATTGCTTCTTTCTCTAGACAGTCTCATCAGACTCCGGGAGTCGGGGATTGCCTTCGGCAGCAGCTGGGGTCACGTCTAGCGTGGACTTTAACTGCAAACCAGCCTTCTTCGCAAACCCCTCCCCCAAAGGGTGTCCCAAATGCTATTTCTCGAAACATGACGAGGTCAAGGAGAGACGGAGAGACGGGTGGTGAGTGAGGCATCTGCAGCACCCTGCCCTCCTCGGGGTCTGTCTGTGTGTTGGGAAGGTGCCCAATGGGGCCAGCATCTTGGGGTGTCACCTCATGTCCCCTTTTTTGTCCTGTAGCCCTCTGCTTCTTGACCAGTGGTCACAGTCCCCTCCCACCCTGCTGTCCCTCCTGGGAAGCCTCCTCAGAGCTCCTCTCCTGTCTCTTTGTGTTCCTCCTGGGCCTCTGGCTGCTGGGACCCCCACGTCTGAGGTGCACAGAGGCCGTCTGTCCCCAGCAGAGTGCAGGGCTTAGAGCAGTGCCTGGAATGTGGGAGAACCTCGGTGGCGATTTGCTGGGTGGTGAAAGGAATATCAGCGTCCTTCTTGAGGCACTGCAGAGTGGGCTTGCCCACAGGGCTGCAACCTGCTGCCTCAGAGGTTGCACAGAAGGCAGGCTGAGGCCTGCCTTGGTGCTGGGAGGGGGTCCAGAAGCCCGTGGTCTTTGCAGCAGCCCAGCCCCACACAGAACTGCTGTTTTCGACAGCCGCTGGCATGGGCGTGCTGCCTGATGCTCAGTGTGCCAGTGTCTTGACCAAGTCAGTGCTGCTCTCCACTCCTGACTCCTAGCCAGTGCCTTCCAACCTGTGTTCTTGACAAAGCTAGGAGCAAAAGTGGATTTGAAAAGTTTCCTTGGTTAATCCATGAGAATCAGGAGATGGTCAAAAGAAGAAAGGGCGGGGAGTAGGTAGAGATGACCCAGATGTATTTGTAACTGCATTAAATGCATAACACTTGTTTGAAAGGACAGTTGTTTTAAAAATAGTTCTGTTCAGACTGTGGGCTGCTTATAGGAGACACATTTGAACATAAGGATGGGGAGGATGAAAGTGAGCGGAAGGGAAGACACTCATCTCGTGGACACAAGCCTCAGAATAGTTGTGTACTTGTGTCACTGTCCTAGACTTCACTGGGCAGGACCTGGGCAGAGACCCTTTGTGCCAGTGACAGGGCCTATCCTAAGGGAGACACAGAATCCCAATCCTGTGTCCTCCTGCTCACAGCCTCCATGTGCACCGAGCACGATGATGCACCAGAGGAAAGCAGACACCCACAGGTATTGTTGGAGAGGTCAGCATCCCCAAGAGCTGACTGTCCAGGGAACAGCAGGCAGCACCTGTGTAGGATTCAAACAGTCCTATAACGCAGCTCACCCTGGGCGGTGTTGGCAGCATACCCCACCCACCAGTGGCTGCACACCCTGTGCTCTGGTGGGCTGGCTCCGGGAACACAGGTCCCAGGGTCCATCTCTAGGGTTCTCTCTCCTGCACTGACACTTGGACTTCTGGGTTGCCTCTGCCTCCTGTCCTTGCTTTGGCCCCGTCCCCCAGTTCGATTAGCGTTTGTTCCACAGTCCTGACACGCAGAGACGTGTTCATGCCCTGCGCTCCTCTTCAGTGGTGTAGTGGGACCCAGGCCAGAGTGCTTGCTCTGCAGGGAACCAGCTTTGTAGAGATCACCTCTGGTTGGCTTGTGCTGCTGGCCTATCGGTGACGCATAGCCTTGTCCTTCACAGCCTGCAGGTGGGCACTGCATGGAGGAGGACCTGCTGCCTTTCAGAAGGCCTGCTTTTTCCAGCCTCACACCTTTTCATCTTAAGCTTGTTTATTGGATTGTACGAGTGCTGGTGGCAAATGTGTACCCTGGAGCTAATCATGTCATGAAATTTATTTCATTTTAAAATGTGTCTTTCAGTGATTATTTAAAAATCATTTTACAGGTGCTATGGAAATCACTGAAGCAGCTCTCGTGAGAGACATTTTATACGTGTTCCAGGGCATAGATGGCAAAAACATCAAAATGAGCAACACTGAAAATTGTTACAAAGTGGAAGGAAAGGTACAGTAACCAAGGGTCCAGTTTAGATATTCAAAAAGAAAAACTCTCAAGTCCAAACAGTAAGCCGTTCCTCTTACTTCCGTGAAGTCCCTGGGCTTTACGGAGTTGGGTGCGCCACGCAGGCCACACTGTCGGGCTCTGGCCTTCCCTGTCCAGTCTGTGGCTCCTGCAGCTTGTGGGAGCACTCGCTCCCTTTCCTCGGGTTGGTGATGTGGCTGCAGCAGTGCTCAGAGGTGCCTGAAGGGCAGGGGGCAGCTTAGCGCTCTGCCATTGACTCAGGAGTCCCCCTTCTCCGAGGGGCAGATACCCAGACCTCTGTGCCACGGAGGATCAGTCGTGGCCACCGACAGGCTCTGCACGGGGTGACACACTCCTTCCCCACTGGCCCTGTGCCGTCTCCGCCCAGTGATGGTGCGTTGGCGCTGCCAGCTTGCTCACGCCGAAGCCTGGGAGTCACACTGCGCAGAGTGCACGTGGTGAGGAGGGTAATAATGTGAATTCTAGTATTGGTTTTTCATTTTTGACCTCTGATGTGTTTACTTTCTAGGCAAACCTAAGCAAATCTTTGAGGGACACGGCAGTCAGACTTGCTGAGTTGGGATGGTTACATAATAAAATCAGAAAGTACACTGACCAGAGGAGTCTGGACCGTTCATTTGGACTTGTCGGTCAGGTATGTTCCTTATTATTAGCTTTGGAAATACTTAAATCTGTTCTGCTGTGGCCCTGTCCGCAGTCAAGAATGGAGACAGGAGTGTTCAGTGCTGTGGGTGGGAAACAAGCAGTGCAGACAGCACAGTGGGTTAGCATGGAGTTACCAAGTTTTAAAGATTGTCAATCAAGAAATTTAAAGGTAGGTTTAACCCTAAAAATCTGAGGGGATGTACTGCAAGTAAAGGACCTTCCCTGAAGTGACTGCTCTGGCCTCTCGACGGCCACGCTGCACTTTATTTCCTGCTCCGAAGCCCATGCTTTCTGTGCTGTGGACTAGCACTTCCCCGTGGTCGTGGAAAAGCTCATTGTGGGGTCCGAACTGCCCAGGAGGTTGGCAGAGGCAGCCTCGAGGTCCCGGGCCCTCCCGAGCTCACTGCCTTGGCTGTGCTGCGGACTTGTGTGGGTGAGGGGCTGCGCCCTGACGTGGTCCTCTCTCCACAGAGCTTCTGTGCCGCCCTGCACCAGGAGCTCAAGGAATACTACCGCCTGCTCTCTGTTCTACATTCCCAGGTACGCGCTTTTTTTTTTTAAATTTTGATTTCTTCATGATTTGAAGAATTAGAAAATTAAAACGATGTAGACTGTTTCTTAAGTTACTTCATACATTACTTTTAAATGGTTGCATTTAGTTACATAATATGATTTGTAATGTCCAAGTAGCTATAATGTCTCTGTGTCCTAGAGCCAATTAATTGTTGATTTTCAGGATCTTGTCTACCATTTAAGGTAGACAAGTGTATTATTTCAAATCTGTAATTTGAAAGTACTATTATTTTTTCGAAGGGAACCCTTGGTTCTTTCGTGAGAATGGTTTCTTTGTGTTCACTGTGTATTGTTAAGAAGTGACACGGCAGACCTAGTCATTCATGCTAAACTTTCCATGTTGTTTTTCAGCTACAGCTAGAGGATGATCAGGGTGTGAATTTGGGATTTGAGAGTAGCCTAACACTGCGGCGCCTCCTGGTTTGGACATACGATCCCAAAATAAGACTAAAGACGCTCGCAGCGCTGGTGGATCACTGCCAAGGTCCGTCTGTCTGTGTGTGCCTCCCGGATGTGCTCTAGGTGAAAATTGCCTGCAGGGCACGCTGTCCAGCTTTGCTTTGGTGCCTTGACCTTTTGCATCCTTGACAACCAAAAGTATGTTCATTGGATAAAGGTGAATAGACATGGCGCCTACAGGGAGAGTGGCTTATGGCCAGGGTGGGCCTTGTTTGTCCTTGTGGAGGCTGGTGAAGACCAGGAGGGGACGTGTCCAGACTGGCTGTCGCCACTGCATGTGCTCTGGATGCTGGGAGCCCTCCTGTGCTCCTCCTTGCCTGGCCCCTGGCCTGGCAGCCCTCCCTGCTGTCTCCTGTCACCCTTGTTCCTCTGAGGCAGTCCTACCCTGTCCTCCTCCTGGGCTCAGGCCTCTGTATTCTCGGCTGCCTTCAGGACATGTTTCCCTCAGTTTGTCCCAGCTTGGCCAGGACCCTCTCTCTTCTCATCTGTGACATTGAGATCCTGGTAATTGTTACGTCTCAGGGTCATTAGGACTTGATGGGCTCTGAAGAGCCAGCCATCTGCCCGTGGCAGGAGATCCACACACTTGGCCATTTTCTCCTGGGTGGTTCTTAGCACCTAACTTAAGTGTGTCTGAGTCCAGGTCTATCATGCTGGCTGTGCCCGCCTCCCTCCCTCCTGGCACCTGTCAAAAGAGAAGTTTTTGACACAACAACCCTGCAGTTGGCCCCGTTACTGCACACCGCCATGACTGGGTCTCTGCCACCACCCTCTGCTTCCAGTCCTCCAGCTCTTCTGTTATCCAGTCGGTCTCCTAAGTCCTGCTGCTGTCCTCTACCTGTCTGACCTGTCCTCTTCCTGTTTTGGTAGCATGTGCAACTGTGAGAGCCACTGACAGGTCCCAGGTCCCAAGCTTACACTCCTGGGCACGCGTCGGAGCAGTCTGCTCGTGAGCAGTGACATAGGGCATCCTGAGCTGCTGTGTCGCTTGGGAAGCTTTCTGGACGTTAGTGTCCATGCCCCTCCTTCAGACTACACTCAGGGCTTCTTTGTCTGCGTGGAGCAGGGTCTCAGATGGCACTGCTGTTGGTTAAGGGTGAAGTCGGTGAGTTGAGACTAGTGTAGTGTACTCCAGAACAGCATAAGTGTTGATTCTTAGAGCTTTAGTCCTTACGAATAGTTACATGCATGCCGAATTACAATACAAAGTGTGAATCCTAGTGCGTCTCAGTCAAGAGGGCATGAAAAGCCACGTAAGCTCTGGATATTTGTCATCAGTCACTTGTTGTTACTTTCTCAACTGAAACACTTGTAAGTAGCCGTGAAGAGGGAAACCACTGATGTGGAGTGAAGCCCTGGGCAGGGTCTTGATGTCGTGTCCTTGAAGCTTTGCTTGCTGCTGCGTCTTGGTCCCAAAGTGTGTGAACCAAAGAAAACAGACATGCTTCATGTCCACTTCCTGGCCATCTTTGGTTAATGTTGAGTGACAGGTTTGTGATTTGAAGTGAACTTGGATGCCGTGTGTTTTTCCAGGAAGGAAAGGAGGTGAGCTGGCTTCAGCTGTCCACGCCTATACAAGAACAGGGGACCCCTACACAAGATCCCTGGTGCAGCACATTCTGAGCTTGGTGTCTCATCCTGTGCTGAGCTTCCTCTACCGCTGGATCTACGATGGGGAGCTTGAGGACACTTACCACGAAGTAAGGAGTGGTGTTTGGTGCTGTGACGGGGTTGGGGTGCGGGTGCTCAGTGACCCCTTTTGGTTCCCCACGACCTCTGCTCCCTCTACGTGGGACACTCGGCACTTCGCTAAGTGCCATGCCATTTCCTGCTGTGCTGGAAAGACAGCCAGTCTTGCTGAGCAGCAGAGCTGCGCGTGGTCAGTGGAAAACTGCTCTCCAGCTCCGGGAGTGAGACTTGGCAAGTTGGCCCACGGCCCGGGCTTTCTGTCCCGAGTCAGGGTGGTGCGGCTGCTTGTGTTCGCTGTCGGGAGGCTGCTGTGTGCACTCACTTTGCCCAGCCGTGGTGCTTGGGGTTTGACAGAAGCAAGTTAATTGTAGGGTGTGTATTTACCTTTTGGAAGTATTGTCAGTTCTGCTGTAATGTGGCATAGGAGTTCTTAAAATTTACTGCTGTGCCGCTGGGCATGCCTCTAATCCCAGGTGTCTTGGTCCCAAGGGAGGCTGAGGCAGGAGGATCACAGGTTCAAAACCAGCCGCAGCAACTTAGCGAGACTGAGATCTCAGTGAGACCCTGTTTCTAAATAAAAAATTAAAATAAGGGCTTGGGATGTGGCTTAGTGGTAAAGTGCCCCTGGGTTCAATCTCTGGTACAAAATAAAATCATTGTATACCACACAGTGAAAACCACAGGGCTTGGGAAAGTAGGGTGAGGGCATCACACTCAACACATTTTCAAAAACAGGAACCTAAAAACATTCTACACACGTTAAGTGGTTAAGAAATACTTGAACACTGCAACAAATATGGCGTTCTCCTTGAAACAGCTCTGCTGATCGCAGGGGAGTAGGCATGGGAGGGCGGAGTGTTGGGGGCCGCCTGACAAGCGGTGGCATGGTGAGAAGGAAGGGGGCTGCGTGCGTTGGTGCTGTGGTTCTGGTTTCATCTGCGTCGTCCCAGCTCCAACTGCATCCTCCCGGCTCGAGGTGCCTGTGGGAGGTGAGGTGGGGCTGGCTGTGTTGCCGACACTGCTGTTTTTAAAGTACATTTCCGCAGAGCCACTCGCTGGTAGAGGTGCTTTGCGCTTTGGAGACACGTGATGAGTGGTGCACGGGGTGTGTGTGGTGCTGGAGGTCCAGTGCGTCTTGGCGCCTTGATAGTGTGGGGAGTTCTTTTTATTACCGTTATTCAAATGAATGTCCTTTTCTGTGTCTCCCAGATTTCTCTGAAGTAGTGCAGAGGTGGGTGGTGCAGTGACCGCGGTGAGAGGACGGCCAGCCGCTGCACAGCAGATGGAGCGGGGGAGTGGGCGGTGCAGTGACTGCAGTGAGAGGACGGCCAGCCGCGCTGCA
>JAJEJO010001929.1:14384-49391 GCA_020662805.1 Glaucomys volans
GTGGGCGGTGCAGTGACCGCAGTGAGAGGACGGCCAGCCGCGCTGCACGGCAGATGGAGCGGGGGAGTGGGCGGTGCAGTGACTGCAGTGAGAGGACGGCCAGCCGCGCTGCACAGCAGATGGAGCGGGGGAGTGGGCGGTGCAGTGACTGCAGTGAGAGGACGGCCAGCCGCGCTGCAGGACAGATGGAGCGGGGGAGTGGGCGTGCAGTGACTGCAGTGAGAGGACGGCCAGCCGCGCTGCAGGACAGATGGAGCGGGGGAGTGGGCGGTGCAGTGACCGCAGTGAGAGGACGGCCAGCCGCGCTGCACGGCAGATGGAGCGGGGGAGTGGGCGGTGCAGTGACCGCGGTGAGAGGACGGCCAGCCGCGCTGCACGGCAGATGGAGCGGGGGAGTGGGCGGTGCAGTGACTGCGGTGAGAGGACGGCCAGTGTCAGCCCTCTCAGTAGAATGATGAGGGTCCTTTGGTCATTTTAAGAGGCCGCTGTAGTGAACACAAAGAAACTCTTTTCCAGTATCTTTTATGAACATAAATGCAATAATCCCGAAGAGAATACTTGAAAATGGAATTCACAGCAACCATAGCCAAGTGGGATTTACCCCAGGTGCAAGGGTGGTCCAAGCTGGAGCCAACCATGACTGCCAGCACCATGTTAAGGTGATGAGGGGAGAAAACACACCCGCCAGGTTATACTGAAAGAGCAGCTGAAGAAAAATCCTGCATCCTTCACCATAAGAACGCACAGACCCACTGGAAAGGAGCCTAGCTAACAAAGGGCGTCTGTGAACTGTCACAGCCCATGAGCCTTCCCCTGGGGTCAGGAGCACTCTTGTCAGCACTGTGCTGCAGGCAGGGAAAAGACATCCAGGTTGGGAAGGAAGCAGTAGGTGGTCTCTGTCCCCAAGGACAGGCCTTATAAATGCACACACACTACCTGTAGCTGTACCGAGGCAGAGACTCCTGAATGTAGTGAACAGGTTCTTTAGGTAGCAGGTGGGAGATCAGCAGCAAGTACCAGCTGTGATCCTGGGCACTCACAGTGCTCCATATATGATCCTGGAGGATGCAAACAGGCAGGAGGCTTGAGGGTCAGTTTAACCAAGGAAGTGCATGTCTGAGCCCATGCACGCTGTTGCTGTGAATCTGCGTCTGTCGGGACCTTTGTTCTGTGGAGTGTCTGTCTGGTGGGCCAGTCCCTTGGCACAGTCACCATGGTGTCTCCTCGAGGTGGCCTGAGGAGCAGTCTCACCCTGGCTGTGGCCTGCAGGGTTGGTGAGTATAAACAAGGAATCTTCTGAGGTCTGTGTCGATGGATCTGATTTCTAGAAACCAGTTCCTTCCTGAGAAAATCACCCTCTTCCTTTCTGTGTTTGTTAGGGGGGCCTTGGCACTTCTCCAGCAGGAAACAACACATCCTGGTATGATTAGCTTTATTTTCCCTCCATTCTGTGTTTGATATAACTGAAAATCCAAGACCCTGAGTGGAAAAATGCATTAATGAAGTAAAAGCTTTGCAGCCGTGTTCTGACCTTGCTTTTCCTCCATCACTTCATCTCTCTCTCAGGATTAATTACATTCGGAAGGGCCCCTGGTCTTTGTGTTCACACTGGCTGTTTGCCGGTAGAGTGACGGCCTGTTCCTTTGCCCCCAGAGGAAGCGGTGTGTTCATGACTTCGGAAGATGACTGGATTGTCTGAGCTTTTTATAGTTGAAATTAAATTCCTTATTGTTCACACTGATAAAAATCCGGCTGCACTCCAGCTATTAGGATGAATTAGTGTGTTGTCCGTAAAAACTAGCTCTTCTATTCAGGTGAAGAGCAGGGAAATGCTATTTATGCAATTAATCTAATCTGCTGAATGGCAAGCCATAGAGCATGCACAGCTCAGTGATTGGGTAACCGTGGAGATTATTCATGGTGGGTTTTTAATGTGTTTTTTTTTTAATTTCCAGTGGAGATAATTTAAGCATATTTAAAGTGATGATAGTCCACATCAGAGAACTGTTTATTTCTCAAAGCAGTTATGAGTTGTGTTTTAAATTAGAAAGGTAACGTAACCCAAAAAGTCTGAAATAGAAAGGTGAACGGAAGCTGTAGTTGTTTAAATTGTGCTAAGGATCGGAAGTCTCAGGTGGACTCAGAGGGGTGTCCCTGCTCCGCGGTCATGGGAGCCTCGGTTTTAGTCACGCACCTGTGTGCAGCGGCTGGCTGTGTGCGGCCCACGCCAGTCGCACCTTTCCTACGGGGACCTGGCGGGGACCTCAGCGTCACTGGAGTTCTGTCCCGAGTCTTCACCCTTGGTGTTTCTGCGAGAGACAAACAAGCTCTTTTAGCTAATCACCCTGAGAAAATGATGTTACTAAGAAAGATACTGGCAAATGTGTTTAGTATTTGATGGAATTACTTCATTCTTTAAACATTTTTAATAATAAATATTATTAAATAATAATTATTTTTTTCTGACTTAAAAATATTTGCAATTTTAAAATTTCAGATTATATAGAAATAGTTTATAAATAGATAGAGGTTAAAAATTCATCAGTAAATTATGAATATGCCCATTTTTACTGTGTATTTGTGTATCATAATCACACTTCGTATTTTATAACCTGTTATTTTTTCTTTGTGGTAAGTGGTGTTATTTTATGCCAGTAAATACTATTTTTTCATACTGAGGCTGCTTAGAATGATTTCTGATGTCCCGAGTCTTGCACCAGCCGTATTGTGACATGTGCATTTTTCCTGAGACAGAGGTCTGCACTTTTCCTCAGGTTCTTGGAGGGACAGTGATAGTTAACAAGAAATTGTTTTAAATCACTACATAGCTTTTTATAATTCCTTTATCTGTTTTGTTTCCTCTTGCTTTTAGACATTTAGTCCCATACTGAAGCAGTAATATACTTTGACCAAGAATATTTTATTTCAGTAATGCAAGGATAGTATTTTATTCAGAATTTATTCTTCCATATTCAGAGAGGAAACTGTCTTATAATATTAACTTTTGACACTTTTTATAAGGTGTGCTAGTACTATGCTAACGTCATGAAGAAAATTTGGACATTCTGTATATTTTTTGTGGTCTTGAACATTTTAAAAGCATAAAAATGGTGGTTTTTAGCCAGGCACAGTGTCACATGCCTATAATCCCAGCAGCTGTGGATCGTGAGTTCAAAGCCAGCCTGAGCTCAGTGACAGCACATGGCCCTAAGCAACCCAGCGAGACCCTGTCTCTAAATATAAACACATTGAAAGGGCTAGGGATGTGACTCAGTGATTAAGCACCCCTGGGTTCATCCCTGGTACCAAAAAGAAAGGTGTTTCTTTTGTTTTTGGTTTTATAAAGTTAAGCAGGCCCTGTGCCTTGCTGACAGCTTTTTACATTTCCAGTTTTTTCTAAAGATGTTGCTCTTTTTGGGTCTCTTCTCTTTTCCAGGGTTCATTTTGGTCCTTGCATTTTGTTAGGAAATCATTGATTCTGTGTTCCTCTGTAATTGCCAAGATTCCTTGGGTCCGTTTTGTCTGTAGACTCACTGTCTAGTCAGGGGTGTCGTTCACGCGGTGCCATGGGATGGGCAGGCACTGGTGTTCCACTAGGTGGGATCCCTGGCTGACGCTGTGGAGCTGCAGCGTTGGTGCAGCAGTGTTGGGTCTCAGTGCACTGCGCTCCTGTGGCACACCAGCACAGGTGCCGAGGTCACGTCCTGACTTCTCCCTCAGAGGCAGAGTAGGATTGTGGGAGAGTGGCGGATTCTAGGTCCCGGGAGGAATGGAGCTGAACCTGGGGGTCTTTCCATGCCCAGAAGCCAACAGGATCCCTGGAGCCCATCCTGTGTTGAGGACCAGGGAGTGGCCCCGGAGGCGCCATGTTCCCAAGCATGGAGCACCAGTGGGAATGATAACCATGTCGGTTCACATTCCAGAGGCACTGAATTCTGTGTTCCCGAGTCCCTTCTGAAGGATGGCAGGTGAAGGGCTCATCAGGCGCCCCTTATTCTCTGGCAGTAGCCAGATGGCTTCTTCTTGTCCGATGATGCAGTTCTGATGATGGTTCCCAGTGCAGCGGGTCCAGCAGGGAAGAATCATGGCACGCCACAGAAAGCAGATCAGGTTCCACAGTTGTAACAGTAACGTGGCACAAAGACTGAAGTAATGCGGTGGAGAATACTTCTATGATCTGGAAATGGGAAGATCTTAGGGAGATAGGAAGCCCGGAAGCTATAGGGAAGATGTTTAGATAACAGAAAAATAGAATATATAAAAAACAGGACATAGTGTAATCAGTGGCAGACAATTAACTTAGAAAAACTTAAATTTGTGTCATGTAATGATTCACAAAACTATGCATTGATAAGAGAAAGGCAGCATCAGCAGAAAGATGGGTTAGGGATTCAGAGAGTTCTTGGAGAAAAAAGGCAAGTAACAAAATTATAAAATATGTTCAACTTCATTTGTAGTCAAATAGTAGGACAGTTAACAATTTCATCTAACTAATTGGCAAAACCTAAAAGCACATAAGGATGCAGAATATGGGCATGCTACTGGCAGGAGCAGCAGTAGACAGGTGTTTGGAAAAGAAATGCCAGCATTGTCCATAAAAATTGAGTTACTTTGAGGGCTAGGGACATAGCTCAGTTGGTAGAGTGCTTGCCTCGCATGCACAAGGCCCTGGGTTCAATCCCCAGCACCACCACCAAAAAAAAAAAAGTTACTTTGATTCAGTGGTTCTGCTTTTAGAAAACAAGTTTATAAAAACAAAGGCACAGGTATTGGAGCATTTGACTGAAGAGGAAAGGATCCTCATTGTGATGGTAACTAAGCTGGGAATGATAGCAGTGGAATTTTCCCTCGGTGCTCGGAGTGCCTCCTGATGTCAGTGGTCCAGGTGGCAGGAGTGGGCTGGGTGAGGAGGGGAAGTGAGCTGTGACTTGGACGGGAAGGAGAGCCCACAGCCCACTGACTGGCTGCTCATGCCACTTGCACGTGTGCTCACGTGTGCATGAGGGCCTGCCTGGAGGTGATGTCTGAACGCTGGTGCTCTTTTGTGACCTGAGCATGGGCTTCTGACTCCTCTGCGCCCCCACTGGCTCCGTGTAATGGAGATGGTGAAGGGCAGGCGTGTGGGTGGGCAGGACCTGCTGTGGGCAGGACCTGCTGAGTGCAGGAAGGTCGAGTAGAAGGCTCCGGAAGGCTGTGGGGTTGCCCAGTGCAGAGCTTCGTGCAGATAGGGAGGCTGTCAGTGTGGGTTCTCCAGGCTGCATGGCAGAGGCTTCAGTGGTGCTCAAAGTGAGATTCCTGACTCTCCAAGAATGTTTTGTTATGCCCTTATGGTTTTAAAAGTGCAAAAAACATGTAGTTCGACTTGGATTTCTGTCCAAAATGCTTTACAAAACAAGTTTTATAAATGGATTTAAGTTTTATAAATGTAAATGGATAAGACTCCCTGTTACCTGGAGAATTTGCCCATAGAATAACTTTCTAGAGTAACTCATTCTGTGATGTTGCTTTTAGTTCAATTTTTGCAATAATATCACTTTTTGATACTCATTAAACCTTTGCTTTCAGTTTTTTGTAGCATCAGATCCAACAGTCAAAACCGACCGGCTGTGGCATGACAAGTACACCTTGAGGAAATCCATGATCCCTTCTTTTATGACAATGGATCAATCTCGGAAGGTAGGGAGAGGATGTCTTTGTGATTTTGATGTTTTATTGCTATCTGTACTTGAATTATGTAACAACTAATTTTCAGTTAAGTAAAATTTTGTTGAATTTAGGATTGTTAGTATTCCTAAAGTACACGTGGATTGAACGCATCAGCACATCAGTGTGCTTGTCAGTCTACTGACCTGATGCTCTTGTTAATGTAGATTTTAACCAAGAACCGATTTGTAACATGTGACTATTTCTAGTCTTGGATGAATGTAGATTTCATATAAGGGTAATTGTAGGATATTTTCTTTTTTAGGTCCTTTTGATAGGAAAATCAATAAATTTCTTGCACCAAGTTTGTCATGATCAGACTCCTACCACAAAGATGATAGCTGTGACCAAGTCTGCAGAGCCACCCCAGGATGGTATGACTATGCTGGTGGCGATGGTGGTGGTGGTGGCGATGCTAGTGCTGATATCACATGGGATGGAGCTGGATGATGGTGATGTGGTGATGATGACTGTGATGGGGCGAAGGTGACGTGTAGATGGTGATGGGATGGAGTGGATGATGGTGATGTGGTGATAATGATTGTGGTGGGGCGAAGGTGACGTGTGGATGGTGGGGATGATGTGATGGTAGTGATGTGACGTGGTGTGAGGACGGGATGGTGGTGGTGGTTGTGGTGGTAATGGGGATGATGGCGATAGTGAGGGCGCTGATGGGGTTGGTGGTGATGAGGATGGGGCTGGTGCTGGTGTGATGGGGATGATGACGGTGGTGGTGATAATGGTGACAGTGAGGGTGGTGATGTGTGATGGTGGTGGTGGTTATATATTGCTTAAAGTATCTTTGTGCCATGGAGTTCTCAGATTATATGGATTACTAAAATACCTTCCTTCAGTCTAGAGTGCGTGCGTGTGTGTGTGTATAATATCTATGTCTATGAACGTCTAACTCTCTGCAGAGCTAAGTAGCACGTATTAGAGGAGGGGCAGCTATTTTATTCTGCTTAGTAATTTGTGTTACTTTTTTCCTAATGGTAAAATGACAGGTGACAAAATAAGAAAACAGGGTGAAATGTAACTAATGGCAGCCATGCTTTGGGACTCAAAGGCTAGTTCAGAGATCAGCAGGGATTTGGGAAACGTCTGTTGTATTCAACATGCTGTGCTAAATTTGTCCCTGCATTTCAAGTGCTGTGATGTCCCCTCATTGATCTGCCCTTCCTCACTTTACCCACTTGCTGCCTGCCTAGCTGTAATGATTTCATGATATCGTATGTGTGCCTCACTTATTTCCACAGCTTCCAGCCCTGGCTGTGTTTGCTATTCATATTGTCATCTCGGCACGTTCAGAAAGTTCCCATTGTATTGGAAATAGTGTAAAACGTGGCTGGGCTGGCTGTGGAGGTTTGGGAAGCGCCTGCCTTGCCATGGTAGCTGGGCCGAGGCTGGTGCCCTGGCAAGAGCTCCCATGGCCGGGCAGTGGCAGGCCCTCAGCTGGCGCCTCTCACCCACGTGCACTTACACACAGGTCTGCGTATCCCAGGGTGACTCCCGGGATAGAACGTGCCACTCAGTGCAGGTTTGGGGAAACGCCTACACTTCAGAGGCAGAAGAAGGAAGAGCCAGGAGAGTGCTTGTGTTAGAGTTGTGCCCTTTCCACGGGGCCTAGAGAGGACAACCTGCAGGACAGGCACAGACGGCACCTACGCGGCTGCTGTCACTGTGCTGCTGCTCTGTGGCCGACACAGCTGCCGCCGCTGTTCTGCACCGTGGCTGTGGCTGCTCTGCCTTTCCACGGTGAGCCAGGTCTCCTGCTGCCCGCTTCGTCCTGTGGCCAGCTAGTGTCTGTGGAAAGCCAGGTTGCTGCTGCTCGGTTTAGGGCGTGGTGGAAAGATAAGGCAGAGTCCCAAGAGACCACCCACAATACAAAACGGTGGGAAGTGTCAAAGTCATATTCATCTGTGAAGACATTTCGGGATCATCCAGGTGCAACTAAAGAAGAAAGAGGAATTTGAGAAGCTGGAGCATAAGGAGTGCTGGACTGCAAGGAGCCTGGGTCTCAGTTTTCTGATAGGTGCCCTGGGGGAAGACTGGGTAATGTTTTGCCTTTTGTACTGGAATGAGAAATGTCTGTGAATCAAGCAATGGTGTGGAGAAGGCGTTCCTGGGCTGCAGAATCTGCACTTTTAAAACTCACAGGTGAACAGAAACATCACCTTCTGCCCTTGGGATGAGGACCGCGGTGAGCTGGTGGCCTGGCTCCTGTGCCCGTGTGCCCAGCAGACTCACTCTGCCTTCGTCCACAGCACTCTTCATGGGTCCTTGTTTCCCAAGGAAACAAGGTGTGCCACTGGAGTGACAGCACTACCCGAGTCAACCCCTGGTGCTGGGAAGCAGAGAACCGTGAGGTCTCCTGATGCTTTCACGGTGGTTGACTCAGGTAGTGGAAGGAGACTGAAACTTGGAACCAAAGGCATTGCCTCTTTTATGCCTGCTTGACCTTGAACATGCATTTTATCTTTTCTCAGTCTCAGGTGGTTCCTCAGCTTTGGAATAAGTTTCTCGCTCGAGTGTTACTGTGGTTTCTAAATGAAACTGAGTGTTCAGATGTGTTTCTCAGCAGACTTGAGCTGCAGGATGTAATTAGCACATAAAAAGCTCTGTGGTGTGCCTGTCGTCTCCACATTCTGTGTCTTCTGGAAGCACTTTGTCCCTGTTAGGAGTTAGGCTCTCTGGCTATAGTCAGGTCTGTCCCTGGAAAGTCTCCAGTGGGTTCCATGGTGTGCACTCGGTGGCACTGTGTGTGCAGGACTGTAATGCTCCGCTTTCCAGAGCTGCATAACACATGCATGTTCACATGTGGTTCTGCTCCAGGACCCAGTTGTGGAGTGTCCTGTGGGTATTGTGGGTGGCCAAGGAGCTTTAGTGAGATTTCAAACGGCAGTGTGGAGAGCGACCCTTGGGATTAGAAGCGGTGCCGTGCCATTTCCTCCAGTGTGGGTCCTGCAGGTGAGGTCAGTGATGGCTGGACACAGCGCCCTCAGCTCTGTCTGGGTGCTGGTTGCTTTTGCTGACTGCAGCTGTGGTGGGTCGGCCCTGCCTTGCGCAGCATGTGCCTTGCGCAGCGTGTGCCTTGCTGCTCGTGTTCAGATACACATCACGCATGTCTGTGTGCTCTCCCTTTTGTCCTCCACAGCTGCAGATTTATTCACAGATCTAGAAAATGCATTTCAAGGGAAGATTGATGCTGCTTATTTCGAGACCAGCAAATACCTACTGGATGTTCTCAACAAGAAGTACAGCTTGCTGGACCACATGCAGGCAATGAGGCGGTACTTGCTTCTCGGTCAAGGAGACTTTATAAGGCACTTAATGGATTTGCTGAAGTAAGAGATGAACTGCTTCAAGTATTCCACGTGTGCAATGCTTACCAGGTGGAAGGGGCTGACGGCTCTGGGGTGGAAGAATCAGTGGCATCAGAGGGAAGGCAGTGGAAGTGTTGTCGGGCATGTGTCTCAGAATCCACAGATAAAATGGTGTCATTTCACAGGCCAGGGTCCCTGGGTTGGCTGTGGTGGTCTGCAGGCCATCAGGCTCCTCTGCGTGCCGTTCCTGAGAGCCTGTGTCGTCATGAGTGTGAGCAGTCAGGCAGGATCCCAATTGACTTGGCTTTACTTTGAAATTAACCTGAAAATACATAATTTACACTGAGCTTTGCACTGTGTTTTCAGCTGTTGTTTCTGTGTGAAGAGCCAGACCTTCCGTTTTGCTCCTTTGGCACTCCTGCACCCTTCAGAGTTGTGTGCTCGTCCTCCCTCCCTTTCTGGAGGCAGAGGTGACCCCGGGGTGCAGTGCGGCCTCCCGGGCAGCGCAGGCTGCGAGCTTGCCGAGTGCCGTCACAGCATCAACCCGGTGGCCTTCACAGAGGCATTTGGAGGACTGGATGCTTCTTACTTGGGGATGGGGTGTGGGGTTCCATTAGGACATTTTAAAAAGATGAATGCTCCCCTTAGGACACAAAGCAGTAAGTTACTTCTAATCTCTAGCTGTCCTGGTCAGGCTTGCAGTGGTCTTGGGCCTGTGGTCTGAACTGCAGTGTGCGTCAGGCGGCCCGGGAGGCTGGTTGACGTGGATCGCCCTGGAGTCTGGTCTGGAGGTCTGGGTGGGGCTTGGAAGTGGCCTTCAGTGTGAGAAGTAATGTAGTGGAGGACCTGGCAATAGCCGACCCTCTGCACCCACGAGTTCCTCATGAAAGTGGGTCATCTGCTAGGTGGTCAGCTTGCTAAACATTTCCCCACTCTCGGCAGGATCTCTAGTGGGTTGGACATAGGTGGTTTGAAGGAGTCGAGTTGTTGAAGGGAACTTTTCCCGGGTGCCTGCTGAGCCGGAATGGAGTGGGTGCAGGCAGGTCAGAGGCGGCCTCGCATTGTAGATTGCCTCCCTCAGCTGACTCGGACACGTGCAGTGTCGCATTTTTGCCCCTAAGTGGCAGGGGTCCTCCTCAGAGGTCTGCTGCAGGTGTCTGGTGTCCACAGGGAGTGGCCCAGGTGATGCCTGTGCCCAGCGTGTGCCCATGTCTCACAGGCACCCTGAGCAGAGAGACAGGCTGGTGGTTAGAAACTGTTGCAGATGGTTTCTGGGTGTTTCTGAGCCTTTGGGATCATGGCATCCTTGTTTTTAGTAGACTTGACTTGAGGAAGCCTCCCCTCCCCTCCCGTCTCTGTAGGACTCAGTCGTCTGTGCTACTCGCAGGCCAGGCTTCAGGTCAAAAACCTCATTTGTTAACATTTGAGTACTTTCAGTTTGAGCCAAATGAAAATTGATATTTTGAAAATTTTAAATAAATGTTTTAGTCTCTAAAATAATTGGCAGATCCTATTTCCAATTAATGCCATGTAGCTTTTGTTACCATATTGTATTGATTGCATTTATCTTTTCAGTTTTTATAATTCAAATTCTTATTTTTCTTTTAAGTTATTTAGAAGTTCCTTAGAAATCCAAGTAACAGTCTCTTAAATTTTTACAATTTGTTAAGACCAGAACTTGTCCGTCCAGCAACAACTTTGTATCAACATAACTTGACTGGAATTCTTGAAACCGCTGTCAGAGCCACCAATGCACAGTTTGACAGTCCCGAGATCCTCAGAAGGCTGGATGTGAGGCTGCTGGAGGTGAGCAGCGTGAGTGTGCTGTGCGTCCTCCTGGGTGTGTCCACGTTGGTGAAGGCACGGTTCATCTGAACTCTCCTGGAAACTGCACCGCCTGTTTCCTGAGAGCCGTGACCCCACTCTGTCCTTGATACGGTGGGTACGGGCAAGCACCTTCCCTGCAAGCCATCCCACCTTGGGAGGGGCGACTCACAGGCTGGTGGGCCCAGAACAGATGGCACATCACAGACACTTGTTGACTGTGACTGTCTGTTCAGCAGCAGACTGGCTTTCAGTGCAGGTGGGAGGGAGAGGCTCTGGCTGGGGAATGGGTGTAAACACAAGTGCCTGTTCGCTGAGCAAGAAGAGGATCACTGTGAGACTCCATTGGTTTTCTTAAAATGTGGACTGTTGGAGATCTGGAGTCTGTTAGGAGTCCATGGCTGAACACGTCCTCACGATGTTCACCCTGAGCACCTGCAGAGCACTGTGCGTGCCTGGCCTCTCCTCGCTGCTGAGGAGGCAGAGGCTGACCGTGCGTAGCTCCCTGCTCTTGTGAGCCAGACCTGAGCACTTGCTACAGAGGGGACGGGTCACTGCCATCTCTGAAGCCTGAGCAGTTCTGCCGCAGGTGCCCAGGGCTTTCAGTTGTCTGTCTGTTTCTGTCCATAGGTCTCTCCGGGGGACACGGGCTGGGACGTCTTCAGCCTGGATTATCACGTCGATGGACCCATTGCCACTGTGAGCTCATGCTGCGTGCTTGTCTAACAGGCTAAGCATGTTATTGTTTAAATTGGCTTTCTTCTCCATGAGCTTGACAGGATGATCGTGACGTGTAGGATATGTGCCCATTGAATGAGTACTTAGGCCAAAATGGTGGGTTAATCTTTAGTAATGAGTGCCGAAATGCTATATAGTAATTTAAGATTCCTTAAAATATCATTTGTTCTATCATAGATTTTAGCAAGTATCTAATACATGGATTGTTCATTTTGTCCCATTATTCTTAGATTGTAGCAACTAAGGATAATTTGAATGGAACTATAAAGTGTATTTTAGGGGAATTGTATTTTTACTCCTTAAAGTTTGATATAGAATGTTCGTTTGAACTGATGAGAAAGTAGGTGTGCCATTGTTCACAGCGCTTTTGCCACGCGGGAGGTGCCCTTTCTGTTTAGTTATCCCATGGAGAAAGGTCAGCCAGGAGAGGAGTTGTCTTCACGTGCAATTAAAGTGCCTCTTTCTGGTGCTCATTTTTCTTTATTTGGGCTCGAGTAGATCCTCCTTGACCACGATGTCTCTTTAAACTTAGTTTAGTCATCTTTATAGCTGAAATATTGAAGAAGGACATTGCATTTCTTTTAATTATTGGGACAAATACTTTGCTAAGAAGTAATGTAGTTAGTTCTCTAAGCACATAGACTCTAAGGCTTCTTCATGAGTTCCTGTAGAGCTGGATGCCACGGCTGTCCCCTCCTCTCCTGGGGTGATCATGTCCCCTGCGAGGATAATGTCTGAATCTGCACTGACAGATTGGCACCAGTTGGGTGTGTGGTGCCGGCCACGAGCTGGCCCTTACGGCACAGCTGTCTTTCTCCTGCCTGCCTCGTCTGCCTTTCCAGAGACGGCTGCCCAGTGTGAATGCACAGCTGCTCTTAGGGTTTCTCTTTTGTCACGTTCAGGTAGGGTTCTCCTTTGACTTACATCCTAAACAGGGGCACTCCAAGTGAGAGACTCGTATTATCTGCTTTGCTGGCTCATGTCCACTTCCTGTTATTTTCATAGCCTGCAAGTCTCCACGGTGGACTAGGGGTGGGGCTCACGGTAGGGTGCTTTGCCTAGCCTGCGGAGGCCCCAGGAGGCCATGGCAGGGTGATTGCATTCTACAGGGTGTGAGTAGTGCCTGCCTGAGTAGGTGAGCTGAGCTCAGTTCAGGTCCGTGATGCCGCAGTTGCTGTGTGAGAGGGCACGCCTTGCTGGGAGTCTGCTGTGCGCACACACAGTTGCTCAGGCACGCGTGCGTTGTTAAAATCAGATGTTAGTAGGAGAAGAGCACTTTGTGGCATGGCGTCATTTTAAAAGCACATCTAGGATGTTCCTGTTACGAACAGGTGTCAATCTGTAGGCCAGCCCAGTGGGTGGTGGCCGCAGCCTCAGCTGCCTGATGGAGAAAGGAGAGGGGAAGGTCCTGGGTTGGTGGCCCCTCTGCCGGGGCCCAGTGTGGGGGCCCTGCCTGCCACGTGGGCAGTGTGTTTTCAGCTGACTCGCCGTAACTGTGGTCATTCTGGACCATTGTAAGTGTTCAGACTATTACTAGGAATTGAGATGATCTGTATCAGAGAGTAGACTGTGTGCAGTTGTATTTAAAGGTTACTAGGAGATTGTTATAGTAAAAATATCTTTAGAGTCAAAGTTTTGAAGAGAATGGTTTTTTGTTTTTTTCTGTTAAATTTACATATTCTATTTTCTGTTCTCAGTTCTAGTTGGTATTTTTATACAGAATTTTATCATGGGTACATCTTATAATAGTTACTTTTTGTATAACGGTAATTTTACCTTCATACTAATTCAGTGATATAAAATACCAATGAAATTTTCAGATAGGTTTTATTTGGGAAATTAATCTGAAATTAATCTATGAAATTCAAGAATTCAAAAATTCTACCTTCCCTCCAAATTAGCCAAATATATTTCACCAAACAACTAAGAAGATGTTTTTGGCTCACCCTAGTTTGAGTGGATCCTAAGCTCTTTGTGTGAAGTGTGGGACTCAGCCTTATGCTGAGGCTGTCTGACTGCCCCACCGCTGAGGGGCGTTTGGGGTTCACGGTGAGGCAGGGGCACTGCAGGTCTGTGCTGGACAGAGCAGGTGTGGACCGGGTTCTAAGTGCTCCCTCTCCAGGTGCAGCAGAAACCTGTGATTTCTGTCACCATCTCCAGGGATCTGTGGTGAGGTTCAGAGCTTATTTAGTTTTCTCTGAAATTGATTCTGTAAGAGGAGATGAACTGCAAGGCAGCGTTCATAGCAAACCAGTGTTGTAGTGCTTCCTTCCGTGTAAGTTCAGTGGAATGTGAGCACCTTTTTCTTAGTTAATATCCCTAGGAGGTGTTGACTAAATTGCACTTTTAAAATGCAGTTTAAAATGTGTTAATGGGCCCCTACCCCATAACATGCCATGTGCATGGTGAAGACCCCTTTGTTTATCACAGTGTTTAAACTGGTCACCCCTGATTTCTATAATTGCTAGACTGTTGGTGACGTGGGAAGCACAGCGAGGGGCAGTTTGCTTTGGAGCTCCTTCAGTGCAGGTTTGATCAGTCCTGCCCCGACAGCTGGGCCTCCACAGTGCGGAGCCCCTCCCAGACGCTGGCACAGAGAAGCACCCAGAAGAGGAAACAGTGGCCTTAGTTGCATGCTAACACTGTAGCATCGGGCAGGAATGTCCTAAGTGTCTGAGGAAGAGGGGCACAGGTGCCACTGGGGAATGAAGTGTGCCTTTGTCCTGGAGTGTGGAGTGCGAGATGGGTTAAATAGGGCCACATATGTCACATTTAGAGTAAAGAAGAGGAGGTGGACAAGGCCAGTCCCTGAGTGCAAGAGCTCCCTTTAGAGGGAAGGCGGGCCTCATCCCCATGTGAGAACTGGCCTGTTGGGTGGGCGTGTCCAGGTGGCTTGGTGCGGGGTGGACACTGAGGCAGGCCCTGCTTCCTCTGCCTGTGATCTGGGTGGGGTGGACACGTGCTCCACGTCTGCAGCTTCTGTCAGAAACTTGTGGCCGCAGTTTACAGAAAACCCTGTTCCACGAGTGCACGGCACAGCCCTCACTGAAGAATGACTCGTGGTTGACCTGGCTGCCCTGAGGGGCAGCAGGGAAGGCCTTGCACTGTCCCCAGCCAGGGCTGGTCGCCTGCTTGGCAAGCCACATTCGTGGGCACCAAAAGGGTTATTCAGAAGTGATGAGTAGACTCAAGAAGATGGCCGAGGGGCCCTTCAGAGCAGACCTTCTGCCAGGCCTTGGAGCTGCCGTTAGGGAAGCAGGTGCTCCAGCTGTGTGTCCCCCAGAAGCTGGCAGTCAGAGCTGAGCATCGTGCTTAGCCTGGGTCTGCCCTGGGTCCGGGTACTGATGAGCCATGTGCTAGCCGTATTACCAGCTGTGGGATGGGTCTAAAAATGCTGCCTTGTGCTGTTGGGAGTGTGCATGGCAGTAAATCATCAGTGTGACGGTGACTGTGGTGCTTTCCTTGAAACGCGCTGCTTCACTTACTTGCGCACCTCCTAGAATTTGCTGGTGTTGGTTGGGCATTTGCTGGACCTTCTTTGAAGACCTGGACCTGGGTTAGTTCAAGCCTGTGCCTGGTGCCATGACCTTGTCTTCCGCTTTCTTCCAGGTATTCACGCGAGAGTGCATGAGCCACTACCTGAGAGTGTTCAACTTCCTCTGGAGGGCCAAACGCATGGAGTACATCCTCACTGACATCCGGAAGGGACACATGTGCAATGCCAAGCTCCTAAGGAACATGCCAGGTAGGCCCTGGTAGGGTGGCCATGTGGACATGCACCTGCCCACAGCTGCACTCTCTGGTTTCTAGCAACTCTGCAGAATCTGAAGTCCATTTAAAATTATCCAGCTGAAGGGACTCACTGTTTTGCCTTTGAACTTGGCTTTTGTGAGAGGGCTTACTTGTAACATTGCTTATCTGGACATCAGTATGTGGGGAGCGGTGACAGAATGGGAGAGCAGTGATGAGATTGGGGGTCTCTGATGCCCTCATGGCTGTGGCCTGCCTGGTCCCTGGGAATGTTCCCATGCCAGGGCACAGGATGCTCAGCTGCTGTGGCCGTGCCCTGCACGAGGAGGCTGTGCGAGTGTCCTGCCACTCTGACCTCCGTCTCAGGCACACAGCTCCCGGGAAGGCAGGAACTCATGCTGGACGACAGCAGTGTTTCACCAGCTCCGCTTCCCAGGTTCCTGCCCGCCTTACAGT
Organism: Glaucomys volans; assembly: GCA_020662805.1. Classification (NCBI taxonomy): domain Eukaryota; kingdom Metazoa; phylum Chordata; class Mammalia; order Rodentia; family Sciuridae; genus Glaucomys; species Glaucomys volans. The sequence goes on from JAJEJO010001929.1 coordinate 30,179, forward strand.
AACTTTTAGCAGTGGACTTCCTAGAGAGCTGCACAGAGCTCCTGACATTGCACTTTGCAGCTGTGGAAAAGCTGCATAGATGTCCTGGTTTCTGTGACTTTCCTGAACGCAAAGAATAATGGTTGCGTAGTTTAACCTGATAACGAGACATATATAAATAGATTGCAGCGTAACTCTTCAGATCTGCATCTCCATCAGAGAGCAGGCTCCACCTGATCCCAGCGTCATCTTCAAGCTCTGTGTCTGTGAATCTTTATTTTCTAATCCCTCTTCGCCCCTTGCCAGACCAAGAGTTTGACAGTGCTGGTCAAGGTATTGGTACAAATAAGAGAAGTGAGCCATGCTATTTTTTTAGATCATGAAGTTTCTTTTAAAATTACATTTGTTTTTCACTGGTGTTCAACTGTTAACTGGTTAAACAATTTAACCATTTTAATGACCAGTTTTGCAGGGGGTGGTGGGAGTGGTGTTGGAGGAATTGAACCCAGGGACACTGCCCCTGAGCCACATCACCAGCCCCTTTTTTTTTTTGTGGTGCTGGGGATTGAACCCAGGGCCTTGTGCTTGTGAGGTGGGCACTCTACCAATTGAGCTATATCCCCAGTCCCCTTTTTATTTTTTATTTTGGGACAGAGTCTTCTTAAGTTGTTAAGACTGGCCTGGTACTTGATACGCTTCTGCCTCTGCCTCCCGAGTAGCTGGGATTACACGTGTGTGCCACTGTGCCTGTTTTTAACCATCAATTTTAAGGAAGGAGAGCCACTTAATAAGTCATTGACTCATTCAAGATTCACTTAGTTTCTTATTTATGTTCTCTTGCTGAATTTATTTATTGCATTATTTTTTCATAAACCAAAACATGAAAATGTTTTACAATCTTAAACTACATAAAAATGCCAGGTGTCTGTCAGAATTATTTTAATGTTACCAATGTTGAATGACTTCAGTTGCAAATACTTTTGAAATCTTGGTGTTGAAATTGATTTGGTAAGAACCTTTGAGAAAGGATTTTAGTAAAATACATAGCTCTAAAGAAAACTAAAATGAATATGTCCTTGGGTTGGTGAAAATCAGTTATTAAAAATAAAAGAGGAGCAATTGTTTGAAGAAGAGAGTTCCAGATCTCTGCACCTCTACTCGGCTGAAGCTCTCCGCGAGCAGCTGCCAGAGTTCCACAGCAGTGACGCCCGGGCAGGCTGCAGGGAGAGCGGCCTGGCCGCTGTGGGAGGGCAGCAGCAGTTCGCCCGGGCGCTGGGGGGCTGCTGCGGAGAAGTGCTCACCGTACGTCCTTCAAAGTGGCTAGAAGGGAGCTGGGGACCGGAGATGCTATGGATGGAGTCCCACCTCTGCTGCTCTGGGCGGGGTGCTGTGCCGGCCGTGTGACCGCCTCTGCCACCTGCACCACTGGGTGCGCTGCTGCTGCTGTCACTGACTCCTTGCCAGGTGCTGCCTTCCTGCAGTTCCACTGCCCCTTCCATTCTTACCAGTGCTGCCGAGGAGTGGGTTCTCGGCCACCCCCCGACCAGCCAGTGCCTTGCTGTGGATGTAGACTGACCCCGTCGTGCCGAGACTTTGCCCTGTGCCACTCTTTCTCATCGATATCATCATCTCCGCGCTTTGCTTCTGGGGAGCTGAGCTCCAGAGCACCCTTGGGTGCTGCTGGTGGGACAGCATTTCTCTCACCGTTTCCAATGGTCAGCAGTGCACTTTGGTTTTTATTTGGAGACAAGTAGTAAACCTTCTGGTCAGTTTTCTCTGTATGTGAAAATGTAGGTTTGATGTTTGTTGAGTTAATAGTTTTTACATGAGTGGGTCTTACCATGCTGAGCTCAACTCCATCGTCTCTTGCGAATCATTCCCTTTTGTCATGAACTTGTTCCGGAACATTCTGATCCCATCGTCATCTTGCCTTGGCTGCACTGTCATCTTATCACTGCTCTTTGCCTGCATAGGTGATTTCCACTAATAGAAATGAGACTGTAGGTCCTGTAAGGGGTCTTTGTGCGTCTCCGAGTGTGCCTTTAGGAGAGGGCACCTGGGGCAGAGCTGCAGGCTCCTGGGCGTGGCTTCTGGCTGCTTCTGTGCACTGCAGTCGGCACTGGTGTCCCAGCCGTGTGCACATGCTCAGGCTGCTTTGGGGAGACTGGTGCTGGTTTAGCTCCCACCCCGGGCACCCAGCTCTCACTGCGCAGAAGTTAGTTGTCTGTGTTGCTGTTTCTGCTGACATTGAATGTTACAGTCAAAGGAATTCATTTTGTAATAAGTCGAAGTTCATTTTAATTGTTTAACGCTTTAAAAATTACTGATGAGGGTGAACACGTTTTTATTCCTATTTGTCTTTCTTTTCCCAGAAAATTGTTTATTGCCTTTGTTCCTATTGGGGGATTAATGCTCTTATGCTACTTCTTGAGAAGTATTTTGAAGTTGGTCACGGCAAGTATTGTCATGAGCAGAAATTAACCGTGGTGATAGTCTTGTTAATACTGCCGATGTAGATATGTCTCATCTGCCGAAACCCCGAGGCACGTGCAGATGGGACCCTTAAGGTGGCCCTGTGAGCCGCCCGTGCAGTCCTCCATGTGGAGGGTGGCATTGCTCCAGTGGGTGTTCAGTGGTGCCCTTCAGGAGGTGCCTGGCCCCGTCATGCCAGAGAGCAGTTACGCAAGAAAGCCATCTGCTCGGGACTGGAGACCAAGAGACTAAACCAGGGGTCAGTTTACCACTGAGACACAGCCTCAGCTCTTTTTTACTTCTTATTTTGGGACAGGGCCTCACTCAGTTGCCATGCTGGCCTGGGACTTGCCATCCCCTGCCTCAGCCTCCCGAGTGACTGGGATTACAGGCGTGTGTCACTGCACTTGGCTGGGCAGGGTGTGGTGCTCTGCCAGGAGGACTGTACCTGTTCCAACCTGAGATCATCCTCCCTGGATGGCAGAGTTTTATCTATTTGCCCTTCAGCTGTATAAAGTGCAGTCACCACTACAGTGGTTTGTTAGGCTCAGTCAGCCTGAACGGGGCTGCTGCTCGTGGCAGCTAACTCGTGTTTCTGGCATGTTCCATGAGGAAGTAGACAGTGTGGGAGGTGAGCTCGTGTCCTTCCCCAGCCCTTCCTGTGGAGCTGCACTTGACTCAGAAGAGCATGTCAAAGTGGTCACCTGTTGGTCCTGGTTGGAAATGGCGTGCCTCTGTTCTCGAGGAGGAAGAGGACTGCGTTCCTCCTTGTGCAGAGTTGTGAGGCCCCCTGGTGAGACTGACCCAGAAATCGCCTCGCCCTTTGTTTCAAGATGTTCACATGTTCATGGACACCAAAAAAACAAAAAAAAAAATAGTTTAGATACTGAATTGTTAGAGGACCATAAGAATCTTAATTCTCTACAATGGGAATAGGGAGAATATTGGTTAGTGGCAATTTATTGCTTACTTTTTAATATTAATATAGTATAACTAGCTTAAAACAAATGTAAATAATAATGTTTAAAATTAGTTGGTATATAAACAACGGTTTATCCCTTGATTGAGTGCTAATAAAAGGTACTGATTTTTCTCTGTTGTTCCTAATGCTGCTGAATGAAACAGTGCCCCAGTACAGATGGTGTCGGGAAGTGGCTGTGTCTGACTGCTGACCTGCCAGCCATGGAGCCCCTGTGAACCATGGGCTTGTTTCAGTCCTCCCAGCAAGGACCTCTGGCCGCCTCGTAGTCGCGCCTGTTTCCATTGAGCATAGGAAGTGACTGATCTAAGAGCACGCAATTACATGTGCTCAGGGTTGATAATTGAAGTGGTGGGTGTGGCTGGAGGAGACTGGAATTGGGTGTGGCTATGGGGTATATATTCTGTATCTGGAGAGTGGAGTGTCTCTCTCTGCTTCCTGTTGATGGAGCTGCTTCCCTTTGCCACACTCTTCTGCCGTGATGCTCTGCCTCACCTTGAGCCCCAAGGAATGGAGCCGGCCTTCTATGGACTAAGGTCTCTGAAACTGTGAGCCCTCAAGTAAACCTTTCCTCCTCTGTAATTGTGCTGGTCAGATCATTCAGCCACCGCAGCGAATCCGTGCTGCTTCACTGCCTCTGAAGGCTGCCGAGAGAACCTCGGGTGTGACCTGATCACAACAGCATCTTCAGCCAGAACTACCTGCTCCAGGAGATGCCAGATGAACAGCACCAAGTGTCGCTAAGAGTTTATTTTTAAGAAAAATCCTAAGCCAGTTTCTTCACAGCTTCAAACCCCCTTACCCCAACACTTATTTATACCTGATGCCACTAGATTGAAAAGGGATGTGATCAAAGAGCCATTTGGCTTATTTCCTTGATCTGTGCATTCAAAAGGTGTCACCTGTGCTCGCTTGGTGTGTCCCCACTTCCCAGGCAAGCATCCCAGTGACGGCTGTCCGTGTGTGATGCGCTCCGCGGCCAGGTGCTGTTCTAAGGACGTCTGTGCCCACGTCTGTGCCCACCTGAGAAGCCTGGCAGTAAGCGCTCTCATCACCCCAGCCACAGTGGGGGAGCGAGGTGTGTGTTGGTAACCAAGCCTTAGGCACAGAGAAGTGGTCCAGGTTTGCATCATCACACATCTGAGGCTCACTCACATATGCAAAGTGCATGCAAAGAGATTTCCAGAGGGAAACTTCCTCTCGTGTGTCAGCCCCCATCTCTTCGAGGCTCAGTGCTGGGTGCAGGACACCTCACTCTTAGTGTGCCTCCAGAAAGAAGGCAGCCACCAAGCAGACTGGGCAGTGCCGACAGGCCTGTGGCCCAGGCACCAGGGCACCTGAGGGCCACACTCCCCAACTCCAGCCCCGCAGCTCATGCAGAGTCCTTTGCTTTCAACCTGGAGAAGTGGGATTTTGGTCATTCTCTCCATGACGGTTATTTGCGTGGCTCAGCTCAAGTTCATGCCCACTGCTGTTCTTTTCCTTTGCAAACACAGTTACTGTTCACTTCAACACCCCCATAGCCACACCTCTCAGAAATGTACAGCTGCTACTAAAAAGGACATGTTACACAGATCCTGTTGGAGTGGTGGTATTTGGACTACATGAGAACAACTCTGGAAGGTTCTCTGTCAATGAGGACGGAAAAGAACAAGGCACACTTGTTTTCCTGGATTTGTACTTCTTCTAGTGTGTGTGGAAAATTAACTGAGACTAGAAAATGGAGAATGGCTACAAAAAATGTTCATGTTTCTAGAACTGCGAGACAGAGGGTCTCGAGACAGAGGGTCTCAAGACAGTGGCAAGTGCGACCTGCTTGATCACAGGGCCCAGAGGGAAGAATGGCCTGCTCAGTGACAGTGGGTCCTGGATGGGGAGGAGCGGCCTGCTCAGTGACACCGGGTCCTGAACAGGGGAGGAGCGGCCTGCTCAGTGACACCGGGTCCTGAACAGGGGAGGAGCGGCCTGCTCAGTGACACCGTGTCCTGGACGGGGAGGAGCGGCCTGCTTGGCATCTGCAGGAAGGGCACGTGACCCTGTCTGGTGCTGTCAGTCCTGGGACGCTTTCCCTGACAGGTGTCAGGAGAGGTGAGTTCATTGTGTAGCTGCCTCAGGAGGTTGGAGAGCAAGGGTGGAGCTCCCTCCACCCAAGTGCGTCGGGCAGTGCTCAGAGGTGTGTTCCCCTGCAGGTTGGGAGGCTGGTTCAGGTGTACCTGCCATAGGCAGACCCGAGGACGGATGCCAGACCGTTCATTTATTAGTGGAAAAATCTACCAGGCTTCTGTGATAGGATCTAGAACGTAAGGAAACCTTTCACAAATAGTACCTGAACTGTTCCAATGTGACTTTGCTGCCCTCCGAGAAGTCAGATGGAATGTGAATGCTGTGCATCCGGACAGGTGGAGTGTAGGGACAGGCACAGATGGTGGACTGCCAGGCTGTGGACACGCATCATGGACAGTAACTCGGGAAGCTGAGGCTCTGGCTGAAACCTAAACTCAAGTTGCCAATGGTGGCTTTTTCCCGTAGAAGCTTGCTAAGCCCTAATACAGCTGCCCACCATTCAGGGGACGTTTTACTGTGCTTTTAAAAGTCGAAAACTAAATTTAGCTGAATTGGATCTTATTTTCTTAGGGAAAAGCGTACTCTGCACTCTGGGCGTTTAGCTGAGCCAGGAACTGAACCTGGGCCTGGGACATCCGTCCGAGCAGCGAGAGGATGGGTGTGGGTGACCCCCTGTTGGAGGGAAGCAGGGTAGGATGCTGGGCAGGGACTGTGGTCGATCTGGTGGTGGACTCCAGCTGCTGTGTTCTGCTGCCTGGGGTGTGGTGTGAGCACCAGGGAATCCGTGGAGGGAAGTTGTGGCTGTGTTTCTAAGAAGCATGTCGCAGCTCTGGAGAGGAATGCGCCGTGAGTCTGGAGTGCAGTGGTTCTTGGGGGATGAGGTCGGCAGGCATGTGCCTGCAGAAACAACCCTGGTGGGCACATCGCTGGTCAGGCTTCCTCCTTCCCCATCTGTGACTGAGGGTCACTGTGTCAGTGCTTCTGCCGTAGAGTCTGAGCCCTGGAAAGGGGTGCAGCAAGTCGTCCATCATTTATCTCCAGATGGAGCTCTGCTGCCTCCCTGCGTGTGGATTCTCCTTGTCTTTCAAGTTTAGCTTTTCAAGCATCTTCCGTCACTGCCCGATGTATTGCATTTAGGGTTCGTGCCTTCTCTGTCACAGGAAGAGTGCTGTGTGCCACGTCTGCGGCAGGACCCCCTGCTCTGCTCTCGGCTCACCTGGCCCTCCTGGGTTGTGGACTCCAGATTGCTGGAGTGGGGGGACCTCTGTTTCTGCTTATTCTCTTGCCATTTTCCAAGCATGTGGCTGGCTCATGTTAGGCTGCACTATTACTGTCTAGGGAAAGAATGGAATTAGAGGACACAGACAGCAAGCCAGCAGCAGGTTCACTGCAAGAGTGACAGAGACAGACTCCTCTGAGAGACGGCCCGGAGCTGGGAGTCTGGTGGGGAGTTTTGGCCTGTTCTCTTTATGGTCCCTGGAATTTCCTCCTTTCCTTATCTCCCCGTCCACGCTGTCCTCGCTATTGTTCACGGGCGCCCCCTACCCTGCCCACAGGTCTGTTTTAGTTTTTCTGTTGTGTCCCCCCTTAGGAGCATGAGTGTGGAAGTGCCTGTCTGAGTGGGTCCCCAGGTTGTGTCCCCGAGTGCTTCCATCAGCAGGAAGTTGACCTCATCCGGAGGCCCTCTCCATGCTCCTTTGTTCTGGGCTTGCCCCGACCTCCTCACTCGCTGACCTCCTCACTCGCCGTCCTGCCCTGGCCGACTGAGCCCTCTACGTCCCCTCAGCACGGCGTAGGATCCAGTTGTGTTAGGCCTTGCTGATGGAATCTCTTTGCATAGCATTTGCACAGTTTATGTGTGATGCTTGTCATTTGTTGATGAGTTTATGTTTTATAAAACTTGGGGCCACTGCTGTCCCTCTTCTCCCCTGGCCATGTGGTGCTGTTAAAGCAGGGCTCCAGAAGCCCCTGGGCCCTAGCCTTGGCTTGCAGACAGGAGTGTTCCTTCCTGAGGCATTGGTGCTTTATGGGAGGGGACAGCCACCTCGCGGGTCATCTGTGTTTGTGTCCTGGAAGCTGCTGGGATAAAGTATCACAAACTGGGTCACAGTTGTAGAGGCCAGAAATCCAGAAGGAAGGGCAGCCAGGCCGGGCCCCCGGAGGCTGTGGGGAGGGCCCTTCCTGGCCTCTGCCGCTGTGTGGGTTGGCAGTCCTGCCATTGCAGTCTCTGCGTCCGCTGCCACGTGATGTCTTCTCCCTTCTTTTCTTAAGGGGACACAAACTGGATTAGGACCCACCCCATGCCGTCACCTTGTGTGATGGAAGGGCACAGTTCTGAAGTGTGCGTGGCCACCGTCGCCTCACACTCGCGTGTCTGTTCCGCCCGAGTTGCTGTCGTGAGGAGGCGCAGTGCATTCTCTTGCACAGCTGCCCGCGTGAGGAGTCTGCATCTGGGAGCTGAGCGAGGGCCTGAGGGGCAGCAGCCATGTGCAGCTGCCTACGCGGGTGTCTTCTCACATCCCTCTGCTGTTGGCCCAGTCTAATTAAATGCCACATGTGTTAGTGTGACAATGTTTTGGCATGATTTAGAGCAGAAAGTTAAAAGTGCAAGCAGAAATCTGCACTCCGTGGTGACCTTTCAGCCTGTGACAGTGTCTTCAGTTTCAAGGGAGCACAGAGGTCTGCTGCACCTTGACACCTTCGCAGGCCGTCTTCCTTGCAGATGACAAGGTCTCCCAGTCCTTAAAGAAGTGCCTTTTTTTTGTCTCCACTTGGCTGGGGCGTAGTTAATGTTCTGTGCATGGCAGACAGGTTTCTGTGAGGAAGCCGGAACCCAGAGCTTGTATTTAATCAGGTACTGCATTTGAATAAAGCCGAACCTGTGTGTTCGACCTTCAGGTCTGACTCCTGTTCGATGCCAGTCCTCGTCAGGCCCTGCTGGAGTGACGCACCCTGCTGCTGCACAGAAGCGGGTGGCAGGAGGTGGTTTCCTGCTGTGGGTCAGGAGCTGGAGCCGGGCCCTGTCCAGAGGTGCGCTGCTGTCCAGATGCCCCTGGTAGTGACCCTGTCTTCTCTTGCAGAGCTCTCCGGGGTGCTGCATCAGTGTCACATTCTGGCCTCGGAGATGGTGCACTTCATTCATCAGATGCAGTATTACATCACGTTTGAGGTACGCTGGCCATCCTGCAGAGCGGTCTGACCAGTAGTGCACAGGCCTGTGGGAGGAGGACCTGGCCCATCCAGAAGCCTCGACTTCTCGTTGCAGGTGCTGGAATGCTCCTGGGACGAGCTCTGGAACCGAGTCCAGCAGGCCCAGGACTTGGACCACATCATCGCAGCACATGAGGCGTTTTTGGACACCATCACCTCCCGCTGCCTGCTGGACAGTGGCTCCAGGGTAAGGCTGGCTGGCAGGCCCCAGGAGGAATGCCAGCTGCTGGACAGAGCACCTTCGCCCCCACCTGGGCAGCAGTTCAGTGGTGCTTGAGGTTCACCTCTCTTAACAGAGTAGGGACAGAGTGGGTGGAAGAGCACGGCTGACGTGCCTGTGGCGGGCGGGATCATGGTGCAGAGTGCGAACACCCTGCATGTTCCAAAAAGGAGACGTGATTGTGAGCCATGCTGAGCTGTGGGAAGACGCGGTAGACCAAGCAAAGCACTGCAGATCAAAATGGCCAGTGGCATGTGGGAAATTCCCAGAAGAGGTACAAAGAAAGCTGGCGCCCTCGGGTTAGGGTTCTTCTCTCTCTGGTTTGTCGCAGTGCTGGGATTGAACCAGTACATTTTACGTGCCAGGTGAGCAACTGCACCCTGAGCCACATCCCTGCTGCTGTCACCTTCTCAGTCAGGGATGTGGTCTCTGCAGTCGCCCTTCACTGAGGCAGTGTTGGCTGCATGCATTTGATCAGACCACCTAGACAAGGTCTCGTCCTTTGGGGCCCCTGTTCTGAGTGTCGCCTGTTCCCTGTAGCAGGTCTCTGGAGGTTTGGTTTCACTTAGGCCTGGGCAAGGAAGAGCCCACTGCTGTCCCTGAAGCAGATGAATTGCGTGGGCACAAAACCTCAGGTGCCTCTCCTAGGCTGCGAGGCCTCTGTAGAGCCCGGGCGGCTGGCTGAGGGCTGAGTGCTCGTTGCAGCCCACTCAGGGCCTGCGGTGGGAGGCGTCTGCCTTGGCAGCGTTCCTTCTGCCTGAACGTCGACCATGGCTGAGGAACAGGCGTTTGATCACACTAGACTTCACTATTCAGGAACTGTTGATCATATACTTAAAAACATGCCAGATCAAAGATGCTTCTGTGAGCAGTGTTAGAAGCATATTGACGTAACTACAAAGTGGTTTTAAATACTTGGAAAACGCTTAGTCATTTAAAACGTGTAAACGTGTTCATCTGAAGGGTGCGCTGGCTTTGTAACCTCTTACCTTCGTTAAACCTGGCTTTTGCTGGGCTGAGACCGTGGTGGGTGTCGGTCTGTCAGGTGGGTGTGCTTGTCCGGGGCTGTCGGGGAGCAGCCTCACACACGGCTGGGTACGTGGGCGTGGCTGGAGAGCACACAGTGCCCGTGGAGACCTTTGCTGTCCTGCTTCAGTCACGTGAGCCGTTGTGGTCCAGGTTGCCACAGTGAGACAGATGGTGGACTCTGCCAGTGACAGACCAGGCTTTGAATCCCACCTGAGAGCTTCACTCCAGTGTTCTCCCGATTCAGTGGGGGTGCCAGTTTCTCTTTGGTAGATGTGTGAGAGTTATGCGATTCATGCAGAATGTTCATCCTAGTGACTGGCATGCAGGCGTTAGCTGCTACTTGTTAAAAGTAATCAAAATCCATCTTGTTTATAAGCATGTTTTTTAAAGGTATTTACCATCACTGGGTTTAATGCTTTTGTCGGGTTGGCATGAGAATTTGAGAGAGTTGGATGGAGAGCTTGATACCTCATCAGATGAGTGCTTCGCACGGTTACAGTTACTGTGACAGAACACCTGAGAAGGGGTGGTTTTAAAGAAAAGAGGTTCATTCACCTTAGGGTTCTGGGAGTCTAAGAGCATGGCACCCACTTGGACTTGGTTCTGTTGAGGGCCACATGCAACTTCAGTTCATGGCAGGAACCGCAGGGCAAGCGGGTATGCGTGGAAAAGAGGGACACAAGAGCTGTCCTGCTTCATGGCAGCCTGTTCCTGCGAGGATGAGACATAGCCCTCTAATGGCCTGGTCACCTCTTAAAGGCCCCACAGCTCCACGCTGACAGGCCGGGCAGGTCTCAGCACTTGCGTCTATGGGGTACGCCATCTGCAAACAGGAGAAGATTTTCAGTGCAGAGGTGTAGTGTTTCGCCAGCTCCGCACGCAGTGCCGTCTGGTAGCAGGCACTGAAGTGGACGCAGGAGGCCGGCTCCGTGGTGTTCGGCAGCACTGTCTCGCGATGTTGTCTGTTGCCGTAACAATGCCTGGAATGGGATGATCCATCCAGAATGAGCTCGGTTTGGCTCATGCTTCTGGAGACTGCAAGTCCAGTGGCGTGCTGACCTCTTCACTTCTGGGCGGGCTCATGCTGCAGGTTACCGGTGGAAAAGCAGCCCAGGTTGGGGGTGGACAGAACACAAGGGGTGAACTTGATTAGGATAGCCCCGGCCCGCAAGACGTCTCCAGTCCCTGCAGAGTGAGGGTGGTCCTCTCCTCAGTGTGACTTCAGGACCAAGCATGTCTCACAGTCCCTCCGCAGCACCGTTAGGCTGGGGACCAGGTTTCAGAGTTTTGGAGGGGACCAGCCACATCCAATAGAAGTGTCTTTCTGTGCAATTAGAAGTTTTTCATTCAAGAAGCTTAGTAAGCACTTTAATGTTATTATAATAAAAAAAGGTCGTATCTTTTCAGGTACTTTTAAACCAACTCAGAGCTGTGTTTGATCAAATCATTGAACTTCAGAATGCTCAGGATGCGATATACAGAGCTGCTCTGGAAGAACTGCAGAGACGCTTGCGATTTGAAGAGAAGAAGAAGCAGCACGAAACCGAGGTGTGTGTCAGTCCAGCCACGAGCTGGCTTCCTGCCGTGGCATTCCCAAGTGCCAGCAGGTACCTTTCCTGTTGTGACCCAGCTGTGACGTTCGAGAAGAAACCAGTCCCACCACGTCTAGGCACAGTCCCAGAATACAAAGCTCTTTGCATCATTCTAATAAAAATATTATGGTTCACATTTACAACTTAATGAGAAAAATCATTTAGTCCCACAGAGGATTTGCAAGGAAAATCTGCAGCAGAACATGGTGCTCGAGAGTGAGGCACTGGGGACCTTTCGCAGAGAGCTCGGGCCCAGGAGTGTCGCTGTGTTGCCCTGAGGGTCCTGCCAGTGTCCACTGAGGAAAGGAATGCAGGGGGGGAGAAAACCTAGCTTCTTTTTGCAGAAGCTTATTTGGGGGCCCAGGAAGTCCAAAAAGATCTTCAGGTAAATTATTGAACAAGTGCATTTATCAAGTGAATGGAAACAAGGTTAATATGCAGCAATTTTATTTCTATCAGCAACAGTGAAATTTTAGAAGAAGTGCCAGTAAAGGAATTCTGAAGTGTAACCCAGTTTGTGTGAGCCCCATAAAGAGGACGCAGACAGCCGGGCAAACGAGGCGCGTGGGCCAGGCCTGGCCTCCGCCTGTGCGGTGCTGAGTGCTACGGGGCAGCCGCACCCACTCGTTGGCGCAGGGTCTGTGGTTGCCTCTGTGCCGAGACAACAATCTCCACAGCTGAGCCCGGACCTCAGAGCCCAGGAAGAAGTGCAGTTCTGCTGGCGGCACTTGGACAGGCAGCAGGGGGCCAGCTGGAAGCAGCTCCTGCAGCGAATGGACACAGAGGTGGCTCAGTACCTTCCTGATCCCAGGAGCTCGCTTTGTCTTTATGGTGGACATTGATTAACTAATTCCAAGATACATGTGGATGGAAGACCTCGAGTAGAGGAAAGTCAGTAGAACGGGGATCAGCAGGTGTGCTTGACACTCGTGCCGTTGTCCCCGAATCCCCAGACTCAGCTTTCTGCAGGTCAGAAATGTCTGGGAGGAAAAATCACACCTGTACTCAACACTGCAGTCTTCTGCTTGTCATTGTCCCTGAAGCAGCACAGTGTGACAGCTGTTGGCTCAGCGTTTACCTTGTGTTGGGTGTTGTAAGTACCTAGAGATGAGTCCGAGTGTGCAGGAAGGTGTGTGCAGGTTCTGTGCAAGGACTGCACTCCTGACAAAGGGACTGAGCATCCTTGGGGTTTGGTGTCACCAGGGCTGCTGGCACTGTCCCCGTGGTTATGAACGGATGACTGTACTAAATTTATGGTGATTAAAAAGAGTGGAACTGGCTGGAGGAGAGATCAGTGGAGCAAAGCACTCCAGATATGGCCCATGTGTGACCAGAGGTGGCCCTGAGAAGAGCGGGCAGGGGATAGTGGCATCAGGAAACTCTCTTGACCTTACTATGCACATACACACAAAAACCAGTATGTGGGGGTTTTACACCCAAGTATGAAAGGTGAAGTAATAAAGCTTTCAGAGGCCATAAAATATCATCGTGCCCGTGAGGTTAGGAAACCTTTAAATTAGGTCTAAAAATTAATTGTGGAAGTTAAGATTAATCTTACATTACAGTTAGTAACACCTGTCAGCAGAGACTCTTCAGCACATACACAAGCCGCAGCTGGAGATGCTGTTGGCCTGCATGCAGCTGTCAACTCCTGCAGAATGCATGAAGTGGCTGCAAGTCAGTATGATGACCCCATTAACTGTGTACCTTCAGTTGACGAACAGTATCCTTGTGCCCAGTCGTCTGTGCTGCACCCCAGCAGAATGGCCGACCTCTTTGTTTTGTTTTGTTTCCTGGGCTTTTCTTTTTCCTACATTTTTATTGGTGCATTTTGGTTGTGCACACTGGTGGGATTTGTTGCTTCATACTTAGACGTACGCACAAGCATGCGCATGTTTTGAAGACCAACAGTGTCCACTGTGGATGGGTGGAGCCAGCGAGAGCTTGGCACTGCTGGTGGAGGGTAGGTCAGCAAGCGCCCTGGGATGCACGGGCAGTGGTTTACGCCAGGCCTACGAGCATCTGGCCCATCCTCTGGGGATGCCTGTCCCCGTCCTGCTGGGCGGGGCCGCATGTGTGCACCTCCCTGTGACAGGAGGCTGTGGGCTGTTCATATGTGAGCTCTGTGCTTCGTCATAGGCTTCCTGCTGCAGCGAAGGAGCTTGAATTTTAGTGCAGGGTCGGGAGACGATTGATCGAGCACATAAAGGCTCTGGGTTTGAACCTCAGCACCCTCTGTTCCCAGAATTCATTTCAAATAAATAAAGAAAAAAGTTGCTAAGGGGAGAGGAGATGGGAAGTAGCATAAATACTGTGATTTCTCTATCAAAAGATACTGACGAAAGCTGAGAAATCAAGTCAAAACAGGTATAGATATATGAAGAGCTCCTAAAGACAATTATGAAGATAATGACGGTGACGATGGCAGTCGGTGTTTACCAGAGAACTAGGAGTGAAAGGAGACGTGACTGAACCCAGTAAGATTGGAAGTTAGTGCAACTTGCCTCCGACCAGGAAAGGTCAAGTGCGCAAGGTGAAACAGCCTTGGAAGTCCGTCCGTGCCACGAGAGAGCAGTGATGTAGTTAACCCGAAGGAAGGACAGAATTAGCAGACAGTGAGTCAAAGAGAAGTAGAAGCTGATAAAACCAGAAAAAGGGTGGTGAAAGCAAAGGAGCTGTTAAGCAATCTGATAGCTGTGGGATGAGAAGGCAGTGAGGGAAACACTTTGCTCAGGTCTGGGGAGGTGCATCTGCAGGTGTGAAGGGAAGTCACGGCTTCATGCAGATTTCCAAACTCCCCCAGAAGAGAATGCAGATCTGCTGGGGCAGAAATACGTGGCTGCGGAAGACCCAGGTGGCCAGGAAGCCCTGTCACCCTGCCTCTGCTGGCCCAGTGCTGTGACTGCTGATGGCACAGGAGAGGCGCCCAATTCTGCCAAGAAAGCATCCTGAGGCGGATGTCAAAACTCAGAAAGGAGGGGAGTGTGGGCTGCTGACGTTGATGGAAATGAGATAAGATGGTAGTGAAAAACTCCAGCAGAAATTTCAAGAGGACTTGGGTTTATTTTGGGAATGTAAAGGTCAGGAAATCTAGTAATATAGTTCTCCATGTTAATTACTAAAAAGAGAAGACTTCAATAATTCCTGTACATTCTGGTTGAAAAGGCATTCATTCAGTCACCATTGAGTGGACATTACCTTTTACAAAGTAGAAATAGGTGGATGTGTCCCTAGCAAAGAATTCCCCACTCTCAGGAAGGAATTGAGTCTGTCCCAAGGCCGTGGCAGTGCTGCGGGGTCCCCTCACCTGTGCTGTCAGAAAGCTGTGGGGTTGTGTATTTGCGGTAGGAGAAGCCTGGTCACCTTGGGTTGAATCACACAAACTGTTGCGTGTCGTGCAGTGTAAAACCACAGTTATTAGAGCAGGTAGACACCGAATTTCATATGGTGCTTTTGATTCTTCAGGGTCAGTGGGGCGTGACGGCAGCCGAGGAGGAGGAGGAGAACAGGAGGATTCGGGAATTTCAAGAATCTGTACCAAAAATGTGCTCACAGTTGCAAATATTGACGCACTTCTACCAGGTAGGTGTTAGCATTTCCTGTAAGTGGCAGAGAAATTCTGTTTTCAAATTGGTTAGACAAGAACCGGTTCCATCCAGTTGACTCTGATTTGTGTAGATGTGAGTAGTGGCCAGGATGGAGCCCCGGGGGGCTGGTGGGCTCCTGGGAGACAGGTCTGCAGGGGCTGCTGTGGGATAGCTGTGCAGCCAGGACCAGGACCCCAGCAGGGAGGTGGGCACTTGAGACCTGTGGGCTGGTGCCAGACTGGAGAGAGGGCTGTTTCACGACTGCCGACACCACGTCAGACCACAGGGGCCAGCAGGGAGTGGTCTGCACCCAGAGCAGGCCTGTCTGTGCAGGAGGGGGTTGGGCTTGAGAGTCCTCCTCCACCCCCGCCGTGTGTAGACTAAAAGTCTCTCTAAAAGCGAACACCGAACACCGGGTTTGCTCTGTGCTACTAAAATCAGACAGTTGTGTAGCTACAAAGTAACGATGTGTAACTTCCAGAAGGGCCAGTTGCCCGCTTCAGAGAGACAGTGTCCTAGTTTATGGTTACACATTTCCCTGATGGAGTTGATACATATTTTAAAGAGTAATCTTAATTAGTATAATCCCGATTTTGTTCAAATTGCAGTCTTAATCTTTGTAAATCATTACCATTCAGATTCCTTGACAGTGAAAGCGGGTCCCTGCTCTGGCGTGCTGGGAGGGGTGGCTGTTAGGGGCTGCTTGTCACAGGAAGCAGACTGTGTCACTCCTGGTGGCTTTCGCTGTCACCTAGACAGGCACTGGAAACGCGGGCACGTGCACCTGTGCTGCTCCAGGGACTGCTGTGTGGGTCTGAGTGCCTGCCCTGCCTCCAGCCCAGCAGAGGGGAGGGACTCAAGACTGCAGGTGGGGATGCGCCTGTGCCCCTTTCTCTGAGGAGAGCCTTTCTAAGGCAGCTGAAGCCGCAGAGGGGCATAGCAGTCCCCTTCCTGATAAGCCTGTGCTGGCGGCAAAGTTGCATGGAACCTCCCAGGGACCCTGTGAGCCCTGAGCAGACAGCACCTCGAGGGAAGGCTGTGGCATGGGCTTCCCGCCCCACAGAGACTGCTCTCTGGCCCAGCCCAGGTCGGGGTGTGCTCCTGGCCCGCTGTCCCCTCTGAGCCCTGTGGTGGACATGCTTGCAGCATCAGGTGAGGAGTGAGGAGCGAGCACCCGGCTGGATTCAAAACAGGAAGGAGTGAATGCTTCTGTAGAATTTTGTTCATTTTTGTACGACTTACGGACTAAAAGGAAAAATGCGTTGTTTTAAAATAAAATTCATGCGTTCTAATTGTGTTTGTGAACTGGTGACTCCTGAGGCTGCAGCACTGGTGGGCCAGCTCCAGGTTCCAGCCCACGCCCTTGACAGCTGCTGTGGGTCTGCTGCAGGCTCTCGGCGAAGAAGGAACAGGCGCAGGAGCCTGGAGGGTGGGGTGCCTGCGGAGGGCTCCTCGAGACGAAGGTGCTGTGCTCTCTCTTTCCAGGGCATCGTGCAGCAGTTTCTGGTGTTACTGACGACCAGCTCCGATGAAAGCCTCCGCTTCCTTAGCTTCAGGTTGGACTTCAATGAACATTATAAAGCCAGAGAGCCCAGACTCCGCGTGTCTCTGGGCACAAGAGGGCGGCGCAGTTCCCACATGTGACGAGTGCCTTCATCCCCAGGAGCCTGCACGCTGCTGTTGTCGGCGCCAAGATTCAGTTCACATTCAGGGCCCTCCAGGCAGTGGCATGCTGCTGGAGGCCGCATCTGCTGGAGGCCCATCTGCCGGAGGCCCGTCTGCTGGGAGGCGCTGCGTGTCAGAGGCCCGGCAGCTGTCGGGGTCGGCCCTGTGCTGGAGTCGAGTGCGAGGTGGCTGGGTTGAACAGGCTGGCTGGCGCTGTCTTCCCACTCAAGATGCCAGGGTGTTCGGGGCTGCTTCAGCTCTCTGTGTCATTGATATTTGTCACTTTTTTAGAAACTTGTGTTTCTTTTAGCACAAGGGCAGTGCTGTATTCATGAATTGAAATGTTAATGTCAAGGCTATTTTTTTAACATCTTCTTCAGAGGCAATTTTTGTTACCATAATGAAATTAAATTGAAAAAAGATGTCCCTACTGAAACAACACACAGCATTTTATTTTGGTTTTAGTGTCGTGACATACTGACCTGTGAGAGCACTTGTATCTTAATGAGTTGCCTTCACACACGTCTGTTCTTTTTCTTTCAAAGTTTACATTTTTATATTTAGTTTACTATTTCAGTTAACTTCTAAAACAGTATAGAAACAACTAGGCGCGATATAGAACAGAAACCTTAAACAGTGCAGCCCAGATTTCTCCGAACTGTCAGCTAAAGCAGTGTGTAGATACAAATAACTCCAGAGTGAGTATTTTATTTTCAGAATCCTGACAAGCATTGGAAAGAAATTGACTTGGATAATGAGGTTTCCTTTTTCCTTGCCTATTTTTTCATTGTAAATATTTATATATCACTGACCAGATGTTGGGGAGAACTGTTTTTTGTAAAAATGTCATATCAGGTCACATGAATCTGCCTTGTTTATGTTGCACAAATGAAAACTGAGAAGATCAAAGGCACCGTCCTCAGATGCATGCGTGTCTCTTGAACAGTCTGTGAGGAGCGGGCTCTCCTGCCAGGTCTGGGGTGGGGCGTGAGCGGGATTGACATGATGCAGCATATGAGCCATTTAATCTGTGGGACCGAGAGATCAGACCGCGTGTGACTTCCAGAGCGGAACCTCAGGGATGCACTCCCTGCTGGTGTGGGGTCCTCAGCTGACAAGCCAGCAGGGCAGCGGGGAGTCCTGGCCATGCAGAGAGGATTCCACTGCAGGCCAGGAAGTCTCCGGACATGACCTGCTGTAGTCGAGGAGTCCATAAAACTGGGAGTCTGAGGCGCTTTCCTCCAGAGCGAGTCTTCCCAGAGGGCAGGGAGCACGTGCCCCACGGAGCCTGCTTCTGCTTTGACTCTGGGCACGCTCCAGGGGTTCTCCCTCAGTAGAGGCCACTCCAGAAAATGCCTCCCCAGCCCTAGGGATTGACGCTGCATTTGCGCCTCCGGTCGTTGGTCATCAGGTTAGACCTGCGGGTTGCAGAGGGCCCCCGAGCAACCTCGTTGCCCCCCGTGACTCCTCGTTCCGACGGGACGGCCAGGCAGGGTCAGGCTGCAGGAGAGAGTGTGGCAGGGCAAGGTGTGTCTGGAGGCCGAAGTCCCGCATGGTCCTGGAGCATCGCTCTCTGAAAGTCTTCATTGAGTTCTCGTTCTAGCATCTGTAAGGTGCTGCTTTCCTTGAGGCGAAGGGTGGCAATTTCTGCCCGGGACCTGGCTTAGCAAGTGGTGCATGGACCTCTGGTGGAACGAGGCCTGGGGCCCTGGCCGCCTGTGAGCCCCAGCTCGCCACCTGTCCTGGGGCACCTCGCCCTCCATGCGGGAGGTCCGTAGCCTCCCTCCTGTCTGCTTGTTCATGGCAGGACTCACGTCACCTGATTCCCAAGTCCCTGTGCAAAGGGGGTCCTGCAGACATTAAAGGGCATGGCAGGAGGGCAGAGCCTGCTCCCTACAAGGCTGTCACTCAGGAGGTGCAGGGCTCAGCCTCGTGTCGAGTGGTGGGTGCTGTGGAAGCGTGTGACCTGGTGTGTGTGTCCACAGGGATCCTCTGAGTTCCACTTAGCGGTGACGCTGCTCCAGTTTGTTTTGAGTGTGGTTATGATAATCTGCTGTTCTTCCTGTGCAGCTCAGGGTGTGGCTGCCTCGTGTTCACGTGCTCTAGTGGACTGTGGGCATTAGGAGGACACATGCAGGCTGGAGGGAAGCCAGGACCAGACAGTGCACTTGGGTGTGGGTGGTCAGCAGGCTGGCCCTGCCAGAGCGGGCAGGGGCCTGTGGCTTCAACTCAGTGGAAGGGCAGGAGGGGCGGCCGGCCAGACAAGTGTTGACTGGTGTTACTCCCATCCCATTCTCTTCTGGACTCTGCGGGCTGCTGTGTGGTTTCCACATGGGTGCCCTCCTGGTCTTCCCAGTGTTCACGTTGGACCTGTGCTCCTTTCAGTCTTGGTATTCTTCTCTGTACTTGTTCTTCT
>JAJEJO010001929.1:63908-79112 GCA_020662805.1 Glaucomys volans
GCAGCACCCCGTGACCCGCCCTGGGAGGATGCAGAACATTGCCATCGTCACGCAAGTTCTTTCTGCCCAGAGTGACTGCTGAGCTGGCGCCTGTGGCGGGAGTTCCTCCTGCCTGTTCCGCAGCCTCTGAACAGGGAGTCCTGCTGTCCATGCCCTTGGGAGGCCAGCTTCCCTCCTGGAGGCCATGGGGCAGTCAGGCGTCCCCATGTCCCGCCTGCTCAGCACGGCTGCCCACACCAGGACGTCTGGCAGGCTGCGCGTCTCGGGTGGCTCGGGACGGTGTGCCGTGGGAGCAGCGCCGTGTGGGGGTTGCCCGCGCCCACCCAGCCTCAGACAGCAGAGCCGCCAAGGCAGGGCCTTCCAAACCCGCGTTCTTTCTGGTTTTAATCTGCCTTTAAACCTGAGCCTCTAGTCCATTTGTGCACAATGTCCTCATCAACATATTTGGTTTCCCTCACAGTGTTTCTGTTTCTCTGTATTGTGTGCAGGGAAATCATCTTTGTGGTCTGTTTATGTTTTTTTCTGTGCCTTTCAGGGCGAATTGCGTAGCTGGTTGGTGTTTGTTCCCTCTCTTGGCCTAGCGGTTGTCTTTCTGTGTGTTCTCCGCGGTCGCTGCACTCATGAACCTGTGCACCTTTACCGACTCTGCCTGGTGAGCAGAGCGAGAACCTTCAGAGGCGTGGCCCCAGCCTCCGCCGTCTCCCCTGGCGCTCTCTCTACTTCATTTCCATGTGCTCTGTAGACAGTGCGAGACGCCATCATCTCTGCTGAAGAACCACGGTCAGTGCCCGTGTGTTTGTGGAAAGCCACTGTGTAAGCGTGCGCACTGGGCCTGGCCCGGACGTCTACAGGGCTGTCCCTGCCGCCTGGCCCTGCCCACCTTTCCTGCGACCAGCCTCGCAGCCTGAGCTGTGCAGCCCTGCGTCAGCTGGAGGCGTCCTCCCGACAGGGAGGTCTCTGGCCCAGCTGGGCAGTGTTCCTGGTCTGCTCTCCTGCTTCAGGAGGAGCAGGTGGCTCTCCACTGTCCCCAGGCCCCTTTCTGACTGTCCCAGAGTCCCTTTGTGGCTGGCTGCTGTGGCCCGCTGTCCTGTGTGCAGCAGCTCCCTTGCTTCCCCTGGTTGGAATGAGTGTGTGTCCCCAGCTCAAATTGGAATCTGATTGCCACTGCACAGATGTAGGAGGCGGGGCCTTTAGCAGGTGTCAGGCCGTGAGGACCGGGCCCTCTCCAGTGGACAATGCTGCTGAGTGGGGTCACTAGAGCAGCAGTGGACGTGCCCTCTCCTGTCCTCTGCCCTTCCAACACGGGTGCCACCCCAAGGCCTCATCAGGTAGCGGCCTCAGAACGGTCATCGTCAGTGACGGGCCCCAGGCGCCTGGTGCGGCACACAGGGCTGAGACAGCGGCTGCTTGGATGCCGGCTCTGGACGCCACTCGGATCCAGGCGTTGCTCCTGGGGTGCGGTGAGTCCCGTCTCTGCTGGCTGCTGCAGGGACCGGGCTCTGGGCTGCGCCCTCCCGCCCATTCCCTTGGGTTTGGATTCTCCTTGCTCGCGCGCGTGGATTCCTCGCGCTGCTTCCGGCCTGCGGACGAGTCCAATCCAAAAAGAGTTCGCCGTCACGTTTCCATTTCCAGAATTCCCATTTGGTTTTGTCCCCATTGTCTTCCGTTTTTTCTGACATCTGTCATAGTTATTTTGAAGTTTCTGTCTGAAGTGACAATATCTGAGTCACGTCTAGGTTGGCTCTCGGGATGGCGGTCTTATTTGCTTGCTTTTGGGGTCTCTGAGTCTTTCACCGACTGGGGAGCAGCACGAATGGAAGCCGACAGGGCCCAGAGCAGGGCCTCTCCGGACACCCACAGTGCCACGCTGAGCTGCAGGTGGACTTTGCGACCCTGTGGTGCGGTTGCCCCCTCGTGCCCTGCCACGTCCCCTGCTGTGCTGCACAGGGCCGGGTGGCCAGGCTGCCTGTCCTGGACTGTGGCCATGCCCCCAGCCTCCCCGTGCTCAGCCTCCCCTCCCGGTGCACTGCCACCCCTGGGAGACTGGGGTGCCTGTGGGGATCCCCAGCACCTGCCCTGCCCTGCGCCTCAGCGGGCCTTTCCCTGCACCTGTGGAGCTGGCCCTCAGCCCTGCTGCCTCTGCGGCCTCAGAAGAAGCCTCGGTGGTCGGGATGGTCCTGACCCCTTTGCCGCGCCCTCCGCCTCCAGCAGGCCGGCATCCTGCGCCTCAGCTCTCCTGCCATTGCTTGGTGGTCTTGGGCACGGGGACTGTGGAGGCAGCAGAGGGCTGTGGGCAGACTGTCCTTGTGCCTGGCCCCATGGTGAACCTCCTGCCGCCCACACTCTGCGCCCACTCGGAGCAGTGGCCTCTTTGTCCTCCACAACCAGGCCCTGGCTGGCGGCTGCTGTGGGCAGAGCCGGGAGAAGCTGGCTGGTCCGCTTTAGCCCTCGGACTCCTTCCCAGTCTCTGCTCCACCGGGCCGAGCTTCCGCAAGGTGGGTTAGTGGGCGGCTCTCACGCTGACATCGGGCGGCCTTCCCGTGACCTCCTGCAGGCTGCGCGGGCTCCGGGCAGCCTGTCCTCGAGGGGATGGGGCGTCGCTCCTGGGCCATGCACGGTGCAGCTGGCCGCACTGCAGCCTCTGCAGCGGACGCTGTCAGACCCTCAGTGCCTTGGATCACTGGTCTTCTCTGGGGTGACAAGAGTGCCCTCCAGAACAGGCGAGCACGCCACCGCCCCTGCCTAGCGCTTCCAGCGGTGTTTTGACAAGGAGGAAGTAGCTGCTTCCCGAAAGAAGCGCGTCCGGGAGAGGCACCCTGAGGATGGAGCTCAGCAGAGCTGTAATCACACGGGTTTGTCGGTAAGAATGAGTGTGTCACAGTTTGTAAAAAAAGCTTGTCTCAAACACTGAGAAATGCAGAAACACAGTTTTGAAACTTGTTTAAAAATATTCCAAGCAAAGCATTTTGGTTGGACCTATTTATCAAAATTGGAGTTTGGCACATTCCTCCTGGGACGTGAGATTCCCTGCCCAGGCGCCCGTGTGGCGTGGCCGCGGCTCGGGTGGACACGGTGCAGCTGAGAGAACAGCCAGCGACCCGCGTCTGTCTCCCCTCGGTCCTGTGGGCAGTTGTTTCCAGCAATTGCTTTCTCGATGTCACGGTCATTAGAACCAAATGCCAGACTGACTGGAGTCAAGCGTGGCTTCACGGTCCCATGCTGACGTCAGGCCAGACGTTCAGAAGTCACGTGCGCACCCTGCACCTGTCGTGTAGGCGGAAACCCTTGAGGCCAGCGGGATGCCGTTAGAGCCTGTCCCCGGTGCAGGCGTGCTCGATGCGGCGATGCTGCCGTAGCCCCGAAGCCCACGGCGCAGGAGTGCTTCTGTCCCCACGTTGGCTGTTTGTTTTCATTTTTTAAAAATGCGTTCTGGCTGTCGATGGCCCTTGCTCGTGACTTCCAGGTGGTGCCAAGACTCGGGCCCAGTTCCTCCACATGCCGAGCGAGTGCCCCTCCACTGAGGCCCAGCCCAGCCCTCAGTTTTGTTTTTTGCACACGGCCCCAAGCCAGAGGGGTGCTCGTGTGGGTGGGAGCACAGTGCATGGCGGTGACCTGAGGCACTGCGGGTCACGCTCCGGGTTGTCCCATGTTGTGTGCAGACCACAGCGGTTCCTGTGGCTACCTCCCCAGTGAAGTGGCCACTGGCCAGAGGCCCTGAGCACGTGGAAAGTGGCCAGTCCAGAGGGAGGCGTGGCAGGAGCCGGGAGCCTGGATCCCGCCAGCTCAGTGGAAGGCCTGGCCAGTGAGTGTCCACCTGGCTTCTTGTTAGCGATGACCCTCTAGGTGTGTGGCATTAGAGTATCAAAATAAAATTCCTGTCTCCTTTTACTTCTTAAAATGCTGCTACTAGGAAGCCGGAGTGACGGGTGTGGCCTGCCTCCCTGACTCGCCCTCCTGCGCACCTGGTGCACGAGGCGGAGTGGACGACGGCAGCTGCGAGGCGCACCCTCCCTGTCCTCCCTGCGTTTATGTGGGTGGTGAAGGGCCTGTGACAAAGGACTGTTTTCTAAGCTCACATCTAGATGCCGCAGAACCACTGGCCGAGGATGGTGACGTGGGACTCTCCCGAGAGGGTGGGCTTGCCCCTTTCCCATCCTCATCCCGCCTCCCGTGTGGAGTGTGGATGGCAGCGTGTGCAGCCCTTTTGACCACAGGAGACTTCTTTGGGAGCAAGGTAGCCTGACCATGGAGCCATGTGCGTGTGGCTGATCCCCAGCCCCTGGGTCTCCTGCTCCCTGGCGTCACCCTCACTCCCTCCTGGCCTCGCTTGGCAGGGGAAGCCTCACAGCAGCTCAGCACGTGATTCCCTAGGGCCACAGCAGTGGAGCTGGCCGGCAGCTGAGAGGCACTCACTGCTGCAGCCTGGACCCGCCCTCAGGGCAGAGCTGCAGCTGCCATTGCTGTGCCAGCCGCACGGGCAGGTCTCCACTGGCCTGTGCAGCGACGTGTGCCCAAGCCTGGTCTCCCTGGGGCACTCTGGAAGGTGGCGCGTCCAGAGGTTTGTGCTGGGACCTCAGTGGGCGTTGAGCCATGGCTGTGGCCGTGTGCAGGCCCCTGCCCCGGCCAGGTTCTGCTGCAGGCCGCCTGCGCCCTGGCCGGCAGCTCTGGGCCTGTGCCTGCCCAGGTGGCAGTGCCTGTCCACAGGCTCTCGCCCTTCGTGTGGTCTCCAGGGAGCCTCATCTCCCTGAGGCGGTGAGGTCGCTCGTTCTGAAGGCCGCACCCTTGGGTCTGCAGAGGCCCCTTCTATCCACGGCAGGTCTCCGGGGCGCGGGAGGCGCATCACGCACTGCGGGGGCTGCTTCGTGCCCCGGTCCGTACGCATGATCGCGTTTCTGGGGGTTGAGCTGGAGAGAGGGCCACGGGCGGCAGGGCCCTGGGCGATCCCCCTTGGGCATCTCCGAGGACGGGCAGCACTGCCCTGGGTGCTGCTGGGTCCAGCATCTGCCACAGCACAGGCCAAGAGCACCCCGGGCAAGCCAGGCCACGCCAGGGGAGTTCTCCCTAGAGAGGAAGAGGGCAACCTGCGTGGCACGGGGGTGACATCTGAGCTCTGGGAGGTCAGGGTGGGTCTGCGAGAAGCAGGGGGCACGGCAGCGGGTGGAGCAGCCGCGCTCCCAGGCCAGCGTCTGTGTGCCTGGTGGCACACCTGAGCACACCTGGTGATCTTCGCTGGCACAAATGGGGTCCCAGCAGCTTGGGCACAAAGCTGTAGGCCCAGTCCTAGCCCAGGGGCATTCTTCTAGTTTTCTAAACGTTGTACAATCAGGTATTAGGATGCGGACATTCCGTGCTCAAAGTTAAGTTCCTTCCACTTGCTATGCAACCTCCTACTTGGGACAGCCTGGGGTTGGCGGCCTCAGGGTGTCCTCAGCTGGTGTTGGCCCTCCTGGGCACCACTGTCCTCCCCCCTGCTTGCCCCGTGCTGCAGGGCCCTGGCACGACGGGCGTGGCTGCAGCAGCTCTGTGCTTTCTCTTGATGATCCGCAGGTGTTTCTAGCCACGTCCCCAAGGAGGGCACAGAGACTGCCTGGTGCAGGAGAGGATGTGGCTCTGGGCCTTGCCAGGCTGACTCTCCCCTGTGGCTGCTGGTGGTGCTGCCTCCGTGCTGGGCTCAGGGCTGGAGCTGCTCTGCAGCCTCACTTGCCTTGGTCTCTGGGTTGGCCCAGCCTGGGCTCTGGCTCCTGCCTCACTTGCTGCCCCAAGGCCGTCCACAGGGCCTCTGCCCAGCACGGCACGTGGGAGCACCCTGCGTCCTGGTGCCAAGGGCCACAACTGGATCCCTGGCAGCCATCTGTGGGGAGGCCCAAAGAGGCCAGGCTTGGATGGGGGCATGGACGGCAGCATGGGCTCCTCTTTTCTGCTGGTGAGCCTGGCTGGACAGACCCTCTCCCTAGTCAGGGTGGGCCATCCTGGCCCTGGAGGGGTCCTGGAGGAGTCTGGCTGGTGCCTGTGTGGCCCTTTGCCTGTGCTCCAGAGACATGGCCCAGACTCTGCAGGGAGGCGTCTATGGTCGGGGGCTGTCTCCCCAGGCAGGCCCACCATGGGGATGGAAGGTGCGCCCAGCCATGGGGCCCTCATCGTCCCGTTCCTGCCCGCTGAGCTGACACCCCTGTTCACAGATCACTTGTGCCCGGCCGGGGCCCACTTGGGTTTATGATCTAAACCTCAATCCTGAGGGGCAGGAGGTCCAGGCAGCTATGCCTTTGGGCCAGCAGGGCTGTAGGTATGCTCCTCCTGGCCTGGCTGGGCCCACGGGAGACCTGCTTCCTGTGTTGCCCTGAAGACCAAGTCCCATCTTCCTGGTGTAGGGTGGCCTCTCTCGTCCACTCGTCCTCAGCACCAGGAGTTCAGAGGAGGCAGCAGCTGCTGGGCCTCAGGGGCAGCTGAAGGTCACAGTGGGAGTTTGGGCCACATGCCTGTCAGGGTGCACTGACTGGGGATTTGTGGGTCTTTCGGGGTGTTGGGTGGCCCACCCGCCTCCTGGAACCTGTCAGTGGCCGTCTGAGCTGTAGCTGGATTGGCAGGAACACTTGGGTGAGCCAAGGTCCTACATCCAGTAAGTTTCCTCTGTGGAGGGACACTCAGAATGGGCAGAGGCCACGTGAAGACAGACTGGAGGACGCTGGGCCCAGCCAGGGAGCTGCCCGTGGCCTGGGAGGGAGCAGGGCCCAGCTCCACAGGGCAGGTGGCCCCGGGAGGCAAGGGCGGAAGTGACCAGGAGGAGCCTTGCAGAGCCGGGGCGTTCGGCTGAACGGACCGGCTGGGAGTCGTGCTGGAGGAGCGCCGGGTGGACACAATGGTGGGCAGCTGCCATCCACCCGGCTGGCAGGATTCTCACTCAGACAGGGTCCCGCAGGGCAGGGAGGGAAGCCCCAGGCCAGGACCCCGGAGCCTGGCGGGAGTGGGTAAGGCAGCGCCTTGCGATCACAAGTCTGCCTTCTGCTCACTTGGCCAGGCCCTCCCGCTCCTGCTCTTGTCAGCCGCCTCAGGGCAGGTCCAGCCCTTCTCCAGGCCAAGCCCTGGGGGAGCCCGCCTTCCCTGGGCACCTGCCCAGCCCCAGGCCGCTCAGGCCAGCACAGGCCAGGCCTCAGCCTCACTACTCCAGGCAGCCTTCCCCCACCCCTTCCCACAGCTACAGGGAGGCCCTGGGCAGGAGGATCTGCACCCATGCTGGGCTCCCTCCAGTGGCCGTGCATTGTGCCTGACGCAGAGGTCCAGGGAAATGCCACCCTGCCTGCAAACTCCGGCGGGCCCGCTGCTCCTGACCCGCGCCCTCTGCCTGGCCAGGACTCAGGGCTCGCTGCTCTGGGGCAGGACCCCTGCCAGTTGGGTCTGAATGGCTGGAAAGGGTTGGTGATGGAGAGGCACGCCTTCAGGCCTTTCAGTGCCGTCTTCAGGGCTCATGGCTCGTCTCTTCTCATTGAAGTTTTTATTGTCATCTCTCTGGCTCAGCAGAGAACGTCTGCCCTCTTCCTGCTGTCACCCGGGTCTCCGCGGACACATTGCTGTGCCGCGGGGAACACTTACCCCTTTTCAGCTGAACACACAGTTCATTTTTTGTTGAGTAAGGTCCAACTGAAAGGCATGAGTCAAGGGCTGGAAGCAGCCGTGTCAGCGTCCTGGCCACGGAGGGACCACGGGCAGGGCAGGAGCCTGGGGTCGCGGGCAAGGCCTCAAGCCCTGGTGCACCTGTGTCTGCAGCTCGCTTCTCACCGCACCTTCTGCGGAGCCCGCGGGCGGCCGTGCAGGGCAGAGGAAGGACAGGTCAGGCAGCGACCTTGCCCCCCATCCGAGCCAGAGCCTGCCCTGGGGTCTTCCTGGTGTCTGAAAGGGGGCCGTGCTCAGGGTGCAGCCTGGGTCCCCAGGGCTGAGCGGGCCCCTTGGCCCAGAAGGACTGCGCTCACGTGGGGAAGCCACGGCGACTCGCAGCAGAGTCAAGAGCCCTCCCGAAACGCGCGGCTCACTGGGCTCCACGGTGTCCACTCGAGGGGCGACGGGCCCTGGGCAGCCCAGATGGTGAGCGCTGGAGGCAGAGCAGGAGGCGACAGCGCACGAGGGCCCAGCCGCAGGTCCCCTGCCCTGCACCTGGACAGCCATCTTCAACACTGCAAACCGCGGGCACGACTTAGGGTGTCATCCTGAAAACGTCACTGAGGTCTGCCGGCATTTAGTGACAAAGGTCACAGAACCACCCCACCTGAACCCCAGGTCCCGCCCTGGGAGCCTGGGGGAGGAAGGGCAAGCCCCAGCCTGCCTGTGAGGGACCCGAGGCAGAGGACTGGAGCGTGAGGAAGCGGGTGCAGGTCATTGTGGGAGGAGGAGTCGATGGCAGCCGCAGGTGGTGCAGGGATGGGCTCAGAGGAGGGAGAGTGCCGGTGGGGAGGGGGTGAGGGCTTCCCAATCCGTCCAGGGCAGCGTGCAGAGGCCTCATACCTCAACACCCGGAGTCTGGACTCGTTCATGAGTTGGCAGCGGCCGAGCCAAGTAGCTCCCGGCTTCAGTGTGTCCTCCTCCAAGGGCTTCTGACGAGGGGCAGCAGCCCTGCTCTGAACTTCTGAGGACAGGGCGGACCCTGGAGCCTGCACGAGGCCAGGGGACCCTGCCTTGCCGGCAGCCTGGAGCTGAGGACTGGTTGGGAGGGAGTGGGGCTTACCCAGGACCTGGGGGTGCCCTTGGAGGGCGCCCTGCGAGGGTGTCTGGAACTGAGGTGGCTCTGAATGTTGGCCCCCTGGAAAGCTGGCCACTCTGCCAGTGTCACAGGTGTTGGTCCAGGAGGTGAGACCCTGGGTGGATAGGTGGCCAGCTATTGTGGTTCTGCACAGTGGCCAGAGAGGCTCTTGTCACGGTGGCCTTGGTGACAGGTGAGCAACCCTGACTGCGGTGAAGGAAGATGCCACCTCTGCCTGGAGGCTCGTTTCTGCCTGGAGGCTCGTTAGCAGGTGGCCCTGACCAGCAGATGTGCCCGTGTCACTTCAGGGGGCACAGAGAACACGAGGCGGGGGTGAGGCCGACGGTGACGGGCACAGCAGTGCTGTGGATGGAGCAGAGGTTGGCAGCCACCCTCAGACCTCCCCCGCCTGGCGGGCGCTCCTGCGCTGGACTCCCAGGCACTGACTGGGCCCAGCCCTTAGCCGTTCTCGCGCTCTGTCTTGAAACCGTGTACGGAGGGCCCTGCCAGCACCCCTGGCAAGTCCTCCCTCTGTGGTGACAGTGGCTGTCCTTCAGCCCTCCCTCCACTCTCTACTCAGTGCGGGTGGAGCACTGAGTGGCAGGCACACCCAGGGCGTCCTTGGGATGGCTCAGGGTGCAAGTCGAGTGCAGTGGACACCCCTGCGTGCAACCGCGGAGGAGCTCGTGCTGGGACGGCCACTCACTCGGCAGCAGTCACGCCCTTGGGGCTTCTTGGTTCTGGGGTGCCTCCCTCCCGGAGGGGTCCGAGGCACCCGCGGGAAGCCCTGACCTGTGCGGACTTCTCTCCCGCACGCTGCCTTGTGCGAACTCCTGGTTCCACGCTTTACTCTTGCGAGCGGGTCATAGGCCAGCCCTGGGCGGCGTGGCGGGGTGGGTGGAGAGCTCTCCTTGGGGTGGACGTCGGGCTCCAGAGCGCCAGGCTCTGTGCAGGAGGCCAGTGCGGCTCCGCTGCTCAGGAGAACCTCCTGAAGTCCAGCGGTTCAGATTGACCACTGTCCCCACCTGCTGGCTCCCCACTCCTGCCCCTCAGCCCCAGCCACCTTCCCCTCAAGGCCACTTCGATGTTCACTTGCCCTTGACTCCAACCTGCAGCAGCGTCCACAAGGTTGGAGGCCAGGGAGCAGCTTCAGTGACCCATCCTGCCGCCTGGTGCTTGGACGCCCCCAGGCTGAGCCAGAGGCAGCTGCCGCTCCACCAGCTCCCTCCTGCCAGCAGCCTTGCAGGGCCCCGGAGGTCCCCCCGGCCCTGGGTCTGATTCTGTGCAACAGGCGATCCCCAAAGGCGATGACCTGAGATCCACGCCGCCCCGCGCAGCCCAGGAGCCCAGTGTCTCATCCTCTGGCCAACCGGTCTCATGAGGGCACCGTTGGTCTCGGCTGGAGGAGGTCTGCTGGACAGCTCTGCTGTCCCTCCCGAGTTCCTCTCGGGTGATGCCACCAGGGGAGGCAGTGGTGGGGGCTGCCTTCTCTCAGGGCGAGCCAGCAAGGGGCAAGGTGAGGGGCACTGGGCACAAGCCCCCTCTGTGACCCAGCGTCCCATGGCCTTTGCCACGACCGCCTCAGAAGCAGGCGCTCAGGGGAGGGAACGCACTGGGGACTGACCAGCAGGCGGGGACCCTGCAGCGACGGGAGGCTGTTCACCCCCAGGAGCTGGCCGACCATGGCAGCTTGGCTCCCGGTCAACAGTGTGCTTGGGGACCCCAGAGACCCGCCGATCAAGGGTGGAGTGGGAGGAAGTAGCAGGGGCCTTACGCGGGGTGGTGAGCTTAGCTGAAGGCTGAGATGAAGGGATGGGCGTGACTTTGGAGAGGAAGGTGGTGTCTGTCCCCTCTAAAACTCCTGGGAATTTGATTGTCAGCTGGCCGTGTGGGGAGGCGGGGCCTGTAAGAGGTGGTGGGCAGCAGGCTCCACCCTCTGGGAGGATTAGAGGGCTTTCTGGGGCTCAGTGGCCGCTGGCCTGCTTCTGCCCTGTGAGGAGGGGGTCCTGCGCCTGGGCCTGTACGAAACGGAAAGCAGCCCCCCAGACACCCCCTGCCCACCGTGAGCTTGCACGTCTAGCCTCCAGGTGAGCGGTCCACTTCTGTTCATTACAAGTCACCTGGTCCATGGTCCTCGGTCACAGCAGCACAGACGCGGGGACGTGGGCGAGGGCTGGGTGTCCACCTGCCCTTCCCACCTGCCCAGCCTGCAGGGGCTGCTCCGCCCGGCAGGGGCGGGCTCTGGAGTGCGCAGGGATGTCTGTCCACTCCCCTCCTGCTCCGACCAGCAACGCAGGTCCCTGGGGGCCGCCGAGCAGATGTGTGCACCCCTCCCCCTCAGCCCACCTCCCGCTGGTCCCTGTGGGCACAATTCTGAGTCCATCAGCCACACCTGGGAGCAAGCCTGGGCTCCTGTGTGGCAGCCCGGGTCTCCTGGCACAGAGCCTCCTGAAGTCACGGAGCCCCCACGCGTGCCCCTGGCCCGCTGCCGCTCCCTCCTGTGGCGTCCCCCAGCCCTCGTTCCCGGCTGCGTGTAGTTGACCAGAAGCAGTTGCTTCTCTCAAAGGAAAGTGCTGCTGGGGCCTGGGGTGTGCCGAGCACAGAGTCCCTCGCACACCTCCTAATTCGGCGGCCTGAGGGTGCTGTCTCGGGGCCCAGGACGCCTGTGGGGCGCAGTGAGAACCCCAAGCCTCCCCAGCCGCAGTGCCACCATGGCTCCGGCTGCTCACCTGCTGTACCAGATCCCGTGTGAACCGGCCAGGCGCTGGATGTCCGTGGCTCCTCCTGCCTGCTCACCTCCTGCCTGCTCACCAGCTCCAGTGACCAGTCCCTCAGCTCCAGATGGTCCACGGGAGCCTGGAACTGGGCTTCGTTGTGTCCAACAAAAGTCATGAACCATGAACCTTGTCGTGGGCAGGGCCCTGGAGCTACGTCAGCTGGAGCACCTGCCCTGCCGTGAGGTGGCCAGCCACAGAGGCTGCAGCCCTGTCGCCCGGCGGGGACGCTGCTGCGGAGACCCCTCCTGGAAGCACTCTGGCCCTGAGGCGCAGCGCTCCCCAAGTGGCCACCTGGCTGGCAAAGAGTGGCCGGGCAGGTGGGGCAGGGGATGAGGCAAGGGATGTGATGGCCACCCACGCCGGCCGGCCGCCAGCCCTCCACTAACCTGAGCCTCTGGCCTTCCCCAGGGGAAGGAGAGAGGAATGGAGGGGCATCCGCCAGGCAGGGCCCTCAGCGGTGCAGCCACTGGCCAGGGCGGGGCTGTGTCTGGTGGCGTGCGCTGCACGTCACACCGAGGCAGAAGCTGCCCTTGTGAGCGAGCAGGGCAGGGCGGATCCTGAGCCCCTCCCTGCCCCTCGTCTGTGCGCGTGCGGCCCTTTGAGGGGGACGGCGTGGGCAGGGCAGCAGCTTGCCTCCACTCCCTCCAGGCTGCGGCTGCTGGCCTGGGGCGGGCGGGCGTGCACAGTGCCGCCGGGTCTGCCTGACCCACAGCCTTTCAGCAAGGGGCCTGCACCACGCAGCACCTGCTGTGCCAGCTTTGCCCACGGGCCCAGGGCAGAGAACTGCACTGTTCACAGACCCCCCAGGAGGCGCGGTCGGCAGCCCTCTCCACCCCAAGGTCCTTGTCACCTTACAGGACCTCGAATCCTCCCTGCTGTTTGCAATCAGCTCAGCCCACTGCCCTGCACCCCTCATAGCCTCTGGTGCAGACAGGGTGACTTGGGGACCCTCTGTGGATCTGAGGGTCTTCAGCAGCCCAGATGCGGGGTTGGGCCTCTCTGGGTGGAGGACTTTGCTGTGGGAACTCAGGACTGGGATGAGCTCTGGACCACCTAAGCATGTGGACAGTGGCCAGCTTCCGGGCCTTCCTGATAGGGGCGAACGCAGCACCGAGCTTGAACTTCCTGGATGGCAGGGTGGGTGCCGTCCTCAGGCCAGCCACGGGGAGGCAGTGCAGGACAGCGATTGAGGTCTGGACCCGGCGCCAGCTCCTGGCTTAGAGGCAACAGGTTGCAGCTCCTGCCCAGGAGCCTGCAAGGGACAGGGAGAGGCTCCCGTGGCCACAGGACTTCCACACCTTGCAGGCCATCCAGACAAAGCCTCAGCAGCAGGTCAGCTAAACCCCCGCAGGCCACATGGCCCGAGGGGGCGTCCAGAATGCCGGGCTCAACTGCAGGACCGCTCTTCCAGAGCACACGACTTCCTCTGGGACACGCAATGGGGAGCAGCAATTCCTAAATCGGGGGGGGGGGGTGTGTTCTCTGCTCCCAGTGGAGCGGCACCAGGAAGCCACGAGAGATTTGGAGCATGCAAGCTGCAAGCACAACGCGGCTTCGCTCCAGCCACCATGTGTCCACAGGGAAGCACAGAGAAGTCTAGGAACCCCTGGAGCAAATAAAGCGAACACAGCGTATCAAAACCCAGAGACGGAACACAAGCAGGACTCAGGGAGCTTAGGGCAATGCCACCACGTCAGAAGTAAGAACTGCCACTAAGCAACCTCATGACGACTCACGGAGCTAGACAAGCAGGAACAAACCAACCCCAAATTAGGAAAGGAGTGAAGATCAGAGCAGAAAGAAACCAGACTTGGAAAGCAAAACCTGAGACCCGAAAATAAAGAGTTGTTGTTCAGAAAAGATGAACAAAATGGCAAACCCGGGCTAAGTTGGCCCAGAGAAAAGTGGAGAAGACCCCAACAGTGAAATTGGAGGTGTCGAGGCCGCAGCACCAGCGCATGGCCTGCTCCTCGGACGGTGCTGACAGCCTGCAGGCTCGAGAGACGCACAGGCTCTGATCGCGGTGGCTGCCAAGGCGGCTGGTGAAGACGGGGAATCCGGGCCATGAGCCGGAGCCAGCGGTGTCAGTACCAGCCCGCCACGAGGGGCAGCCCAGGACCAGGCGGCTCCGCGGCTACGCTTTACCAACATCCACCAAATATTCTGAAAAACAGAAAGCAAGGGAAGCCCCAAATGCATCCTGAGACCAGGCTCACCTCAGGTACGAAGCCAGCGTGGCGCCAGGAAAAACTGCAGAGCGGCCCCTGGTGAGCAGGTGCAGTTCTCAAGAAAGGACCAGTGAACTGGACACCACGGCCCACTGAAAGGACATGGTCCAGTGGGGTCTGTCCAGGGAGGCGAGGCGGCTCAGCATGCCAGCCAGCTCATGTGACAGGGACATGGGCGTGCAGGGAACCCCTGTGTCCCCCACAGGGGCAGAGAAGGCGCCTGAACAGCTCAGCCTGGCTGGACAAGAACAGCCACGTGTGGGAGGAACGTGCCCAGGACAGCAGACACCGGATGGCAGTGCCGGACACCACAGCCCACAGTGCCCAGCGGAGACGTCAAGAGCCCAGCCTCCAAGGCCCAGGGCTGCTGGACCCGGTGGCCTGCCTGGGACCTTCACGTAAGGCAGGAGGAGGACATAGAGGGCCTCGGAACAGGAAGCCAGAGTCAGAGGACCCTGCACGCCGTCCTCGGATTTCCCGAATAGAGCAGCCTGAGTACTGAGAACAAGCACTGGAACTGGAGGGGGCTCGGTCGTGCAGCCGGCACAGTTGGCGCCGAGGCCAGCAGTGCCTCCACGTGCCCACAGCGGCCTGCGGACAAAACCTAGGTGAGGGGAACAGTCCCACCCACGGTCACTGCAGACCCAGCACAGCTGGGGGTGGAGTCAGCCAAGAGGAAGGACCTCCAGAACCACGGCGCCCGAGGGACCCAGAGCACGGGACTCCTGTGCTCACGGTGGGCGTGATCAGTACTGTTAGCGTGTCCACCCTTCCCAGAGTCCCGGGCCACCCGACCAGCAACACACGCTGCACTCTCCACAGTCGGCAAACAGTCCTGAAGCCCACGTGGACCACCAAGACTGCCCACCAGAGCAGCCCTGGGCAAGGCCGGACCCCCAGGAACGTGCCACACAGCACCACACCCCTCTGGGCCCGCAGAGCCAGCACTGCCACCTTGGGACGGGACGGGCGGCCCAGAACAACCCAGGCCGGGGCCTGCTGCTGTCCACGTGGCAGAGCGTAGGCAGGAGGAGGCAGCCAGGAGGAGGCAGCCCCAGGCGCTGGAGGCCTGGACGACCCTCCAGGATCAGGAGAGTCCACACGTCTGCTGCCACGTCAGGTCAGAGCCTGAGTGGGACGGGGGCCTGAAAGTGCTGGAAGAAAGAGAGGGGGAGACACTGAAGACACCAGCAGGGGCCACGGGTTCTCTGGATAAAACCCAAAAGCACCGGCAGCAGAAGCAGAAATAGGCGAAGGGGATTATCTCAGACCCAGCAGCTGGCGCCCAGCAAGGGGAACCCGCAAGAGCGGAGAGGGCCCAGGAGCGGGAGGGAGTGCGGCAGACTGTCCCACAGGGACCAGCTTCCGAGCATACCAGAACTCAGGGACTCAGCAGCAAGACGAGGGCCCCGAATCAAACCCCTGGTGATCAGTTAGAAGATGGGCGACCAAGCTGAGTGCACATTCCTCA
>JAJEJO010001929.1:84112-116236 GCA_020662805.1 Glaucomys volans
GGTGGCAGGCATTGTCAGCCAGTGCACTACATGGCCTGGCTGCGAAGCTTGGTAGGTGAAATGCATTTCGACTTAGGGTGTTTGAACTCAGGGTGGTTTGGGGGTGTAGTGCTGAGAAGCACCTGCAGGCCCCTTGGCACTGGGTGTTGTTTTGAGTCCTCCTAAAGGGCTGGTTCCGAACCTCTCCCATGCTGTTAAGAATAAGAATAAAGCAAATTTGAATAAGAATAAAGCAAACTGGTGTTTGATGAGATGTTCCTGGGGAATCACCTGAGCAGAGAGAAAACTCCTTGTCTGCTTCCAACGCTCCTTCGCTGGTCCCAGGGTGTGCTGCTAGTTAATGACAAATTCCTTCACTTCGAGCTGAGCTGGGTTCCCTCTGCCTTTAATTTGCCATTGTCCCATCCCTCTTCCTCGGCCCCCTCCCTCCTCAGCCTGGCACACAGCTGCAAAGGCATGAGTCTTCCTTTGGGACACATACTGAGTAGACCCCAATGTACGCCTGGCTTGAGGGCCAGTGTCAGTGACTTGAGATGCTGACATGATGCCGCCTAGTCTGGAAGGAGATGACAGAGGACAGTGAATGATTCTGGAAAATCTCTCCTCATTCCTGGGACGTAACTCACACACTCTCCACCCGCTTGAGGCCTCTGCTATTCTTATACATCACAGTTACACAGGTTTACAGGGAGGCCCAGCAGAAAGCAGAGGCCAACAGGCTGTCAGAAATCGCCTGGGTAGGAGGAGCAATGGGAGTTAAGAGCTTCTTAAAAGCCCAGGCTCAAGGTGCCAAGATCCTAGAAAGAAGTCATGTGCAAAGTGGGACTCTAGCCATGACCTGCTTGTCCCTTGGAAGCCTTGTCTTGGTATTTCATTGTAGGCCTGAGAGAAGGTGAGCAGAAGATGGCAGCCCAGGGACTGAGGGAGCTGGAAGAGCTTTCCAGAAGTCTCAGGGTGTAAAGTGTAAAAATCAAGTTTCAAGTGCCCAGTCAATTCTCTGAACTTCCAATTGGAACTCCTACAGAAACTAGAAACAGACTAGGTGTTGCAAAGTTTGAAACCCAGTGTCAAAACAACTTAGTTAAGGTGATCAGTCCATA
Organism: Glaucomys volans; assembly: GCA_020662805.1. Classification (NCBI taxonomy): domain Eukaryota; kingdom Metazoa; phylum Chordata; class Mammalia; order Rodentia; family Sciuridae; genus Glaucomys; species Glaucomys volans. Next base: position 85,213 of record JAJEJO010001929.1, read on the forward strand.
TTCTCACTGACGGCCAGGACTAAGGGTCATCCAGAGTCTGCAGGTTTTCATTACCCAGTGTCTGCCTTCAGCAAAAGTATAAATTCTACCAGACTTCTCATAATCCATATGTTCAGGAGTTATTGAATGCAGATTAAAACTAATGGATTAATGTATCTTGATAAAGCACGGAGAAATGAGAAAACACATGAGCTTCCCAGAGAAATGGAATTCATAAAACAATAAAATGGAAATTCTATGATTAAAAGCAATATTTGAAATTTAGTAGTAAAGTGATGATTGATAATTCCTGAAAAGAGAATTGGTGACCTGGATGTAGACCAGTAGGAAATATTCAAGCTAAAGCTAAAGAGAATAGAGAATGGAAAATAAAGAGAAGAAACATAGGGAACAAAGTATAAACAACTAGTGTAACTGGAGAAGAGAGAAGGGAGTCACTGCAAGCTCAGCATTTGAACCCACAGCCTAGTGTTCTTCCAAGTTTGCAGGGGAAATCAAGCCATGGTTTCAAGTATCACAGTGTGCTCCAGGCTGGGTGAGGACAGTGGAGACACCCAGGCACATCATGGCTGAAATGAAAAGCCAAGGGAAATTCCTTCTATTGCCAGAGGCAAAAAACAAACAAAAAACCTCACAAATATTCAAGGGGTGACTACCTGGAATTCTGAAGTGACGGCAGACTTCTTCAGAAAGATGATGGAATTCAGAGACAATGGAATTCAGAGACAATGTCCTTTAAAACAGGACAGAAAACACTGCTGATCTACAGTTCCGTGGGCAATGAAGCATGCCTCAAAAGTGAATAGAGGACAGACATTTTGTTTTACAAATAAAAACCTGAGAATTCGCTCAGTAAAACCTCAGAAAAGTACTGAAAGGAGTGTTTCAGTTGGCCAGCAGAGGAGACAGAGCATGAGAAGTGCACCATGCGGCAGGGAAGAAGGAGAGTGGAGGTGGGTGAACAAGTCTAAACGGATGTCAGCCACACAAGCCGACTATGATATATGCTGAACTAAGAATTGTGAAAAAAATAGTGTAAAAAATGATTCTTAATTGGATTTAGGTGTTTTTCTGTCCTTGCATGATTCAGAAAGGGATTGTCTAAAAAGATATGCATTACGTATGTTGTTGCATTAAAGTATTAGGATGGAAAGTGATATGCAAACCTTAACCAAAGGAAAGTGAAGATGGCTGCGTTCATAGCCAGCCAAGTAGATTGAGGGAAAGAAGAATCGCCAGGGACAGAGAGAACATTTTGCAGCAATAAAAGCTGAAATCCCCCAGGAGGTGTAACGGGGCTTCATGGACCTAGTAACAGTGCTTGGAAAATATGGAGCAGGACTGACTGAGCTTGGCTGTGAGCCCCCTGCAGGGTCAGTGGGGACATGAGCACACCTTCAGGGGGTGGATGGATGGAGGAGCGACCAGTAAGGAGCCCACTAGGCCCCAGGAGGAGCACGCTTTACCCGATTGGCTCTGTGGGACACAGCAGAAGAATCTTCCTACCGAGTTCCACATGGATTACTTGCCAAACGTGGCCATATGTTAGGCCATATGGGACCAGCCTGACTAGGGGGACCACCCCACCTGCCTCCACGCCTCTGGGGCCTCTTTCTCCTCCTCTCGCTGGAGCGCCACCAGCTCCGCTCCCAAGCAGGCCTCAGGTCTTCCTGCAGGGCAGCCATGCACCGCCCCATCTCTGCAGCGGATGCTAATGCGTGTTTCCTGTGCATTTGGGCCTCCCCACCCGTGAGCCCCGGGAGCAGTGCCATCTGTCCCTGCAGCACCGGGACAGCCGCACAGAGCCGGCCTCGGGGACCCCATGGCCCCCACACTGCCCTCCCTGGTTTTGGTGCTGTCTCAGGAAAGACGTGTCTCGTGGTCTGACTAGAAAATCCCAGCACTCCCACCTTCTGCGCTGCTGTGGTCAGGCTCTGAGGCTTTGGGGGACAGGGACAGGTGGCAGTCCATCCATGAGGTTTTCATAGAGGAAGGGAGAAAGCCCAGGCAGCCCGCACGCCGCGTCTTAACCAACAGACGGAGGCTGGGCCTGGTGGCAGAACAACGTGCTTTATGGAGTCTGGGAACAGTGGGCAGTGTCGCCTGGGGTGCGGGTCCTCGCACACGGCTGCTGCCCGCCACCTGAGCGCGTCCTCTTCCTGCTACTGGAGGCTGATCTCTGTTTGGAGAAAGGAGATTGTCCTGATCAGCGGGGGTCCTGCGGGTCATTCCCACTGTGTGCAGTCCGGTCCTGCCACTCACGGGGAAGCCTGGGGCGGCCACGTTGCTCCTGGCCAGAGGCAACGTGGGCTGCAGCATTGCCACTGCGAGCTGCACCCACTTGGGCCCCTCACGGGGTCCCTAGGGGTGCCTGGGCAGCCAGTGGTCAGAGGGCAACCTCCCCGCTGCTCCTTCCCCTGGGCAGGCACACAGTGCTGGTGGCCCCTGCGGGGAAGAAGGCCCTGACCTGGGCAGGCCTACTGCTGTGGACTCGGGGCACCTTTCTCCATGTCCTGACCCTCTCAGAGCCGAGGAGGGATGCAGGGCCCAGGCACAGGGGTGCGGGGGCTGGAGAAGCCTCACTGCAGGCCTCACTGCTCACCCCCATCCCAGCCCTCGTGGCCCAGCTGTCCATTACAAATTGCAGAGCAGACCCGATGCCCAGGAGGGGAGAGCCTGCCTCAGGAGAGCCGCAGGGCACAAGATGCAGGCACTGTCCCTCCACAGGCCCGCGGCCTCTCGCCCACCATCCCAGGTACCTGAAGATCTTCCGATATTTTGAAGGATCTTGTCCAGAACCGACAACTTGTCATACTGACCATTGGCCGAGTGCTTCTTTTCTGTGGGGAAAACCGGTGCAGCCATCAGGCTTGGATAAATCCCAAGGCCTGATTCCGTTTCCTTTAACTTCAGGAAACCGCTACCTGGGAAAGACACTGGCAGGTGAAGAGCAGACGCGGGCCCAGCCCGCCTCCCCCAGCGTCCCTCAGGGGAGGTCAGGCTGGAGCCCAGAAGCAGCAGCCTGTGCCTTGTGCTGTGTGTCCCGGGGAGCCCAGACTCTGTCCCTCCACACCCTCGAGGACTGTGGCCGAGGACTGTGCTCTACGGCATGCAGTGGCACCATTGCCCACGGCTCCCCAGGGCCAGACCCCGCTTCCCTCCAGCTTGGGTCCTCTCCATGCCTGCAGGACACCTGTCCCCGACCTTCCTGCACTCTTCCTGCCGTCAAGCGTGCAAGGAGGACCACCTCTCTTGAACCTTCCCAAACGCCATACGAGGACAACTTGGAGCACTTAGGCATGCTCCGGTCAGGACGCTTATCTTTCCTGGACCCATGAATGATGTTATCTGTTGACTGGTCTGACTCCCCGGGCTCCGATTTCTTGGGAAACAAGAGCCTCTTGTTCACCTGCCCAGCACCTGGCCGGTGGTATTGAGCGAGTGGACATGAATGTCAACAGGAAGTGAATGACTGGTGTAAATCTGCGGTTGTCCCAAGGGGCACTGTGACTTTAAGAGCCAGAGCCTTAAACAGACTCAGGTGCAGTGGCTGCACCGGGAGCCACGTCATGGGCCACGGGACTCAGCAAACACCGGAAGTCACGGTCGCACGGGAGCTGGCGTGTGGCAGCAGGGAAGGGCAGGTGCCTGCAGACCCGTCTTTCACGCTGCTTCTGGTGTTGCCAGTGTGACTCTGGATCACCTTCAGGATCTCCGCGTGTCTGGAGTGAGCCCTGCAGCCCCCACGGCTTTCAGGTTTTGGAATGAGGCGATCTCCCCGCAGTGGACCCTCACTGCTGGCTTTTCCCAGAGGCCACATTGCCAGGCACACAGGTTGCTGCCAATTTCATACTCTCTGACTATTTAAAAAGTCACACTCAATATTTTTTAGAGGAAGGTGCTTAGAAAATTTGGGTAGATAATTCAGGTGAACCAATTTGTGGAATTGCATGTAATCCATCAAAGGGTTTTGCCCTGAGTTTGCTTGTGTGAAGAGGATGATCTTCAGGCTTTGGGAGTCCCAGCGAAGCGCACAGCACGATGCTGCACACACCCTGAATGAGCAGCTTCTCACTGTCAGGGACGGGCCTATGGGGTTTTGGTCTCCAGTACAGGTGAGGCCGTGAGCCACAGAAACTGTCCCAGGCCACTAAGGCAGCTGGTCTGACGGGAAGAACCCATAGGGCCACTGTCTCTCGCCCTTGCTCCTGGAGACCACCCTGAAGCTCCTCCCAGTTGAGATGTAGGGCTTTCCATGCGATGGGATTCTCAGAGGAACCACATGAGAAAAAGTCAGTATTTGAACTTTAAGGTCCAAATAAGGTGGGATAATGAGGATCAGACCTACCCTTCCAATTTAACCAAAGCACAAGAAAAGCTGCATGAAACAATGCTTCCCCAACGTCTGCCATCAGGCAGGAAATGCCGGTGGCCCCTGAGAGATGGGAAAGAGCTGGGTGGAGCCCAGAATCACCCCAGAGCCTGCCTGGAGAGTGCACAGCCCGGTGTGCAGACAGACAAACGCAGAGCCGCACGTCAGGGAAAGAGGGACAGAGGCTGCAGAGCAGCCCCCACGTCTGCAGCTGGCATGCCTATGGGTGTGTGGCCTGGGGAAGCCACCCACGGATAAGAAGAGCCACCTCAAGACAGCAGGTGAGCTCCAGGCTCACATACCATGAGTAAGTCGTGTTCCTGCCAGGAGGCGGGAGCCCCCGGCACACAGGACGCTCAGAACGATGAACTGTGCGGTGGGAACAGCAGAGTTCGTGCTGCTTGTCCCTTAAAACAGAGCTGAAAAGCAAGCCTCGAAGGAGCAAATCAAACTGTCTCAGAGTAACTCACCTGGGTCAAAGAACAGAGTTCAACATTTTAAAATGTATAATATTCAACACACAATGAAATAAAAGTTCACAATGTCTGGCATCCAAAAAATTACCAACCTGTGAATGATCAATGAAACAGCACCTCTAACGAGAAGAAGAAATTCATTGAAAATAACCCAGAAATGGCACAGACGGTAGAATCACAAAGCAAACAGGTCAGACGTTAACACTGTAGGCCACGCGTTCAAAAGGCATAAGTGTGAGATTAGATCAAAGAAAGCAAGACCCAACTGCACGCTGCCTGCAAGAAACTCGCTTCGAGTGTTGAAAGTGAGATGATGGAGAAAGACATGCTGTGCTAATGCCAATCAACAGGAAGGGAAGTGGCAATGTCAACTTCAAACCAAACACCTGGGGAGCCAAGAGTATCATAAGGATGAAAAGCCATTTCTCAGTGTTAGATTGGAAACCATCGCGGTGGCCCAGCAACCCCCCCTGTGCAGGCCTCCAGGGAAAGAGCTGCAGGGAGCAAGCACTGCTCGCCACGGCAACCCTGCTGCTTAGGACCCAGCGGAGCAAGGAGACGGCGGTGCTTCAGGACAGGGAGGCCTGGGCAGGGCGGGCGGCCACTGGACCTGGAGGACCCTCCTGAGCCCTCCCCACAGCATGGGACGCGCTGGCTTTCAAGTGCTCCTGGAACGTTGCTACAGTGGACTATGTTCTGGGCCATGTTTAAAGTTCTAAAATGCACTTAAAAAGATTCGAGCCATAAAACATTCTCTGACTAAAGTGGAAGTAAATTATAAATCAATAAAATAATGGCACCTGGAAAATCTCCAAATATTTGAAAACTAAGCAGCACAATAATGAACAATGCTTAGGTCAAGGGAAAAATTTAAAGGTGAATTGCAAAGTATCTTGAACTGAATGAAAATAGAAGTACAACATGCTGAGATTCATGGGATGCGATTAAAGTGGTACTTAAGGACATTTTTAGCACTAAACATTTGTGTTAGAAAAGATGAAGTCCCAGACCTGTGACCTCAGTATTCACATTAGGAAATTAGAAAAGGGAGAAGAAAATGCATAGCAGCAGGGAAAGAAAGTAACCAAGTAAAAAGCAGAAATCGCTACGATAAAAACAAGAAAAGTCAGAGAAAACCAAATCCAAAACCTGACTCTCAGAGAAGATTAATAACATTGATAAATTTCCAATCAGACCGATAAGGATTTTAAAAAAAAGACACAAATGACCAAAATAAAAAATGAGAGAATTGACATAATAATTACAGTTCCTGCAGAAATTGAAATGGATAATGAGAGACTGTTATGTACAGTTTTCTTCAATAATTTTGCCAAGTAAGATGAAAAACCTAAGTTCCTCTGAAGACACTGAGTTAGTGTTTGTGTCACTGTGACCAAAACACCCGAGGACAACAGCACAGGGTGGCAGTTTATCTTGGCTCACGCTTTCAGAGTTGTAGTTGGGGGTCGGCACCTCCAGGTGAGCACAGCATCACGGCGGCCACCTCCAGGTGAGCACAGCATCACGGCGGCCACCTCCAGGTGAGCACAGCATCAAGGCGGCCACCTCCAGGTGAGCACAGCATCAAGGCGGCCACCTCCAGGTGAGCACAGCATCACGGCGGCCACCTCCAGGTGAGCACAGCATCATGGCAGCCACCTCCAGGTGAGCACAGCATCACGGCGGAAGGCGTGGTGGAGGAAAGCTGCTCAGAACATGGCAGCAGGAAGCAGAGAGCAATTGTGCTCCCCTCACCAGGGAGAAAATATAGACCCCTGAACACATGCCCCCCCGTGACCTACTTCCTTCAGCCAGCCCACCTGCCTACCTGTAGTAACTACCCAGTTAATCCGTATCAGTGGATTAATCCACTGAACAGGCTGCAGCTCTTGTAACCCGATCATTGAACCTCTGAACATTCCTGTGTGTCTCACACATGAGCTTCAGGGGACGCTGCCATCCACACTGTGACACACCAGCTACAGAAGCTCGCTGGAGACAGGTGGCCACACCGAGCAGCGCCGTGGCCTCACAGAAATCCTGCTATTTCAAGGCAGTTAGAACCTTCCCAAATGGAAACACAGGCCCAGGTACCTCCCCTGGCAAATTCTCTCAGACCTTGTAGGTAGAGATGATATCCAGCTCACCCAGCTGACCCAGAAAACCCAAGAGGAGAGTGCTTCTGAAGACATTCTGTGAAGACAGTGTCAGCCTGAAGCCAAAGCCAGACCACGCCACGGACCAGCACCCTCAGGAGCACCAAGCAGCGGTGCTCGCCTGGGGCGGAGCCTGCCGCAGGCTTGGTCCAGCAATCAAGCCAGCCGCGTGTGACTCCCTCCAGCAGCGTGGAGAGCACCCCGCTGCTCGCCCAGCCGGTGGGCTTGGCCATCTACTGCTGGAGGGCCGTGTGCCGTCGGTGCCTCTGTCTTCACGTGCAGGACTAGGAAGCGTTGATTTCTACAAGATGCTGCTGGGATCTGAATGGTGCTGCTCTGGATCCACAGATGGATCTGGAAATGGAGGCTGTGGGCACACAGCCACCCCAGTTTCTGTCCTGTCTGTGATGCGGTGGGTTACAGAGGGACAGCAGGGGCTTCTTGCCCTCAGAGGCCAAGATTCCTACCCGCCTTCACTAAAGGCCTGCTATGCCACCTGGATTCTGGGAAAGCCTTCGTCAACAGGTAACGTCACTTGTGGGCAAAACTCAGCAACGTAGGACAGAAGGCAACTTCTCCAGCCCCACAAGAGGGAGCCACACAAACCTCCAGCCAGGCCATCCCACAGGGACACACGGACCCATCCCTGAGCTGTGAGTGATGCCCGGGCCCCCTGCTCAAGGCCACCACAGTGCTGGGGCACCGTCGGTGGGAAAGGCAAGCACAGCAGGAGAGGCCGTATGTGTTGGAGGGCGAGAGCAGCAGTGTCCACAGTATTCTCTGTGCAGATGATTCCAGAAGACACGCAAGGAGCTGCCGTAGCTGAAGAGTGACTAGCAAGCTCGGAGGAACGACACCGACACACAAAACCAATGACACTTCTGTATACAATAGAGTATTTGGAAATTGAATTTAAAAACATTCATCGTAATACCAGTAACTATAAAATACTTCTGTGTAATTATATGAAAATATATGTAAGAGTTTTATGCAAATATGAGAGATTAATGAGAGAAGTCAAAGATGATCTAAGTAATGAAGTGTCCATAGATTGGAAGACTGGATATTGTTAAGATGTCCGTTTTTGCCAAATTGATCTATATATAATCCATAGCAATACGAATCAAAATCTCAAGAATTTTTTTGTAGAAATGTACAGTTCTTCAATTTATATGCAAAGATAAAAAAACGAGAATAGCCCACTCAATTTTGAAAATCAGGAACAAAGTTGGAGAATTCAAACCTTGCTATCAATACGTATGGTCACAAGATGGTGGCGCCGGCATCTGGGGAAGAGGAGGTCTGGAATCAGCAAAACGACCAAACCCAGAAACAGAGGCACCCACCCGACCAACTTTGGACAGATGTCAAACACGAGTCAGGAGAAGCTGAGCCGTCTTCTTAAAACAACTGCAACTATCGGCATTGAAATACCGAAGCCAACCTGCAACAAGGACCTCACAGCCTACCGTGCAGACGGACTCAGAGTGGATCAGAGTCCCGGAGGCAAAAGGCCTAACTTTAAAACTTAGAGAGAAGAACACAAGGAGTGTCCGTGACCCTGACCTGGCAGATCCGTCGTGTGACTGCCCAGGCACCGTCCCTGCTTCCAGGTGGGTAAGTCAGCCTTGACGAAACCTAGGGACTTCTGGTCTTGACAAGAAGACAGTCGGCAAGTGCAGAGCAATCCGGGGGCTGGCAGAGAGCTGGTCACATCACCTGACAGTGGTCTGCGTGCAGAATGTGTGAAGACCCTTGACCTCAGTGAAAGCACACGCGTGGACGATGACCAGGACATCTGGACAGACGCATGAGTCAGGAAGACGTGGGAGGAAGTCACCCTGTGTGAAGAGGCACAGGGTCTGGGGAAGTCCAGTCCACGGCGAGGTGCTCATCTCTGCCAATGGCTAGAGGTCGTTAGGGAAGTCATCCAGGGGTGGACAGGCCCAGAGCCACCGGAACCTCGGTGTGGGCACCGTCCGGTGACAGCTTCCCGCAGAGTGAGTCGCCCAGGGGTTCACCTCCACCCCAACAGGCATGTGACTGACCGGGGTGCCTCTACTTGTCACTTCCAAACCTGGAAACAAGTCCAACGTCGCTCAGCTGGTGCAGGAATGAGCAGCTGTGGAGGCCACTGGCCGAAAAAGCATGAGGCCGTGTGCACAGCAGGCCCAACCCACTGTGAGGACCGGGGACCCGGCAGACGTCCCCCCAGGGCCAGTTGCCGCAGCCACGCTCTGGAAGAGCAAGGTGGCCCTGCCACAGGCAGGACACAGAGCAGTCTTGGGTGGGAGCAGGGAGGGAGTGGCTAGAGGGCCCCAGGTGGCTTGGGTGCTGGACCTGCCCCTCTGGGCGCCTGTCCAGCTGCAGAGCCGCATGCCCGAGGGTGCCCCCACTGCCTGCAGTCACACCGCGATGAAGAGAGCCAGCGGCACCCGCCCTGTCAATCACGCTCTGCCTGGCCCTTGGCACTCCATTCACTGCAGCAACACCCGTGGACAGGTGACAGGATGGGGGGACAGTGAACCCCGCCAGCACGCGGCCTCGGCCTTCACATCTCCTCGGCAAGCTTCCCATTTCCACTTCCACCAGCCTGGAAAGATGCCGAGAGGTTAGCTGGATCCTCAGGGATCCGACCAACACCACCGAGGAGGTGGTGGGATTCAGCTCAAGTGTGGGCATCTGAGTGTCCCCTGGAAGGAGGAGGAAGAGGAGGGGAGGGACTCCGAGGGGCAGTCTAGCAGGAAGGGCTCTGGCCGTGAGATCTGCTCTGGCCCTTCCTGGAGCCCTGTGGACAGGAAGCAGAGAATGGCGGCTTCCTGGAGGACCCACGCCTCGAGGGGAAGGTGGTCACTCTCCTGAGGCAGGCTCCCAGGACGTCCCATGGGTTGGGGCCTCAGCAAATAGTAGCTTCCTGTGGTCTGAACTGCTGCCCAGGCCTTACAGGAAGTAGAATTATAATCTACTCATTCCTTCTACTTGTGAGGGTCCCCAAGTCCCCAGTCGGTGCTAGTGAGCTTCACATTCTCCAGTGAAATGCTGGAGGCAGTTAACTTATAAAGAGCAGAGGCTGGGTTAGCTCGTGGTTCTGGAGGTTCCAGGCTGAGGTCAGGTGTGCCGGGCGGTGGGCCGCTGTGTGCCGGGTGGCAGTGGGGGGCCCTGTGGCAGAAGGGAAGGGGAGTGCCCTCAGTGCCTTCGAGGGCACGCCTCTGACCTCCCTCCTCCCACCAGGCCTGCTCCAAAGGCTCCACGCCTCCCAGAGCGCCACCCTGGGGACCCGGCCTTCAGCACAGCTGCCTCTGGGGACCATCAGCATCCACGCTGGGGACAACCAGAGACAGACGTGCTGACTGCTTAAGGAGACCAGGCTTGTTTCTGGAGTCGTGGGTGTGACGCACCCAGGTGGGACTGCTCTCCGTAGCCGTGGGGCAGAGGAGCGGGATGCCTGTGTCCTGGGCTCCTGGACACCCGGTGAAGCCCGTGGAGGGGAGGGAGCCCGTGGGCCCCAGCAGGCGGGGGCCTACTGCACAGGCCGAGGGGGTCTTGCCTGCCGCAGCAGCCAGGCTTGGGGTGCCCGTGTCACGGGGGGGCAGTGAGCGCCCCTGCCCGCTCCCGCCCGCTCCCGCCCGCTCCCAGGTGAGTTATCTGGTGGAGCTTGGGGAAAAACGGGTCCCTCCTTGTTCTCTGTGGCTGGGTTTTGAGGGCATTGGCCGCACGGGGGGCCTGAGCCCAGGATGCCGGTGGGCAGGGGCTCCACATCTGGGCAGCTGGCGGCCCTCATGGGAGAGGTGGACAGTGCCTCTGGAGAAGGGCTTCTGCCTTGCCTGTCCATGGCAGAAGCAGGACCCGCAGGAGTCTGTCCCTGGGCTCCGGCCAGCACTGTCCCTGCAGCTGCTCCTCAGGGACAGTCACCGGCCCTCCTGGCCTCAGGTGCAGGTCTGTGAAGTGGAGGAAGAATGGCGTGGAGCCTGGGGTGGCCTGGGGTCCACAGGTGACCGGGTGCAGGGGCTGCAGGCTGGGTGCCCACTGAGCGCTGGAGGTGACTTGGCCGCTATGACTGTCCCTGGTCTGTGCTGGTGAGTGTCACTCACACTCGCGCGGCGTTCATCTGCTCCCTGCAGCAGACGTGCGGCGTCTGTCCCGGGCGCCTGCCCGGGGCCCACTGTCCAGGGTGCGGGGCACTTGGTGTCCTCAGTCACTGTCACCTTAGTGTGAGCAGGAGGGCTGCGGGCAGGTGGAGGAGGGTGCAGAGTCAGCCCGGAGGGCGAGGGCGGAGGGCGCGCGGGCCCGGGGAGCACTCTGGCTCCTCCTGACGGAAACAGGCAGTCCAGGCAGACTCGGCCCACCAGCGGGAGCCTCTCGGGCCACCACCCCGCACGCTGGAGCCCCTCTGAGGGGCGTGCGGCCGGGGTCCTGGGCTGCTCCCCTCCTGCAGGGCACAAGCCCCGCTGGGCCCTGAGTGCTGTGGGCCCTGGGTGTGCGGCCTTCCGGGTGTCCCGCAGCTGCTCTGGACCTCCTGGAACAGCGGGACCTCGCCGCCGCTTGAGTCTCAGACTTGGCTCCAGAGCTGGAGGGAATCCATTTCTCTGTTAAAGCCACCCAGTTATGGGACTTTGTCATTAGCCACCCAGTTATGGGACTTTGTCAGGCAGCCCCTGAACTGCACGGGTGGACGAGGCGGATACTGCTGGAGGCGAGGGTCCTGTTCCCGTCCAGGGAGCAGGCTGGCCGCGCCCTCCCCGGGAGTCCATGGCGTCGGGAGTCGCACACACCGCTCTGGAGTCATGCTGTCTCAGCCCGGGGCCCGCGGAGGCTGTCACAGCTCGCAGTGGCTCTGCCGGATGGCCGCCTGGGCTCTGCACACAGACGGGACGTCTCCGGATGTCACAGGCAGGAGAGGTCAGGGTGAGATTCCTCGTCTCGACCCTGGGCAGCCCGTGTGCGCTGCCACGGTCTCAGAGGAAACCCGGTCAGCGCGTGGGCTCTGTCCTTCCCTTCCACTGCTGGAACCAACCTAGTGACAGGGCTCTGGCCGGCTCCCTGTGAACTCTGGGTGTGGATGAGCACCCTCAGGGGAAGGGCCGTGGGGCCGGGAGCCTCAGGAAGGCCTGAATGGCACTGGAGCCGCCCTGAGGGAGTTGGGATGCCATGGGCTTTGCCTTCCCTCCACGCGGTGACCTCCGGCTTCTCATGTCCTTCACATTCTCATGGACGCCCAGCTGTCTGTCCTTTGCTCAGACACCCTGGAGTCCCGAGTGCCCAGGGCGCGACTCCTCACTCCTCCACTCAGCCTGTCGGTGAGCACTCTCCTGCGCGAAGGCTGGGACAGCAGGGAGGCCACCAGCCTGAGCAGCACCCACCCCAGCGTGTCAGGAGCTGGAAGGGAGCAGAGGGCTTCCCAAGCCCGTGTCTGCCCAGCTCCCCTCACCGCTCTCCTGTGACCCTGGAGCTGAGCTAAATCAGGAGCTGCCTCACCATTTCCATCCAGCTCTTTCTATAGCATGAGAAGTGGGACTCCAGTCGTAGGAGGGAGAGAGGAACTCAGACGGTGCGTGCTGGGAGCCTCAAGCGAGAGGCTGGGTCCCCCTGCTTGCTGCTTCGCCCTCTCCTGGGAAGGAGGACTTGACTGGTCCTGAGCGTTCCTCTAATTGAAAGCACGATGCCTGGGACACCATGCTGTGGGCTACCAGCAGGCCCTGGGCCTCTCTGCCTTTCTGCTCCTTGTGGATCATCTGGACCCCTGGGCTCTGTCCAGCCTTCTGTCATTCAGATGCTCTGCAATTCCAGCGAAGGTCGCAGCGCACGTGGGGAGGGCAGCCGTGCTGTTAGGAGTAGAAAGTGAACTTCAGTGCAGGGAGAGGACTAGCTAGTGGCATTCCTTGCTACTGAGAGGCCAGTCCCAGGCCCCCGTCAGTGTGAGGCCAGGGAGCGCCAGGACCTCACGTAGGATTGGCACTGGGCCGTGCAGGTCCTCTGCCCGCACAGGTGGGGTGTGTGCTCTGGAAATGCTGTCCTGCTCTGAGTTCACAGAGTCCTGAAGGAAGAGTCCGTGTGCTCCTTACAGAGGCAGCTGTCCTTTGGAATATTTTCATCCTGCAGTTGGTGAAGCCTTGGACGAGGAGCCACTGTGGACATAGAGGGGTGATGGTAGTAGAAGGCAGCGGCAATGCGGGGGGACTTTGCTCCCCAATTCCATCACCACAGGTACACCTGCAGCTGCCTGGTCCCTGGCCAGCAGCAGAAGCGCCCGGTTAAAATCAGGGAGCAGGGACTGGGGCTGTGGCTCAGGGGCAGAGCGCTTTCCTAGCGTGCGCGAGGCATTGGGTGCAATCCTCAGCTCCTCACAACGATAAACAAACCAAGGTATAAAAGAGATCAGGGAGGATTCTTAGTGAGAAAGTGAGGCAGGAGGCATCACAATACCAGACTTTCAATCATGCTGCAGAGCAAGTCACACAGCAGCATGGCACTGACACCTAAGCAGACACCAAGACCAACGGTGCGGAGTAGAAGGCACAGAAAACCCCACAGGATACATTACCTCACACTGGACAACGGGGCCAGAACACGCGCTGGAGAAAGGACAGTCTCTCTTCAACAAATGGTGCTGGGAACCTGGAAATCCGTATGTAACAAAAGGAAATCAAACCCCTCCCTCTCACCCTGCACAAAACTCAGCTCAAAGTGGATCAAGGACTTCGATGTTAGACCAGAGACTCTGCATGCACTAGAAGGAAAGGTAGGTCCAAATCTCCATCCTTTTGGCTTAGGATCTGACTTCCACAGCAAGACTCCTGAAGTGCAAAAAGTAAAATTCAGGAATAAAACTCAAGAAGCAATAAATGGATGGTATCAAACTAAAAAGTCTGTTCACAGCAAAGGAAACGATCAATAATGTGAAGAGAGAGCCTTCAGAATAGGAGATCTTTACCACATGCACCTCAGATACAGCCTGAATCTCCAGCATACATAAAGAACTCAAAAACTTAACACCAATGAAACAAATAACCCAATCAATAAATGGGCAAAGGATCTGAACAGGCTCCTCACAGAAGAAGAAAGACAATCAATCAACAAATATATGAAAAAGCTCAACATCTCTAGCAATAAGAGAAATGCAAATGAAAACCACACTGAGACTCCATCTCACTCCAGCCAGAATGGGAAGCATCAAGAACACACGTGATGTTAAGTGTTGGTGAGGATGTGGGAAAGGCACACTCATACACTGCTGGTGGGACTGCAAGCTGAGAGCAGTGTGGAGATGCCTCAGTAAACTTGGAAAGGAAGCACCATTTGACTCAGCTATCCCACTCCCTGGTTTATACCCAAAGACAAAATCAGCACACTCAGTGATGCAGCCACATCAATGTTTATAGCAGCCCAATTCACGAATAGGTTGTTATGGAACCAACCTAGATGTCCTTCACCAGATGAATGGTCAAAGAAAATGTGGTACATATACACAATGGACTACTACTCAGCCTTAAAGAAGAATGTAATTATGTCATTTGTATGAAAATGGATGAAGTTGGAGAATATCATGCTAAGTGAAATAAGCCAATCCCAAAACCCCAAAGGCTGAATGTTCTCTTTGATATGCAGATGCTAACACACAATTGGGTGGGGGGGGATAGAAGTCCATTGGATTAGACAGAGGGGAACGACAGGAGGCAGGGGTGTGGGAATGGGAAAGACAGTGAATGAAGTGGACCTCACTCTCCTGTGTTCATATATGAAGACACAACCAGTGAGACCCCACAGCTCGTACGACCACAAGAAGGGGGAGCTACACTCCACGTATGCGTGATACGTCAAAACACGCTCCACGGTCCTGCACATCTAGAAAGAACTCCAGCCCTGGAGTGTGCGGATGGCGGGGCGCTGGGGGCGCAGGCTGCCCCCTTCCCCACACTGCCGGGCTGTGCCCCGCCTGCTGTTGGGGCCCCCACCCTTCCTCCTGTGTCTTCTCCACTCACAGAAGAGACGCGGGCATGGCACTCCACGGGCGCCGTGCGTGGCTCTCACTTCTCTCAGTTCACTCTTGACGGTTTACACACTCCTCTGTTTTTCATGGTGTCTTGATATTTTGTTTCTGCCTCTTGACTCCTTTTAAAACACAGCTGATTTTAATATAAACACCTCTTGCCGTGAATCTCCCTGAGAGTGGCTTTGTGTCCCACAAATTTTGAAAGCTTGTGTTTCCATTTTCATTTAATTAAAAATATGTTCAAACTCCCCCATGACTTCCTCCTACTTTGAGCGCCCTGCAGAGGGCCGGAGCATGGACACGACTCCCACAGTGGGGTCCTTCCTGTCCTGTGTCTGCTTCTTTTATCAGTTACTGAAAGAAACTGGGGAGGGGTCCCAGGACGCCTGCAGGTTGGTCCACTGGCTCCTCCTCTCAGCCCTGTGGCTGCGTGCCCGTGGGCCAGTCTGCTGTGCAGTTTCCTGGCAAACCGCCCTCTGGGCAGCCTGGCAGCGACCCCTGCCCTCGGCACGGCCCCCTGGTTCTCCCCCAAGGGTTTCCACAGTGTGTTTCCCTCCCTGACTTCAGAGGCGGGCTCTTGGTTTCAGGTGGCCTCTCCTGGTCGGGTCGTGCTTTTTAAAATCCCACCCAACAAATTGCCCTTTACTTGGGGAGTTTAGCTCAGGTGAAGGTGCAGCTTTCCCAGTGAAGGGTCCTCACAGCTTCGCTCTGCCTCCAGATGTCCCCGTTTTGCAGTCCTGGCCCTCTGGGTTTGATAGGAGGAAGCATGCGTGCTTGAGACTTTGCTGCTTGTGTCCTCTGAGGTCTTGGATCTGTAGCTTCATTCCTTCCATCGCTTAGGCGCGATCTCAGCCGGCCCCTCTCCGTTAACCTCTGCCCTGTTCTCTCTCTGTGGTTCCAGTGACAGGCACGTGAGAACGCAGACATCGTCGTGCTGACTCTGATGGCTGGTATTCTCACTCTTTCTTTTATGTTTTAGTTTTATTTTTATCGACACATCTTCAAGGTAACTAATTTCTTTTCCCTGCTGTGCTCAGTCTGCTGATGACCCCAATGAAGAGACTCTTGACCGCACTCTCTGTTTCATTCCTAGCATGGCCCTTCGACCCCCGACTTCTGAGTGCCCTTTCAGGTGTGCAGCTGCCTGAAGCTCCTGAGGGCTGGTGAAGCTATTTAGATGCTGTGGACGAGATTCACCACCTGCTGCTTCCCACGGGTGTGCTTTGAGCGGCCAGCTCAGGTGGTACAAAGCCACCATCCGTGAAGACTGCTGTCTCCGAGTGTGGGTGTCCTTCTTCACAGAATTTTGGCATTTGCTTCGATCACGCACCTTGTGACTCGGGACTGAAGGACAGGACCCCATTATTACATTTGTTTCATAGATTTCTGCTCCAGAACTTGCAGAAAGGACCAAGAGAAAGTCTGTATCCTTGGGAGGTGCGGGCTTCCCTCTCCCCGGGCTGTGGCCCTGCCTTCACTGTGGGCGGGAGTTGCCCTTGTGTCACACAGGGGTTCGTTGGCAGCTCTTGTCTCCCTCCGTCTCAGCTGCAGTGACCCTCGCACTGCAAAGTCCCACAAGCCTCCACAACCTGGGCTGCTCTGCAGTCAGACCCAGACCTCGCTCCTCCAGATTTTAACTCCCACCCTGTTTCCCCAAGGTCCCTTTCTGTGTTGCTGGGGCGGCTGTGCACTGGGAAGTGCCTCTCATGTTTTCTCTAGAACTTCTGAAGATTGTCAAAGAATATGTTTGGCAACACTGTTAAGCAAAGGAAGTAAATTACATCTTTAAATCCTTTAATTTGATTACCATATAGCCAAGGACTATGGCAGCTGCCTAGGTCTGCTTCTTCCAGTATTTCCTCAAAATAAAGACAGGAAAGAAAAATAAAATCACGCCCCCGCCCTTCACCCCCTCCATGCGGGCTCGCCACAGGTTCAGGTTCTCAGTGAGCTGGGAAGAGCGCAAGGCCGGCCTAGAACTCGGAGTCAGTCCTGGAAGCCAAAGCTTCCCAGGGCGAGGCCTGGAGAGGCAGAGGGGCTCCCAGAGCGGCTTGTGTGCCCTCCAGTGGGAGCGTGTAGGGTCCTGAGGAGACGAGACACCAGGTCCTTGGCAAGCAGACTCGGAGGGAGCCGCGGGCCCTGCTGTGGAGGGAGGCGCACCCACCCAGCAGGAGGGACGGCCCAGCACCCGGGCCACCAGCAAGGGCAGAGGCGTCCGTGCAGAGCACTGCCAGAGCCCAGCCCCAGCAGCCACACGGCAGAGGGCCAGGGGAGTCGCGGGTGGGCAGTGACTTCAGAATGCAGAACCTTGCGAGAGAAATCAGAGCACAGAAAGAAATCGGCCAGATTATAGAAAGAGGAAAGAAAGGACAAGGTCATCTCCAAATAAAACCCCTGGGTGTCGGCCTGCCGCCGAGAGTGGGCGCTGCTGCGGTGGGGAAGGCAGCGTGGTGGCAGGACGGCCACCAGGCCGGCAGGACAGGGGAGGTCGGCCGGGGAGGCACTGAGGGGCAGCTGTGTGCGAGGTGGAGGATGCAGGCCAGGCCCCGCCAGGCGGAGGGTGCAGCCGTGGTCTACGGGAGCTCAGGGGCCTTTTGAGGGCGCTGTGTATCCAAGACACAGCCTCTGAACAGACCCCAGCGGGGAAGAGCACCGCGGGCCAGGCGGCAGCAGAGCAGCCTGGGTGACTGACGTCCACCCAGGTGCCCGGAGCATCGGTCAAGCATACGATGCTGCATGACACTGTGCGCCCATCACCCACTCCTGAGAAATAAGCACTGTGCACCCATCACCCACTCCTGAGAAACCTGCTGCAGGGTGAGCTTCGCCCGACTTGAAGACAACGGGAGACACCCACCAAGAGAGCAGCGGCGGAGGAGGACATGGCCCCCACAGGGGCAGAGGTGCAGCTGGTGGGGACAGGCGGACCTGAGAGCTGAGGGCCACCGTGGGCCTTGTCAAAGTGGACCTGACAAAACCATAGCACAGAGGTGACGGGGCAGCCAGGGACGCGGCCACACGGCTGAGAGTTGCAGCCTCCCACCGAGGACCCCCACCCCACGGCACACGCCAAGGAGGAGCCCCAGGACGTCTGTCGACAGGTCGCTGGAACAAGAGCAGGGCTTTCTTAGAAGTCCAGGTTGCCTACGATTCCAGAATGAGGACACCCACCTCCCAAGGAGACACCCAGGTGTGACAGGACATCTGCTCGGCGTTTCAGCAGGGTTGTGACGATGGCCAGCTGTGGTGGGGACTCGACGGGTTTAACTCCAGTTCACTTTAAGCCTCTCCCCAGATGGGCAGACCCAGCTGTGGGTTGCACACTTGAAGGGGTGTGGAGGGTTCACAGCCGACTCCCAGGGCTTCTCGCCGTCCGTAGGTCAGCGGGGCCCGAGCTGTGTCCTGAGCCGCGTCCGTCTTGGCCGGGAGTGCATCTGTGTCCAGCCCGGAGCTTCTGGTGTGTCCAGCCCGGAGCTGCCGCGCACTGCGGGGCCTGTTGCCGCAGCGTGGGGAGCTGCCTCCCTGCTCTCCATGGGGCGCCACCACTCACACCAGACGCGCCCGGGCTCCGGTCCTCCACTCCCCGCGACGCCTGCGCTTTCCTTTCCTCAAGGCAGCTGTCCTGGAGTGGAAGACGAACCTGCGTCCCCAGTGGCTAGCCAGGGCCAGTGCCTTTCCGGTGGTTGGTTATGGCCACTTCTACATTTTCTTTGGGGAAAAGTCTCCTGAAGTCCTCGGGTGCTCTGAGTTGGGCTGCTTGTGGAGTTCCCGCCATGCTCTGCACGCGGCCATTGCTCCTCCATCATGTGTGAGCCCCATGTTACTCAGGTCTGAAGAGGGGGAGCTTCTGCAGATGGACCCTGAGGACGCTGGGCGAGTGAGGGGGCCAGTTCAGAAACGAAAGGCAGCCTGATTTCACCTCCACGAGGACCCAGAGTGGCCCCACACAGGGAAGCAGGGGGGGATGGCTGGCAGGGAGTGGTGGGCCTGCTTGGTGGGTGTGGAGTTCCAGCAAGAGGAGAAAACAAGAGGAGAAATGGTGGCGCTGGTCACACAGCACCAGGGACGTCTCGAGCACCACCGAGCTGTGCAGGCAAGGGCCGAGGCGTGTGTGTGCTGTGGTAAGAGCCAAAGAAGAAGCAAACGGATCGAGGTAACATTCCAGATGGCGAGCTGGGAAGCTGAGAAAGGGTCAAAATGAGGTCAGGCAGACGGAGGCAGGGAGAGCAGAGGAGGGGATCCTACACAGATGAATGAAGCCGACCCCGAATCCCTTAGCATCAGCGCGAAGCGCGGTGTCCTGAGAGTTCACCGTGAAGAGGTAACTCTCGTGAAAATCTGTGCACCAGCAACACGGAAGCCATGCTTATGAAACAGGATCTGCAGAAAATGCACCAGGACGCCTCAGGAAACGACCACGCTCTTCACTATGGAGGACTTCATGCCCCGTTCTCAGTGAGGGGAGCAGGCCGCCCGGCGAGTGCTCTCCTTGCTCTGCGCCTGGGCAAGGAGAGCACTCGCCAGGCAGCCCGCTCCACCTGCACCAGGCCCTCGACACCGGACGCCGGGACGCGCCAGGTCGGCTCACCAGTCAGTCGCAGACAATGACTGCATATCTGACCACCATGCGTGAGTCACAGTAGAACTGTCAGGAGAGCACGTTCTGATCACAAGGCAACAGAACCAGAAGCCATTCCCGACAGCCAAGAGGAAACCCGCCACCTGAGAACGGAAGCGCCTCTGGTTGGAAGGAAGCACGCTACGACCACAGAGCTTCTGCAATGACAATGACAATGACAGCGGAATGCTGGAGGATCTGGGGGTGCACCGAAAGAGAGCAGGGAGGACACTGCGGCTGGGGGAGCGCACACCACGGGCAGCCGTGGCTGCGAGGTGAGGGTTCGAATCCACACTGGCCTGGGCCCACCTCACGCAGGACCTGCACCCGTGGCTCTGCTCTGCCCACAAGGAATTGAAGCCCCGGAGCACCGGGCAGCGAGATCCCCCTCCTCCTTTGGATGAGTCCTCACCAGCTGGAGGGAGGGAGGGAGGACCATCGCCCACCTCACCCTGCAGAGGGCAGTGTGGCCAGTGGCCCTCACCAGGGCTTAGTGCTCATGCTCTGCCCTAGGAGAGATCCCATTTCTCCAATTCCAGTTTTCCCATTAGGAGGGGCCCTGCAGTGCTCAGCTGGGCGTCAGGAGGTAGAGTCACCCACCTGGGTGTGGGGTAGGGGGTAGGGTCACCCACCTGGGTGTGGGGTAGGGGGTAGGGTCGCCCACCTGGGTGTGGGGTAGGGGGTAGGGTCACCCACCTGGGTGTGGGGTAGGGGGTAGTGTCACCCACCTGGGTGTGGGGTAGGGGGTAGGGTCACCCACCTGGGTGTGGGGTAGGGGGTAGGGTCACCCACCTTGGTGTGGGGTAGGGGGTAGGGTCACCCACCTTGGTGTGGGATAGGGGGTAGGGTCACCCACCTTGGTGTGGGGTAGGGGGTAGGGTCACCCACCTGGGTGTGGGGTAGGGGGTATGGTCACCCACCTGGGTGTGGGGTAGGAGGGTAGGGTCACCCACCTGGATGTGGGGTAGGAGGGTAGGGTCACCCACCTGGGTGTGGGATAGGGGGTATGGTCACCCACCTGGGTGTGGGGTAGGGGGTAGTGTCACCCACCTGGGTGTAGGGTAGGGGGTAGGGTCACCCACCTGGGTGTGGGGTAGGAGGTAGGGTCACACTACTCTCTCCTGGCACAGCCGCACCCTCAGGAGGGCCAGAGCTCGAAACCTGGGATCCCTGCTCCCACGCATCCTTCTTCCCTCTGAGCAGCCTCTGGCCCTCTGTCCTATTCTGTGCTGTCAGATCCAGTGTTCTTTCCTCTTTGCATTTTCACGGCTTCTATGTTTTTTAGAACTGTTTATAAAGTCATGTTCACTAGGGATATTTCTGTTAAAAAGTGATCTTTTAATTTATAAAAATTTCAAATTATAAGAAAAAATGTAAAAAGAAATAATCACTGGCATGCTCATTATTCAACAATAAAGCCAAAGATATTTTGAAAAAAGAGAATAGCATGAAGCACTTTTTTAAAAAATGAGACAAATGAAATAAAGCATTAGCAGGTCTAAAAATCTAGAAAAGGAGCCGCAAGCTAATCTGTGAAGGAGAATAACAAGAAAATCACTCATGACTACGGCAGAAACTGGAGAGGTAGGGAAGGGAGCACTGGGGTCAGTGAACACGGGGTCGGTGGGCCCTGGACTCTGGGGGATCGACAAATAAAACCAACCGGACTCACCTAAGGAGGAAAAAAACACACATTTGCAAGACAAGAAAGACAAGGATAAACAGCAGCAGAATTGCGGCATTCCGAGCGTCATGAGATGGCCTGAAGAGCCCTCTGCAAGTACATTTGAAAACTTAGAAAAATGGGTCATTTTCCGGGGAAGCAGATGGCCCAAGTCCACCCCATTTGATTAAGAAGACCTTCATGAATCAATTTCCCCACAAGAAGTAGAGAAATCTGTTAGGGACGTGCCCCAGAGGAAAGCAGGGGCTGCGGGGGTCACCGTCCTTCTGTGACCCTCACGGCACCACATGTTTCTAATGCCCTGCGAGTCACAGAGTCACAAACAGAAGATCTCATCCCTTGTCATAAAGCAAGGACAGCAGTGACACTGCAGCCTGGAGACGGCAGCTTTGAACACACCAGCTACAGACCCACGTCACCTGTATCTCTAGCCAAAATACTGAATAAAATACGGCAAGCGGGATCTAACACCATGTCAGGAAAATTCCATCAAGACTGTCGCGGCTTGGACCAGGTTGTCCTCCACGCGAGTGTGTTGAGAGCCCACCCAGCGGCACAGGTTCGGGGGCTTCAGTCAGCGTTGGGTCAGGAGGCTCTGGGGGACAGGGAGGTGGGAGCTGGCCAAGCGTGCCCAGGAAGGCTCTGCCCGCCTGCCCCTCTCCTGCCCCTCTCCCGAGGAGCGCCCTGCCTGCCCAGCCGCGCGGCTCCCTCTGCCACGCCCACTGCCATGGGCCCAGCCATGGACGGCCTCCGAAACCAGCCAGAACAAAGCCTTCCTCCTCCAAGTTGCTCTTGTCGGGTGTTTTGAACGCAGCCATGAGAAGCCGACTCAAGGACCAGGTGGGATTTATTCCCGGAGGGCTGCTTGGTTCACTGTTAAGACCTCTGTTAAAACCATCCACTCTTCACGGAGGTCTAAAGAAAAGAGAAGACGATTTCCAAAGACAAAGACTTCGCCAAAGAGTAGCAGAAAAGAAGATGCTTTCTCTGCATGCGAAAGCGTGTGCGTCTCTGTCCACAGCCGACTCTCCCTTCCTGGTGCGCTCTGGGCTGTGGCGCTGAGAGGGGGAGCAGGCGGAGCTGCCCGGGGTGCACTGCCCGTCCTCCAGCAGGCAGCTCGGCAGGCGGAGGGGGAGATGGGGCGGTTACTTCTGGTGGCACCGCACACCTGAGAACCACTGGTCAGCAGCAAATCTAACTCCAGCAGCCCAAGAATCCCGTGCGTCAGCGGAATAAAACCTAAGCTACGGAAATCAGTGGCTGGCCGTGCACACAAACGAAGACCAAAGTGGTCAAGGAAGGAGAAGCTCTCTTATCACAGTGACAAGGAGGCCAGTGCTCAGGGGCCAGCATCACGTCAGAAGCCAGCACTTGTGCAGTGCTCCTGACAGCCTGCGAGGCTGGAGCCCCTCGGAAGACTCCCCTCTGCTTGGCACCACACCCCGAACTCTCTCCCACACAGGTGCACGCTCACACAAGAATCATCAGGACGGCACTGAGGCGGAGAACCCAGGGCCCATGGGGGAGGCATCTGCAGGGCAGAGCGCACTCCCTGCGCTGTGCGGTGCTGGGGGCCAGCAGACTGCAGAGCTGGGCGGAGGCCCAGAGCTGGGAAGGACGCTGGTGCGCCGAGCTGCTGAGCGCACGGGGCGCTTGGCCGTTATGACTCGGATCTGGGTGTCCCTGGAGGCTCCTGCATTGCAGGCCGGGCCCCCGCTGGTGGCCCTGTGGGGATGGTGGAACTGTCGGAGGTGGGCCTGGGAGGAGGCGAGGCACAGAGGCGAGGCCTGGAACTGCAGGTCTGGCCCCCAGCACTGACCTCTCTGTCGTGGGGTGAGCCATTCTCTCCACCCCCGGCTCCACCTTGAGGTTCTGGTTCACCAAAGCCCAGAAGCTGGGGCCAACTGAAAACCGTGAGCCAAAATAAATCCTTCCTCCTCCAGGCTGCTTTTCTTGGGTGTGGAGAGAGTGACAGAGACTCCCAGGAGCTTTGCAAATCATGGGGGCAGGATGGACTTGTGGTTCGGTGGCACCTGATCACCTGGGTAGCCACTTGTAGAAGCTGCAGGCGCTCCCACCAGACGGAGGTGAGCTCCAGGTGGCAGAGACCTCTGGGGACGACGGCATTGCCTCCACAGCAGAGGAAACCGCAACTCTCTCAGCCCTGGTGTGGGGACAGACGTCCTAGCTGTGCTCAGATTGTGTGGCAGTAAAGGGTGCACGATTTTGTAAGAATCTGAAAATTTTTATGTGAAAAAATCATGGATGTGGTGAAAAGTCAAGTAACAAATTTGAACACATGCGCAACGTGTATTTCAGACAAAGATCTAATGTTCTTAGAATTATAGCTCTTAGAAATTGAGGACAAAACCCAAAACCCAATAGGAAATGAGAAAACGGCATGAATAATTCACGAAGATGATGTAAAAATGGCCCTTAAATGCGAGATGTTCAGTCTCACTCATGAGAGAATCAAAAGCAAGCAGCCCTGAAGTACCACCCCTCACCACGGGAGAGGTGGGGCTGAAGGATGCACTGGCCGTCCCTGGAGGCCCTCCTGCTGCCCGGCTCCCGGGGGCGCCCCAGTGGGTAGGTGGGGCCTACAGCAGGCAAAACTGAGGCTCATGGAACTCAGGACCCTGAGGTGGGGAGTCTTGCCAAGTGCCCTTTAATGGAGAGCATGCAGAAAACGGTGGGTTGATCACACACTCTGACATCTGGAGCACCGATGTTAAAAGTTAAGTTGAAATGCAAGTGTTTTCAAGTTTTATTTGAAAATGTGTTTGGAGAGTCGATACTTAATCACAAAGTCAGGCGCCGTCCGACATTAAAATGACTTGTTCACGTGGGCGAGGAGTTTGCCCTGGGAACACCGTCTCCAGCGTATGGAAAACCTGTCATCGCCAGTGCCGCTGCGGGTCTGTGATCACAGAGCAGGGGAGCGAGGAGACCCACAGCCACCATGGCTTCCCAAGTGTGGCGGGAGGGAGGGAGGGACCCGATAGGGCTGTGTGGACAGGCCTCGGGGCTCCGCCTGCTGAGCAGGGGCAGCAATGCCACGCCCTGGACTTACCTGTGCCCGGTTCCTGGTCTCAGTCCACCTCCCTAACAGGAGGAGGCAGATGCCAGGCCCAGGGAAGGAAGGGACGAGAGAAGCCTTGGCATCTTCCTGGGCGGGAAAATCGGGCAGAGCACAGAGAACATGGGCGTGCTCAGACATGCAGGGCAATTGGAATGGGTCCCAGGCCAGCCTGGGACGACGCGGACCACACAGTAGGTGACGGTACCCCAGTGTCATGGCCCAGGGAATGAGCCAATGTCCATGTCCAAGTGGGTGTCAGAGAGTAACCGAACAGGGAGATGAAAGGGAGGCGGGGCAGCTGTTCCCTAGAGCAGCGTCTCCATTAATAAACAGACCAAGGAAGGAAGGAGGAAGCACCCCTGGCAGGCAGCACACCACGCTCAGTGGCACAGGGGACGAGCGGGTGGATGCAGGGGTGGTGGAAACGCAGGTGTAAGCAGGACTGTGCTCTGGTTAGTCCTGCGCAGCGTCTACTTGGAGAAGCCAGTTGGAGAAGGGATGGGAATGCAGATTCCTGGGCCCCTGCTCAGCTGCTCGGGCCCAGGACTGTGCGTTAGCAAGCTTCCTTCCTGTGCCTGAGCCCACCATGCTTGGGAGCCATGGTCTGGTCCTCCACGTGTGTGCCCCGTGCCCCACACACGCCCTTCCTTAGTCTCAGGGTAGAGACCCCTCTCCCCGTGGGGGTGGAGCTTCTCTGAGCCTCGGCACAGGTCTGCTCCCAGCAGCCTCGCCTGTGGGAGGGAGGCTTCCCCTGACTCCTGGGGCCCCGGGGGGTGCTTGGGCTCTTTGCCCCCACTGGGAGGAGAGGTGACTTGGCTGAGTCTGAGAGAAGGGACCTGGCGTTGCAGCAGCACCTCCCTCTCCCTGGTGTCTGCTACGGGGACACGAGACACCATTTCTGCTGGGCTCCCAGGGCTGTGGTTTTCCAGGGTGGGGCTGGGGAGGTGGGGGCTCCTCAGCCCCAGCAAGACCTCTCTAACTCAGAAGTGGCTGCAGTCTCCCACCAGGGGCTTCGTCCTTCACCAAGGAGAAGTTCCATCCTCATCGGCCTGACTCGTTTCCCCAGTTCCATCCAGAACGTTAGCAAGGGGGATTGCAGGGAGGTGTTTACCGTTACTGAAAATTTTGTCCTCATTGCCAGAAGAGAAGTGGACGTTGTCTAATAGTTCGTGGTAATTCTCAGCACCATCGCCTTGGTAGTTCTCATCAATGCCAGCACCTTTGGTGTAGAACATGGAAGAAAAGGAGGAAAGTTTTCCTCTTTACACACTTGGGAACACTTTTGGCACACACTTCATGCTAAAATGGTGGACTGGAGGGTTAAGTTTTCATGTTCTGTTTGCAAGTGTGTGTTGGAAAGTTAATCGTAAACTGAGTCAAGCATTATCTGAGCACCAGAGCCCAGTGTTCTGGGCCTGGGCAGAGGTTGGTGAACAGATCCCAGGAATTGGATATGTCTCCACTTCTGAGTGCAAAATCCTGAGAACAGGCCGCCCTTCCTGCTGCCGAACACACTCCTGCTGTTTTTCTCAGTTACATGGACAATGTGAATTATTGGCAATGTGAAGCTGCACGTTGGAAAGGCACGTTCTTTGCTCACCACTCTGAGTGGCCTTGGGCGTGTCACATGTCAGAGCTTGGGTTGCCTCCTGTCAATGGTGTAGGACTGCCCTGCTCTCAGAAGCCAAGCGGGAGCAGAGACAAGATGGCGCGTGCTGAACTACCATGCCTTGGCCCCTTCAAGGTCCTTACTTCCATATGCCTTGTGTTCCTGAGTGGCTACGCCCCACCTGCATGAATGAGCACACCAGAGATCGTCCCGGAATAAGGGTGATCACCCCACCAGCAGGTGTGACCTCCTCAGACCCGGGAAGGACAGCAATGGTTGTAGACAACTGCTTCTTTCACACGGCCACTTGCCTCTGCCAAGACAGAGCTGCTAAGGAATGCTCAAAGGTAGGGCCCTGGTTCAGTGCCACAGATCTCCAGGAACACCAGCAATCAGAGGGTTAAGAATGTGGTATACTCGCCTTTTTCCTTGAATTGCTTTGTTGATAAAGTTGGTGCTGTTTTATGTGTTTCAGAAAAATTTGATTCGTTCGGTTCTAAAAGCTCTTGGACCAGGATTTCACCTTGGGAGAAGCACAAGAGAACACATTAGCACAGTGATGAGGACGATGTCCTGTGTGCTGTCCATGCCTCAGCAGTCGGTGAGCACAGTGGACAGGAAGCAGGAGCCCAGGAGTGCAGTGGGCGGGGCCTGGCTCTGGAGAACCTGCTCTGGGGTGGGCAGCCACTGCCTCCTGGGTGATTTCAGAATCCCTGACTGCAGTCTCTCCTGAGCACTGCCCCAGCTCTAGTTTGGATCCTGAAGGTCCCCCAAAGGCCTGTGTGCTAAAGGCTTGGTCCCCACTAATGGGAGGTGGTGGGACCTTTAATGAGGGGGCCTGGTGGTGGCTCTGGCCCCTTCCTCTCTCTTGCTCCCAGGCACCAGGTGGATTGTGCCCTCCACACGTGCCCACACAGGCCCACAGCAACGAGGCCAACCAGTCAAGGACTGGGACTTCAAAATTACGAGCTAAAATAAAGCTTTCCTCTTTCCGAGTTGATTGTCTCAGGTATTTTGTCACAGTGATGGAAAGCTTATTGACACGCCCCCCAAAGACACGGTGCTAGAAACCTGGGCCCAGGTGTGGTTGCGAATCTCCTCAGCCTAGGTGTCATTCTGCCCCGTCTCTGCCACCCAGGCGTGAATGAGCGTCCTTCCTGATCCTACCTAAGTGTGCCTTGTAGTCTTCCTTACTTCCTAGGCCTCTCCTAGGAAGTGCCCCCTTCAGAGGCCTGGACTTTGGCCCTGTTCTCAGCAGAATGTGATCTCGGTGAGCTTCTTTCTCACTTCTCTGACTTTGGCTCCCCTTCTATAAAATGAGGTGTGTGTCTACGTCACGGGCTGTTGTGAGGATCAAGTCACACAGGGACCACGGTGGAAGCCACCTACGCAGCAGCTGGGAATCACCACTGTCTCCGCAGCATGGCTGTCATTTCAACTGGGCCAGTGCTGGGTGTCCTGCCTGGAGCTGGTGACCAGCCCATCCTGGTGTCAGGAGATGCGGTCACCTGCAGGATGGGGACCAAGTCTCCTGAGTCTGGGGGAGGAGGGGCTTGGGGGGCAGGTGGCAGCACACAGGCTCCCGGGAGGCACCCCTCATGGAGGCTCTGCCACCTGGGGTCTCAGTTCTCTGCTCAGACCTCTCCAGGCCTCAGCTTCCCAGTGTCGGCTGCGGGCTGGACAGAGGATGGGCCTGTGGAGGGTAGCTCTGGCCACAAGGACACACACTGGAACGTGCTTGTCCCAGCTGAAGGGGCCCCTGAGTGTGCAGTGCACCTGGACTTCCAAGACTCGCCATGAGGAGGAGACTGGGAGCACCTCATTGATAATTGCGGACTGGGTGGTGGTGTGGTTCAGTGGGCAGAGAGCGCGCCTCGCCTGCTGCAGGCCCTGGGCTTGACCCTCAGCACTGCAGAAAGCATACGACGGGGACAACAGCAACTTACATTGCTGACATGTTGAAATAAGTGACAGTAAGTGAAATATGTTCTTAAAACTGTTTTGTGCTTCTTTTTAATATGGCTACTAGGAAACTCCTCTCTCCTCTGGTGCTGCCATTGATCGCTGTGGGACCCTGTGGACTTGACCAGTGGCCCTCAGCCCCGCTGCTGAAGCCCCACGGGGAGAGCTCAGGAGCCCTGGTGTGCCAGGCCTGGCCACAGCCCAGAGCCTGAGTGCTGGGTCGGCTGCTCTGTGGGCTGCGTGCACAGCAGGGCTGGGGAGGCTGGAGGTGGCCGTGGCTCAGCCTTGGGCCCCTCAGTGCAGGAGCGTCGGGGACATCTGGTCAACACAGACCCCGATGAGGGGGTTCTGGGTGGGCCCGTCCCGGGTGTTTCTGACAAGCTCCTGAGTGACACAGATGCTGCTGGTCCAGGACCTCACTGGAGACGCAAGCCTGGTTCTGACAGTCTCAGATTCCACGTCATTTTTTAAGTTTCTTGGGAGTTTGGCTCTTAGTGGGCACTACGCTGTGGGCAGTGGGAATGCGGGCAGGCCTCAAACCCCGTCAGTCCTCTCGCAGTCCCACTTCAACAGGGCATTTGGGAAGTGCCCATGGACCACCGCCCAGCCCCTCCCACAGAGGCCAGATGTCCCTTATGAGGGATTCTCACCAAATACTGTGGCCACGTCATCATCCAGAGTTTTACCACCTGATGGACTTGAATCTAGGAGAGGAATAAAAATCCAGTTTAACAAATTTGTTGAATTTGCTTTTACCTCTCTAAATGGATACAGTTGTGCCGGACGCCCCCCCAGCCTGCTCTGGGGGAGGGAGCCCGCGTGGGGTCTCAGTCCCGACCACGGGTGCTGAGAGATGGGCATGGAGTCCGCTGGGACCTGGCTGTCTCGTCTGGACCATGGCAGGAAAGGGGCCCACACAGGGGCAGCTCAGAGGATGGTGCCCACGATCTGCCCAGGTGCCTGAGTGGACCCTGCCCTCCTGGTCACTGGAGTCAGCTCGTGAGCGGTAAGAAAACATCCCACGTCCATGATGACCAGCTCATCCAGCTGGGCCAGCAAAGGAAAGGGGCACCTTTAAATGCTCTTGGAAAAAGCAACAGTGTCACCTGCCCTCTGAGCTGTGAAGATGATTAACTGGGTGGCCATCAGGCTGAGAGGCCCCAGCACCGCAGACTCCCCCTGAGCCACCCGAGGCCCAGCTCAGTGCAGCACCAGGGAGCTGCCGCCAGCCGGCCAGACGCTGCCTTTGTCTTGCTCTGAGCCCTCTCGCCCCTCACGCCCGAGCAGCGCCCAGGCACCTTGGGCTGCTGCCTGGGTCACACGTCGCCGACGTGCAACACACTCACAGGACTTGCAGGTATGAGTTTGCCTCCAAGAGGTGCTTCCTGCGGTGAGCACCCCTGGAGCTCAGGCGTGTGCCTGGGAGGGAGGGGTCTGGTGCCCTTCAGCTGTGGCCCTGACGGGGGCTGGGGGACCCAGAGGCAGGCCGCCCTCTTCCATGAGCAAAGCATTCCAGCGTGGGCTGTGGGCCATCTGCAGGGGTGAGTGGAGTCTGCTGGGAGAACTGACGGCCCAGGATGTCCACTGTCCAGGTTGTCTGGTGGACAGGACCGCGGCACCGAGCGGCCAGGACGCTGTGGCGAGTCCCACAGCTGCGTTCTCAGCAGCTCCCACCAAGTGGTTCCTCCCTCTGACATTTACGGCCCTTCTTTATCAGAGGCTGTGGCCTCTGGGGGTCCTGGTACATTTCCTTGGCTCAGATTGTCTCAAGGTCAAGGTCGGCCTCTTCCTGCAGCACCCAGGTTGTGGGCACCCACCGAGGGCCAGCATGGCCACTGCACCTTGCCTTCTGAGCCACGCAGGGCTCCGTCTGTGAGAATCTGAAGTTCCAGCTAAACCAATGACAAAGCTGATTTTCAAAAGGTTTTAATGATGGACAATCTGCATACCAATCGGCTCATCTGCACACGTGCTGCAGACAATGCGGGAAATATGTAAAAAGGTCCCTGCGATGACAATCGCTTCCCAGTGTGCTGGCCTCCGGCAAACAGCGACAGAAGTACAGTTCTCCTCGGACGAGACGACGGTGCAATTAAGAATGGTACAGCTGCGCAAGCACGTTGTTAAAAATACTCCCTCATCTGCGCCTGTCCGTCATCACAATGGAGCATTGTGCAAGCCAGCCGTGCGCCCAGGCACGAAGCGTCCACGTCTCGCGGTCTCCGTTCTCACTGCATTGTCAACGCAGCCGCGTGTCCCCTCCTCCCTGGAGTCGCAGCTCCCAGACGCACAGGCCCGCGGGTCAGCACGCTCCGCTGCTCTTCCTGATGTGGGCTTCTCGCACATCTGGCTCCACGGAGTCCACGGTGGAGCTCTGAGTGTGCCCAGTGAGCTTGGGGATGCAGGACGGTGCCTCCTCCATCATGAGAGCCACATCAACTGCTGTCCTTCCTCTCAGTGCCCAGCCCCTCCCCGGGAGGGACCCACAACTGTGGTCAGGGTTGGGTGAGGAGACCCTGCGTTGCTCTCTGAGAGCACGTGAAAAACACCCCTTTCCTTCACTGGCTTCAAGCTGAGGAAGACCCGGAGGGCCACCCGGGTCCCAACCAGGCCTCAAACTGGGAAGACCCAGAGGGCCACCCTGGTCCCAACCAGGCCTCAAGTTGGAGATTACCCAGAGGGCCATCTGAGACCCCAACCAGGCCTCAAGCTGAGACAACCCAGAGGGCCACCCAGGTCCCAACCAGGCCTCAAGCTGGGGATGACCCAGAGGGCCACTCAGGTCCCAACCAGGCCTCAAGCTGGGATGACCCAAGGGCCACCTGAGGCCCCAAGCAGGCCTCAAGTTGGGGAAGACCCAAGGACCACCCTGGTCCCAACCAGGCCTCAAGCTGGGGTGACCCAGAGGGCCACCTGAGGTCTCAACAGGGTCTTGTGAGGTGGACACTGGCAGGAGTGAGCCCCTTAACACCTGCTCAGCAGCTTCCAGGGAAGGCAGAGCTGTGTGGGCAGCTGTGCAGGAGTGGACGGGGGTGGGGGGCTGGCAGGGAACTAGCGAGGGTGCAGCCTCTGCTC
>JAJEJO010001930.1:0-22881 GCA_020662805.1 Glaucomys volans
TTTGGACAGGTAAAATTTTTCAGACTTCTTACCACAATGAAAATAAGCCAATTCCAAAATATCAAAGGCTGAATGTTTTCCATAATAAGTGGATGAGGATATATAAACGGGTTGGGGAGGTGGTGGGTAAGAGAAGAATGGAGGAACTTTAGATTACATAGAGGGAAATGAGAGGGAAGGGGGCGGAGTATGAAAAATGGTGGAATGAGACAGACATCATTACCCTATGGACACATATGATTACACGAATGGTATGAATCTACATCATGCACAACCATAGAAATGAAAAGTTGCACCCCATTTGTGTACAATGAATCAAAAGGCAGTCTATAAAAGTAAAAAAAAATGATTCCATGAGTTTCAGAGTAGCTAATCTTCACCTAAGCCATTAGTGATTTTCTTAGGAAAGATTTCTAGATGTGTAGTTGCTGAATCAGATATTATGCACACAGTGATGTTTATAAATGTGGCCAAGTTTAGCTTTAGAAAGCTTATAGGAATCAACATTTCTCATTGTTTTTTTTAAAATCACCTTTTCTTGCTGAAGTAATATTTCTTTTTTTTTAATTTAATTTTTTGATTCATTGAACACAAATGGAGTACAGCAATTGTTTTTCTGGTTGTACACAAAGTAGAGTCACCCCATCTGTGCATTAATACATGTACATAGGGCAATGATGTCTGTCACACATACTGAGTTAATTGATTTAATTATATAGCAGTTTTGATTAGTAAAGCTGTAGTTTTATAATATAAAGGTATAGTTATAAGTGGGGTATTTATAGGGGAGAGGAATGTTATTAGGAGAAATCCTGCAAAAATACTGCCAATTAAAAGGTGTTTAATTGCAGTTGGGGATTGTTTTTGTTAATAGAAACTAGTGTAGAGAATCAACTGTCCAAGTAAAGTGAAAAAGATAATACATGTACTGTAGATGGCTATAAAGGAGGTATGATGAGTGTATTTAGGGCTCAGGCTTTGGTATACAATGTGTTTGCAGACTCAGTAATTAGGTCTTTGGAGTAAAATCCAGTTAGAAAAGACATTCCTGTGAGCACTAGCCTTCTGATAATAAGTAAGGAAGAGGTAAATGGCAAGGTTTGAATAGTCCTATCTTTCGAATATCTTGTTTGTCATTTAAGTAATGAATAATTGATCCAGAGCATGTAAATATTATAGCTTTAAGAATGCATGGGTGCAAGGGCTGGCGTTGTGACTTGCCTAGCACGTGTGAGGCACTTGGTTTGATCCTCAGCAACACATAAAAATAAATAAATAAAATAAAGACATTGTGTTTATCTAAAAAATATTTTAAAAAAAGAATGCATGGATGCAAATGTGAAGAAATGCTAGATGAGGTTGATTAATGCCAATAGTCACTGTTATTAGTCCTGGTTGAATGCAACGATTTTTAAAAATATCATTTTGGGTTAATGCACAAATAGCTGCAAATAATGTGGTGATGGCTCCCAAACATAAGGTGTTTGGATTGTTTTATTATTTTCTATTAGGGGATAGAAGCATATTAGGAGGAAGATCCCCACTACACCTATTGTGCTAGAATGCAGATTTCATCTCATCTAGAGATTTCATCTCTAAAGCATTTGCCCCGATTCCATCATTTTGGGGTTTGAACTTGAACATTTTGGAGCGGGATCTTATCAGATGGACAGTATATTTATACTGATATTCGCATACCTATAGTTACACATTCATGCACACATTCACAATCATTCATGCACATGAATGTATGTGTGGACATTCATATTCCTATTCATGTACTTTTAAAGGTACATATACCTAGGCATATTCATTCACATTCAATCTCATGCACATATAGATGTACACATTCTTATTCATGTTCGTGTACATATTCATATTCATGGACATGTATATTTTCATATTCATACTCATGTATATGTATATTTTCATATTGTATCCATATCATATATATTTACATACTCATACACAATTTCATATTCATGCACGTGCACTTGTACATATTCATGTACATGTACAAGTACATATTCATATTTGTACACATATTTGCATACATTTTCATGGACATGTCCGTATTCCTATTTGTGCACACATTCATATTCCTGTATGTGTACATATACATATTCATGCACATGGACATGTACATTTTCATATTCATGTGTACATTCAATTTTGTGTACATGTACATGTCTGTGTGCATACTCATATTCATGTAGATGTACATGTACATGCATGTACATATTCATATTCACATTCATGTACATGTACATGTTCATTCTGTACCCATATCATGTATATTTACATCATTCACACACAATTTCACTTTCATGCATGCGTACATGTACATATTCATATGCATGTGCATAAATACAAATATGTACATAAAATTGAATATGTGCATCACATGTCTATGTGCACATGTACATATTCATATTTATACATGTATCATATTCATATTCCCTCAAACCTTCGTATTCCTGTATGTGTACATGTACATATTTGTGTATGGACAAATGTTCATGTGCATATTTATATTTATACATTTATTCACTTACATAGTCCTCTTAATGCACATGTACATACTCATTTGTGTTCATGTACACATTCATATTAATATACTTGTACATGTACATATATTTATATATCTGTATGCATGTTCATATTGATATTCATAAACATATAATATGTATATTCATATATCCATGCAATTATTCATGTTCAGATTCCTCTTTTGATTCATATTCCTATTCTTATACATATATATTTACAATATACATTTACATATTCATACACATATTCAGGCATGTACACTTTACATATTCATAGTCATGTATGTACACGTTCATATTCATATTTGTGTACACATGCATAGTCATGTATATGTACACATACTTATTTACATAGTGCACATGTATATATTCATATTTATATATTCATGTTCATATTAATTTACATGTGCATACTTATTCACATACACTTACACATTCATATTAATATACCTGTACCTGTACATAGTCATATTTATGTACCTGTATACTATATTCATATAAATATATATTAATATACACACATGCATACATATTTATGTTCATATGCACATCCCTGTACATATTCTTGCAATATGTTCTTATTCCTCTCCAGATTCATATTCCTATTCATGTACATGTGCATTTTCATCTAGAGATTTTATCATTTTGGAGTTTTAACTGGGACATTTTGAACTGAAATGTACATTTTCAAATTTGTACAAGCTTTCATATTTATACTCCACTACAGATTCAACTTTCATATTCATAGTCTTGTACAGATTCATGTTTGTACACATATTGTGTACATGTATGCTTTCATATTCATGTACATGTACATTTTCATATTGTACACATCCATATTTGTTACACATTGATATGTGTATGCATCTTTTTGTACTTGTATATGTACATTTTCATATTCATGTATGTGCATATATACATTTTCATATTCAAACATATTCATATTCAGATACAGATACAGATGTAAATTTCACATTCTTTTTCATATACCTGTATGTGTGTGGCCATATTCATATTCATGTGTCTTTTCATATGCCTACTCATTGATCATACACACATATTCACATTCTTATATGTGTTCTCATTCATATTCATACATTTTCACATTATTATTATTGTACAAATCTACATATTCCTAGGTATATGCATACATATTCATATTTGGGTTCGTATATATTCACATAGATATTCAGGTACATATTATCATTCATATTCATGTTAAAGTGCATGTTCATATAGACATATTCATACACATAATAAGTATATTCATATACATATTAATGCATTTTCCATTCATACTTTGAGGGCAGAACTGGAATAATCTGGACTGCAAAATCATTAGAAGGACTGTACAGAAATTAACTCCCCAGATCGGGTGGATTATACATGGTTCTACACCCCTCTCCTGGTGGAGGGCATGGGAACCTCTGCCCTTCAGTACGTATAGCACACAGGGACCTACTCCTCCTGAGAAAACTACCCCATCACTTGTGGAATGGCATGGAGTTCTACTCTCCCACCTAGGGCATGATGTACCATTCCCCATGCAAGTGGAAGGCACTGGGATAGTTCATCTCTAGATTCATCTGGATCCATCTGTAGATTCATATGTAGCTCCATATATAGACCATGTATAGCATCTTCCACAGCTTCTTACTATAGGGTTTGAACTGGAATATTCTGGTGTGTTATCTCATCAGATGGACAGTATATGGAAGTCCCTTTATCAGGTAGAGGATAGATTATTCTAATCAATTTACCAGGTGAAGTTCGTGGGAATCTACTCTCTTTATGGGTTGAAAGACCCAGAGACCTACTCCCCCTTGGGGGCCAACAGTCCTCCTGGTGTGGAGGGCATGGAGATCTGCTTGCCTTATCCAGCAGAGGGCAGGTGATCCATTCCCCATATGAGCAAAAAACACTGGGATCTAATACTATACATGCTTACACATACATGCACACATTTATTTGTATATTCATACACAAATCAAAATCATAATCATTTATGTATATATTCATATTAGTATATATGATGCATGTATATATTAATGTACATATTTGTGCATATGTGCATATTCATATTCATATACATATTCAGATTCATATTCATGTGCAAATGTACATATTTACATTCATGTACTTGTATATGCACATGTACATATTTATACATATTGATATTCATGTTTGTGTACATGTACACTTTCATATTCATATTCATGTGTAGGAGTGCCTGAGGATACAGAGCTTAGGTGCTTTCTCTTCCCATAATTGGTCTGATCACAAGCCAATCACGAGCCTAGCACGAGCATGCATCGGGAGCATGGCAGGGGGGTGTTAACAGCTGTTGGTAATTGTAATTGGTGAATGTCTGCTATATAAGCATGCTTGTTCCGCATTAAACCGAACCTGGTCTTCAGAACCCGAGTTCCCGGCGTGGTGTTAGCGCCGTCCCACTCACCCTCCTTACCCCCACAGGCCCCCACTTTACAACATTCATGTATTCAGGTATGTGTACATATTCATATTAATGTAAATGTTCATATTCATACACAGTCATGTTTATGTACATGTAACATTTGTATTCATATTTATATTCATATGCATGTTCATATTTATATGCATATTCATATGTGCATTCATATGCACACAGATTCATGTTCATACACATGTTCATGGTAATAGTCATGTACATATTAATATACATATTCACAGGTTCATACTCATGTTCATATATATTCACATGCATATTCATGTTCATATTGATGTTCATGTTTATGTATACATATTCATTTCATGCACCTATGAATATATAGGAATGTTACTGTGAATTATGTCCCTGTGACTTCTGCTCAGTATAGGGAATGGATTACCTTGCCATGTGCTGGATGAGGTGAGTAAATCTCCATGCCTTCCACCCCATAATGGGAGTATTTCCCCACTGGGGGAGTACTATTCCCGTGTCCTTCAGCCCTTTAGGGGAGTACTTCCCTGTGCCCTCCACATGGTGAGGGGAATAGAACCATGTATCCCTGATCAGGGGAGTTAATCCCTTTACACCCCATCTGATGATTTCCCATTCCAGAATATTCCAGTTCAACTTCTGATGTATGAAACTGAAGAAGACATAAATATGTCAGTATATATGTGGGTATATGTATAGATGTATGTGAACATATTCATAAATATATGCATATATATATATACATATATATATGAATATATAGTTCCCATTTCCTTATGCTCCGTATGGCAAACTGATTACCATGCCCTATGCTAGATGAGGGGAGTTGATCTTCACGTCCTCTATCTTGTGACAGGAATTGTCCCCATAGGGGGTAAAGGATCCTATGTCCTTCACCCCATGAGGGAAATAGTAAATCTTCATTTTCCACCTCGTTAGTAAATAGAACTGTGCATCCTCCACCTATCAGGGGAGTTAATCCCTGTACATTCCATCTAATGTGTTCCCATTCCAGAATGTTCCAGCTTAACCCCTGAAGTATGAAACTAGAGAAAACATGTACGTGTGTGTATGTGAATATATATATGAATCTACTATATATGAATCTATATATGAAAATCCATATGGATATCCCTGTGCCTTCCATTCAGTATGGGAAATGGATCACTGTGCCCTCTGCTAGATTAGGGGAGTAGATCTCCATGCCCTCTGCCCTGTGAGGGAAGTAGGTCCCTGTATCATTCACCCCATGATGTAGGTAGATCCTCATGTCGTCCATATGGTGAGTGGGGTAGAACCATGTATTTTCCACCTGATCAGGGTAGTTTATCCCTATATCCTCCATTTGATGTGTTAACATTCCAGAACATTCCAGTTCAATCCCCAAAACTGGAGAAAAAAAATTTATATACATCAATATGTGCATGTGTGTTCATGTTTAAATGTTTATATGGTAGGGTCTCCTAAGGGTCCTGGGAGAGGTCCAAGTACAATGACATGGGTTAATTGGATGACAAAATGAAGCCTGTTAGGCATCCAGCTAGAATCCTTGGAAGTCTTTTGTTTTCTCAGCATGATGAACTCGGCCCTGAGGTTACATAGGGGAGTACACACCTCTTGGTACCCTTCACCCATTGATTCTCTACCTACATTTGGGATCATCACAGTCTCTTCCATAACCAATCTTTAATCTTTGAGACAATTTTCAGGCCCTTGGAGGACTGGGTGGGCCCAGTCAATGCCTGCTGTAGGAACAGTGAGGATGCTGAGAGCTCATGCTGCGCACCGTGTCTCTGGGTCAGGTGCAGTGCTGACCTGTAAATACATCACTCAATCTGATCTCAGCAGCCCCATGGGCTTGATGCCATTATCATCCCCCATTTACAGATGAAGAAACTGAGGTTTATATAGTTGGATAGTTGTCAGCAGCAGAGCAGGGCTTTCTGAATTTAGAGCTCACAGACTTCACCTAAGACATGTTGAAGTGACTCAAATTCTTGGAGAGGATGTTTGATTGCCATTGTCCCCCTTCTGATTTCAAAAGGCACATTCTAACTTCATTAGTAAGAATATTTGTTACAGTTTTTGGTAAATACATTTCAAGTGGTTAAGGGTGTTTTCATCTGTTCTTACTTTACTCTGAGCTATTACCATGAAGGATTGTTGAATTTTCTCAAAAATTGTTTTGCAAGTCAGGCATTGTGGTGCACACCTGTAATCCAGCAACTGGGGAGGCTGAGAGAGGAGGATTAGAAGTTCAAGGCCAGCCTCAGCAGTTTTTCAATACCCTCTCTCAAAATAAAAAACAAAGGGTGGGGCTGGGGTTGTAGCTCAATGGCAGAGAACTTGCCTATCACGTGTGAAGCACTGGGTTAGATCCTCAGCACCACATAAAAATAAATTAAAAATAAAGGTATTGTGTCCATCTACAACCAAACAACATTTTTTCTAAGTGTGGGGTTAAGGGGTTTGCTGGAAATGTGGCTCAGTGTCAAGGACCCTGGGTTCAATCCCCAGTACAAAAAAAAATTATTATTTTTCAACTATTAATTTTCTAATGTAGAGATTACCTTATAGTTCTCTAATAAGTTAATGTAGTTACTATGGGAATATATGTGTTCTAATGTTAAACAACTCTCATTCTAGGATAAACCAAACTTGATTATGATGTATCATCCTTTTTATATCTTGCTGGAATCAGTTTACCAATATTTTATTTAGGATATTTTTGTGTGTACCTATGTATTACTGGGGATTGAACCCAGGGCCTCCCACATGCTAGGCAAGTATTCTACCACTGAACTACATCCCCAGCACTTTTGTCAGTTTATTTAGAGACAGGGTCTTGCTAAATTGCCCAGGCTGGCCTCAAACCTGTGATCTCCCTGCCTCCGCTCCTCCCCACAGTAGGTGGGATTACATTAGTATACGACCAAGCCAGACTTGAACTTTTACCTCTGAGTTTTTGAGTGATTTAAGAGTGATATTAGTCTCATCTTGTTTTGGTATCAGGTTTATATTAATATCATATTTTCCATTTTTTGGAAACCCTGTGAGAGAGCAGTATGATCAATTCCTTGAAAGTTTAATGGAATTTTCTTTAAGGACCATTTGGGCTTGATATTTTTCTTGGGTTAAAAATTTCATCATGAAATTCTATGAATTTTAGGACTCATTGTTATGATATGGATATTTTATGTTATGATATTGGATATGAGGTATCCCCCCCCCAAAGCTCCTGTTTTAACATAGGAATATTCAGGGGTGCAATGTTTAGATTATGAGAGCTGTAATCTAATCAGTACATCCTCATCTGAATGAACTAACTGGGTGGTAACTACAGGCAGATGCCATGTGGCTAGAGGAGGTGGGTCACTGAGGGTGAGTCCTGAATCCTTCATCTTCCCTGTGGCCCCTTCCCCCTCTCTCTTTGCTTCCTGGCCACCTGAAGTGAAGCAGCTTTCTTGTACGAGCCCTTCTGCCATGATATCCTGCTTCATCTTGGACCCAGAGCAATGGAGTTGGCAAACCATGGACTGAACATCTGAAACCATGATCCCAAAGTAAATTTTTCCTCCTCTGAGTTGTTCTTGTCAGGTACAGCAATGAAATGCTAAGACTCATATTGTTTTTCCTATTTAAAACTGATGTATTGGGACTGAGGTTGTGGCTCAGTGGTAGAGCGCTTGCCTAGCATATGTGAGGCACTAGGTTCGATTCTCATCACTGCATATAAATAAATGAATAAAAATAAAGGTCTAATTAACATCTAAAATATTTTTTTAAATGTGTATTTTTCTGGGGAACTGAATTTTTTATTAGTATGTAGCAACCCTTCCCATCATTAATAATGTTTTTGTTGAGTCTGTGTTATCTAATACAGATATATTGGCTTTCTTTGGGGCAATATTTCTTAGGTATAAAATTTTCTATACTTTTACTTTCAATTTTTCCAAATTCCTATTTTTGAGGAGTGCCTCTTGGAAAGACCCCTTGAAGAAGAAATGCAATGAAAGGAGTTAAGAACTTGGTAAGTACATTAAATCTAAGCAAAATAACACCGATACTGGTCCGTTGGAAATCGGGAATGGGTTCTTGTTCCCCAGTGTTAAAGAATAAACACCCAAGAAACACTGAGGCAAGCATATCAAGCAAGTTTTATTTAAGAAAGTGACAGAGGACAGACTCCCCTGAAGAGGATGGGGGCCTCAGAGCTGAAAGCCTGTGTCGGAGGGTGCGGCTTGCTTTCTTATAGACCCAGAGCCCCCCCTGTTTAATCGTTGTCTTCTCTTTCTTCTCCATATGTGACTGGGAGCAGAAGTGCAGAGGTTGTTAGCAACCCAGAATGCCAAGGAGCACAATCGCACAGGTTGACCATTAATATCCCATTGTTTTCTCTTTGATTACCACTCATCACTCTCTTGATCCCCATTATTTGTTACCTTCACTGACTACCTGACCTTTGCCCCTACCTCAGTTTGCTGAAGAGTGTGACATATCCTGTCCACTTAGACCAGGCAAGGCTGAGGGTGAATTGCTTTTTGGCAAAGAAAGCATGTAGAAGTCAGCACCGTGGGCCCGTTTTATAGAATTATTCTCTTAACCTTGTGTTCCCACCATTCTCATCTGTCTCCTAACAATGATAACATAATATATAATATGTAGGTTTGGAGCAAGGACAAAAGTAAAATAATGGGCAACAATAATTAGAAAGGAGGGATTGCAGTTAGTGTTCCAGTGCTTTTGCAGTTCTGTGAGAAGGAAATGAAGATAACTTCAGTCTTGTTAAAATGTGAGTGGTCAAATGTTCCTGCTTTGGAACTTTATGTAGCGAGCTCATGCAGTATCTGCTGTGGTATCTGGTATATTTCAACAAGCTCATATATGGTTAATCATGATCTGTGAGAATTCTAGGTTCTTCCTTACAGAGCATCCTTCTTTGTACATGCTTGGCTTCAAGGAAGGCTACCCACCTGAAACCACCATAGCTCATTTGTAGGTCTTGGCTAAATATGGGGCTCTCAGGTTCAGCTCCTCCAAGTTACAGCTGGCCAAGGTTTAGTCTCATGACACTGTTAATGATATATTTGGTTTCAGGACAACCCTGTATCTCCCATTTTTTTTTTGTTGCTCACTGAGCCCCATTCTAATTCTGACATGCTTTCAGCCCAACAACACAGGGAAAACCCTGTTTTATTCAGAATGGTGGTGTTTTGAAAAGGGTTCATATGATCTACAACATGCTGAGATGCAATTTGAATTTTAAAAGTTTTAAGGTGAGATTGTTAAATGTCTTCCGACTTTTTTTCCCAAATTACAGATTGAAAGAATTTTGAACCCCAGTTTTGTTCCCAGCTTTGTTTGGTTTAAAACTTTATGAGGGGACCAGGCACAGTGATGCACCTGTAATACCACAATTCAAGAGGCTGAGGCAGGAGGATGACAACTTTGAGGCCAGCCTGGGCAACTTATGAGACTATGTCTCAAAATAGAAAAAGACTGGTGGAGCTCAGTGATGGAGTACATGCTTAGCCTACACGAGGCCTTGGGTTCAGTCACCAGCATAAGTAAATAAATAAATAAATAAATAAATAAAATTTGATGGGAAGAATTGGTTTATGTTTATTTAAACTCTTTTCTTAAAATTTCAAGGACAGAGAATTGGGGCAGCCATTAGAAAATTACTTCCAGTTGGATATTGTCACATTATAAAATGGAGTCACTGGGCTGGGGACATATTTCAGTTGGTATAG
Source organism: Glaucomys volans (assembly GCA_020662805.1). Taxonomy (NCBI): domain Eukaryota; kingdom Metazoa; phylum Chordata; class Mammalia; order Rodentia; family Sciuridae; genus Glaucomys; species Glaucomys volans. The sequence goes on from JAJEJO010001930.1 coordinate 10,764, forward strand.
TGCTTGCACAAGGCCCTGGGTTCAATCCCAGCACCACAAAAAAAAAAAAAAAAAAAAGGGGGTCACTATTTTAACCTCCTATGAATCCACTGAACTATGATATTTAGTAGTATAGATTTGTCCATTTCACCCATAAACAGATTGTAACATTATTTGTTCACTTTTTCTTTTTGTCTACTACAGGCAAGGTTCTGTATATAATACCCTATAATAACTTAGGGTTTTGTTTTGTTTTTGGTACAGGGGATTGAACCCATGGGCACTTTCCCACTGAGCTACATCCTCAGCCCTTTTTATTTTTCATTTTGAGAGAGGGCCTTGCTAAGTTGCTGAGGCTGACCTGGAACTTGTGATCCTCCTGTCTCAGCCTCTAGAACCTCTGGAATTACAGGCAAGCACCACTCCATCCAACCCAGATCTACTCATGCTGGTAACTATTGGCATCAGATCCACCATTTTAGGTTGGAAGCCATTTTACCTATGGGGTTTCTAAGTTTCGATCCTGAGGCAATGCTGCTTAGTGTCCTGTAAAAGGTAGCCCACCCAGCCCATGACGGAACCCCTAGGAAGAATTCCTATTACAGACTACAAACTGCTCTGTAAGAACTGACACACTGCTGCTGTCTGCAGGGGGACAGCCTTGTTGGTTGGCCCATGTTCTACTGACAATAAATCTCTTGTGTGAGATTCTCGTGTGCAGCGTGGTGCTTGGACTCTGTTTGGACTTCCCGCAGATCCTTTCATTGGTGCTGTGACTTGGATAGGCTCTCCCATCGACCCTGCCCTCCCTTTGGGGGATATGAGCTGCTTTGGGATCCTTTACTTGGTCTAAGCCCACCCTCACCACGAACTCACCTTTCATTTCACCAAGCCCTCGACTTCTCATCCACTACCGGCTGATTTGGGTTAAGTTCCCCTGCCTTTTGTCAACTCAAACAGCCTGGGGGTCCCGGAAAGTGACTGTTGAACATCTGGCACTCCCAGGGTTCCTTGTTTGGCTGGGGGCACCCCCAACCATGGCTTTCAGAGCCACCATTGATTCCCACCATCAACCGAGTCTGTGGGTCCAGAGGGCTTCAACCCAGTAAAAGATCCTTCTCTACGGGTCTTGGTCACTCTTCCAGCTCAAAGCCCTGGTGCCAGGCACTGAGAACCCCTATGGGCCTTAGCCCCAGCTACCACCGTCCTGAGGTAGTGACGACTCCCAGAACAGTTAGCTCCTTTTCATTCAGTACAAGAGAACATAGAGGGATGCCTCTGCTTCTTTTGCCATGGGTGTAGCCACCTCTGCCATCTCCTCAGACACCCCTTTGGGTTGCCTTTTGGCAAATTTGGACTTGTAGGGACACACCTTAAAATGGCGACCGCAACAACACCACCCTCGGGGCAAAAGCCTCCCCCACTCGGGGTACCACCAAGGTGGCGGCCCAGGATTGGCTCATTCAACTTCCATGAACCTGAGCAGCTTTACATCTTAGCAGACCTCTGCCCTGCAGGCCTTGCTGTATACTGCATGGGCTGTTGACCTTTAAGGTGATTGGCCCCTGCCTGTATCTCCTCCCCTCGCTCCCTTTTCATATACCTGTTTCACTCCCCCATTAAACTGAGATTCTGCTTAGACAGACTCCCGGCTGGTGTGCATTTTTCAGCCGTCGACAATCACCATCCTGTTTGACCCCCGTGCCCCCTCTGGCTGGTCCAGGGAGGGTACCCAATCTTTGTTGTTCGGTGCGGAACAACATGGACTCATGCTGCCTTACCCCTGACTTGAAGGCACAAAATTAGTTCATCTCTGCAATAAAATTTGACTTCTCTATACCTTAGACAATGACTCCAAATGGCCACTTAAGAGCAATCTATATCCAACCTTTTGAGGGACCTTTTCAACTTTTGTGAGCACTCGGGGAAATGGAAACAGATTCCTTATTACAGCTCTCTCCTTCCTCTGTTCCAAGCTGTCCCTCTGCTCCTCTTCTTCTCCGGCCCAGGTTCTACTAGCCCTTAAGACCTCTCAACCCCAGGATCCTCCTGAAAACCCAGATTTTGACCCTGCTGATGAGCCCCCTCCCTACTCATCTCAACCTTGTGCTAAAAAGACCTGGGATGATTAGTAAGAAAATGCGCAGATTCCCTTTGTTCGCATAGTCAACCTTCACTAGTCTATCTAGAATCTCCCCATTACTGTTCCTATGCTTAAATGTGCTTACTGTGTTCTCTTTAAGTTGCAGGAGGGAGGCATTTAAAATCAACCCCTCCTGTGAGACCCTCCAGGAAAAGGAGAGCCTAGCAATCAATAAATGTCCCCTCACCCTCCAGAGATTCCTTTAGTCTACAGGACAAAAAATAGACAAATGTGTGCAATTTTTACTTTTGTCATTTTTTTTTTTTCACAATTAGGAGTTCATAGTGGCAGAGAGGAAAGCAGTAATGCCCTTAACTCTGAATCCTCCAAGGGTCTCTGGCATAGGCAAACTGGGACCCTAGCACTTTGCCAAAGAAGGCCAGAAATAACTTTGACAAAGCCAAGTGATGAGAGATGGGTTTTTCTGGACCGTATGGAAGCTCCAACTTAGGGAGAGATCCCTAATACTTCTAATTCAGATGGGAGCTTTTCTCTCAACAGCATTGCCAGGTTCACCACTAACCTGCATACTGCAAAATTACAAATGATCAAGAAAAGTGCCTTTCATATGTTACCAGAGTTGGCCTCAATAATCTCTACCATGAGAGGAGAAAGAATTGAGGAATCATCTACTAAGGGAGAAAAATCAAGGGGACCCCACCAATTTAAGACAGGTAAAAATAAATTTAGGGAGGTTTTTGGAGGATCCAAATAAATATATTGAGATGTTTAAGAACTTATGCCAGGTATTTGGCTTCACCTGGAAAAATTATGCTATTACTTAACCAACTAGAGCACAGGCAGTTCCCAGAAGCCATCCTAAATGGGATTCAAACAATGGGTAGGATGCCTACAAAACTATTATAAGAGGCCTTCAGGAAAGTCCTGCTATTTTCATGGAGAGACTCAGGAAGGCAATAAGAAAACACACCACTGAATCCTGAGTCCATAGAGGGCCACCTACTTTTAAAGGATAAATTTACTGTTTCAGTTAGCCTCAGACATTTAGAGGAAATTACAAAAATTGGCAGATGACCCTGATCAATCCTTAGTCAATCTCCTCCAGCTTGCATCTTCCATTTTTTTTTTAATAATAGAGATCAAGAAGAAAAGAAAGAAAAGGAGTATAAAAGTGAGAAAAAGTGCTTATTAAAGATCATTCAAAACCTCAAATGACAGAAACTTTTAATGCCTCGTGTCAACCCATGCAATTCACCCATTTTAGGAGTTCAAAAGCAAACTGTCTAGTCCAAAACCTTAGAATAATTAGGCAGTACTATATTAGATTTGAAAGATGCCTTTTTCTCTATACCCTAGACTCTCAATCACAGTATCTGTTTGCCTTTGAGGAACCAGATAGTGGATCTCAACTAACCTAGATGGTGTTGCATCAAGGATTTGGAGGTAGCCCTCACCTGTTCGGACAAACCCTAACTATGGACTTAACAAAATTCAGAAATAAAACATCTGTAATTGTTCTCCAAAATGTAGACAACAACCCTTATGCGCCTCTACCCAGGAGGAATAACAGAGCTCCTAAACTTCTTAGCTGATAGGAATTATAAGATCTCAAAGAAGAAAGCTTAATTATGCCATTAGCAGGTTCAATACTTAACCTGTTTTTCACTGAGAGGAAAACAATCCTAAAAATATTCACTCAGAAATACTGGATAGGCAGCCATGGGCAAACCAGATCAATAGCCAATGACATGTCTCAGTAAGGAACTTAGTGTAGTAGCTTCATTCTCAAAAGTAAGGGAAAATAAGATCTTATAATTTTCTTCAACATCCAAATCTGTCCTAAAAATAGAAATGGTTAAAATGCCCTAGGCATCAAGTGTCTGCTGGAATCAGTAATCTCAGCTCCTTCCAGATCTCAATCAAGGCTTACATTGAAATGTTAAGGGAACAAGCCTACAGGTTCAATAGGACTCCAGTCTCAAAACCAAGGAAAAAAATAGGGAAAAATTGTCTTTCACTTGAACTCCAATCTAATCTAAACTAAAAAATAAACTATATGTTGCTTTACTAATTTACAGCTATATCATTTTTCCAGGACTCTTTTTTTCCTTAAATTCTATATTTTTTGAGCTCATAACAATGTTTTTTTGATCAGTTCTATTTTTTTATTCAACTAGAGTTGTTGAACATCTGTTATATTGCAATGGAGATTCACCTATAAAAAACTACAAGGCCTTTGCTTTTTGTATTATGTGTATATTGTGTTGTCTGATATCATGTTTTATGTATATATATATATATGCATCCAAATATCATGTACATGATATCAAAACTGACATAAATAACAAGTGCTCATGAATTAAAATTGAAAAAAATGGATCCAGACACCTTTAATTCACATAATTTAAAAAGGTTCAATTTAAATTGGGTAAAAAAAGAAGGTAAAATGTCTTTAAAATTACTTAACTCACAAGTCTCTTTAGGTGGTCAAACTAATAAAATGTTGATGTCTAAAATGTCCAATCCATTGTTTCTAGAACTTTTCTTCAACAGGAAAGAGATAACAGATATTGTTCAATATACTTGTAGGATATCTTGGTTTTTACAGTAAAATAAGTACAGTAGATTTGACATGTATGGGATTACCCAAATGTGTTTGTTAGAGACATCTGATTAATTTACAAAGTTAAAATGCTAACTGTTAAATATAACACCAAGTAGTCTTAACTCCTTAAATTACATGGGGTGATATACTTGAACATTGTTTGTGTTTTCATAAACTGGCAAATAAACAGATGTGATTCTATGTACAAGTGGTCCAAAAGTTTCAACTGTGCTTCAATTAGAGTAGTTCAAATAACATAAGTATTTCATCTTATTAAAATGGAGTAATTCATCTAAATTCAGAAATTGCATAAGGGTTGTTTCAGATGTGAACAAAAAAGGGGTCAACAAATAGGAAAGAAAATAAAAAATTCCGGGTATGTAAATATATTTAGTAGAAGGGAAAATAAATTGTTTCTGGGTAAGAAAGTCTTTGTGTGATGAAATACATGAGGGTCCAAGTAAGTGCTAAGAAAGTCTATGTGTAAGTAAAGGGCAAATTTCAACAAGTTTGTTGAACTAAGTTGGTTATATGTGTGTGAGACAGTCAGTTCAAGCTATTTAAGGTTTTTTGCTAAGGTCAAATACTAATGTACTGATAAAAACCAAAGTTTAATCCACATGTTAAATTGACAAGGATTTCTTAAAAACACTAATTCACATTTTTTTTTTTTTTTACAGTGCTGAGGATTGAACCCAGGGTTTTGTGCTTGCGAGGCAAGTACTCTACCAGCTGAGCTATATCCCCAGCCCACTAATTTATTCTTAACATTGTGTCTGTTAAGTTTTATTATTTAGAACAATTAGTCTTAAAAATTAGGGTTTGTACAGTTATGGTTCAACAACAACTGTTAGAGTATTGTACTATGTTACAAAGTCTAATTTTTCTTTAAAAGCTAAACTTGGTTAATATAAAAACATCAAGATAATTGTGCTATTACTCTTTTTTGTATATTAAATGTGTTCATATCCTCCAGGCATTCAAGTCTTTAAAGCAGAAAATTTATCAAACTGCTATTCTCCAAACTAAACTTGTCTGTAATGGTAATTTTAAATAGCAAATTTTAGCCGGGCGTGGTAGCACATGCCTGTCCCAGCATCTGGGAGGCTGAGGCAGGAGGATCGTGAGTTCAAAGCCAGCCTCAGCAACTTAGCGAGGCCCTAAGCAACTCAGTGAGACCCTGTCTCTAAATAAAATACAAAATCAGGCTGGGGATGTGGCTCAGTGGTCGAGTGCCCCTGGGTTCAATCCCCAGTACAAAAAAAATAAATAAAAATAAATAAATAAATAAATAAATAGCAAATTTTATTGGGGGACTTATTTATATCATTTAATGTTCTAAACAGGACCTGTTATCAATGGGGTATATGTAAAATTTTATGTTACCTTCTACACTGGGATAAAAATGTAAATGTATTTCTAAAAGATAATGAGAGCCTGATGTGTTTAAAGGTTCATATCATGAAACATGAAAGCATTTTGCCACTTTTCCACACAAAGGGAAAGATAAAAGCACTCTCAACCTTTCTTTGATTCATGTTTTAAACATAATGTTATATTGTGTGAACTAGCATTCATATAGGGTAGGAAACAATATATGTAAACTTTGTAAAAATATTTTTAAAAAGAGGCAAAAATCAGCTTCAAAGCTAGAACACTTTGCCTAAGATTTGTGAAGAGCCCCACCTTACCTGAGATAAGGCTCTGCTTCCCACATTACTACATGTTAGAATGACTCCCGAATAAAATATACTTCAGCTCATTTAAAGTTGTATTCAAAAGATTTATTTTGGTTGCAATCTCAAATAGGGGATATAATGTATAACTCAGTCAAAATTCAAGATAGCTGTTATGCAAGCTGAACACATTTTTATTCTTGCTTATTTCATTTTTGTAAAACTGTTACCTGTTAATGTTTTGCAGAGGTAGTGCTTCAAGAACACACAAGTTAACTTGAGATAATTAGCACCTACAGACAAATAGTATATAATGGTAACTTCCAGTACTAATACAGACCCCAGTAAAAGAAAACGGTAAATGACTGTAAGGTCATAGACATTAAAGTCCAGTACTCTTACTTTAAGACTGGTGAGACTGCCTTGCTAGATGTTTAAGATCAAGTTTAAGATCAAGATTAACACAAAAGGACCAAGAAAACCAGTATTTGGCTCTATCCCTCTGAGTCAGCCTGAACCCAGGGAATGGGAGAACTTCTCTAAGGAGCTTTGCAACTCTGGGCCACATCACCTCCCAATCAGGGAGATTTATGAGACCACTGGAGAACTGAAAGTCAATCAGTGCACCTGATGCAAAGAGGAGGGTCATTGAAAAAGAGAGACATTCCTGATGCTTCCAAAGGAAGCCACCTCATCAAGGAGATCCTATCTAGCAAATGGCACTAGAGGAGCTAAGAAGCTGCTCTCAGGTTCTCCACAAGTGACCCCTGTGGGAACTCAACTGACTCTTAACAGCAGATAGGAACAGGTCAATTTGACTAGCTTGATCTTGAACACCTAGCAAAAAAGTTAAAACCAAAATATAGCCATTCCTGGGCATTTAAAAGAAGAAACAATAGTTAAATATAACTTAAGATGTACACTTGTGTTAGTCCCAAGAATAAGTAAGACTGGATGGAGGCTAAAAAAGAGATTCTTAGGCAGGAGTGCCTGATAACTATCAAAAGAAACTGCCAGAGTCAGAAATTTTTGGTCAGTTTAAGGCCTACAGATCTTCTTAAACAGGATCAGGCCTGCTAAATTGCCTAGAGAAGTTCCTACAAGATCAGATACAGGACTGAGGATATAGCTCATTTGGGCTGGGGTTATAGCTTAGTTGGTAGAGTGCTTGCCTGTCAAGCACAAAGCCCTGGATTTAATCCCTAGCACTGCAAAAAAAAAAAAAAAAAAATCAGATATACAAGTTCACCAATCAGTCAATCAACCACTTCTTCAAGACTACCAGCCCCTGACACCCAAAGCCGAGGTGTAGGACTATCGACACCTATGGCTCCAAGAACTCTGCTCCCATCTAAAGCCCTCCCTTTTTACAGGAATGAGAATCTTCGCCCCTAACCAGCAGGAAGAAGCTACAGAAGAAAGACCATCATCCCACCCCTGGTGTCTATAAAATCAAAGATAGGACTATTGGCATCAGATCTGCCATTTTAAGTTAGAAGTCATTTTACCTATGGGGCTCCTAAGTTTCGATCCTGAGGCAATGCCACTTAGCTTCCCGTAAGACGAGAGGTCAACCCCACCCAGCCCATGATGGAACCCCTAGGAAGAATTCCTATTACAGGCTACAAACTGCTCTGTAAGAACTGACACACTGCTGCTCTCCCCAGAGGGACAGCCTTGTTGGTTGGCCCCTGTGCTACTGACAATAAATCTCTTGTGTGAGATTCTGGTGTTTGGTGTGGTGCTTGGACTGTGTTTGGACTTTGGGTGGGTCCTTTTAGTAACTGTGATGTGATTATTCACAGTGAACCAACACCAGCTCTTGGTATGCATGCATCTCTTTTGCTTGAAATCAGGTGCAGAACTTTGCTGGAAATCAACACCATACCTCTTGGTTTCTGGATCTGTGCATCAGTCTTTCTACCTTTTTTTTTTTTTTTTTTGGTTCTAGGTATTTAACCCAGGGGTATTTAATCACTGAGGCACATCCCCAGCTCTTTTTATTTTTTGAGACAGGTCTCACATAGTTGCTGAGGTTAGCATTGAACCTGTGATCCTCCTGCCTCAGCCTCTGGAACTTGCCGTAATTGCCAGCAGGAGCCACCGTGCCCTGGCTCTGTGAAAAGTTTAAGAGTTGGTTTGACTCAATGATTGGAAATGTAATGGCATGAAGGTGCAGACATAATGACTAGAATAGTCTGTGTAAAATGAGAGTTGTGGGGCCTGTGGCAGTCAGTAGGGTAAATTCCTTATCTAAAGGCATTAAATTGGGTTAAGAAAAATTGCAGCTGACAAAAATAAAACTTCTGCAGGTTATATTTGGTAGCAGACTGACCCTTGAAACCCATTTTACTGATGGATGCATTTGAGAAGTTTTGTGACTTAATGAAGGTTACACAGTTAATAGGTGGCAAAGCTACAATCTGAACAAAATGTTGGGCTTTAAGTAGTGCTCTATTGTGTCATGGCAGTGACTGAATGAGGGGTTCCAAAGGTTCTTTTTGGAAGAGTTGATTTTAAGGTTTAATTTTAGAGAGTGAAAGTATTACTGAAAGCTTGGTTCTTGTCCCCAGTGCCCATCTAATAATGAGGACATGGTTTTGAGAAAAAGGAAAAAAGTTTTGCTTTGCTATCAAAGGAGAAACAGGGGACTCCTGTCCCAGAGGCTGAGATTCTGCCCATCAGCAGGAACAGAGGGCTTTTAAAGAGGTGATTTAAAGGCTATATTCCACGTGCTCTCTGTTGGAGTTGTAATTCACTTGTTAATTTGGGAGATGGTCATGTCTGAGATCTTCTGGTACCATCCCAAAGTCTGGATTACTTCCTTCCTACAGTAGGTGTGCTCAAGGACACACAAATCTACCTAAAATGGGTAAGAAAGGTAATCCTGTGTCTCCTGAGATTAGGGAGGAGGAAAAATTAGGGAAGAGTAGGGAGAGAGGAAGAGAAAGAAACATACCTATTTTAAAACTAAGTTGCAGTGGCAGAACAAGGGCTATATTCAAAGCATAAAGTGGACCACCATTACAAAAGTATATTTTGGTGGTTTAGAAACAGAAGGATCAGTGTACACATTTGAAGGCACCTGTGCTGAGCTGTGCATAAGTTAAAGTCCATCACAAGAAAAACAAATTGGAAATGTCACAATTTGGTTTGGTGGAGAAATTATGACAGAATGTATTATATTTGAATAAACACTGCACTGCAGGAGAGAGGGCCAGATTTCAGGTCTTTACTGGGGACAAATGTTGTGGCCTCAGATAATTTGCTTACATTCTCTGAGACTTAGTTTCCTCAGCTCACTACCTCATTCTTCGAGGGTGGTAGTGAGAATTAGGGTTAGATGTCTCCTGGCCCTGTGGAGTGTGGTAATGGGGGTGATACTGCCATGAAGTTCTTTAATGAAGTCATACGTTATGCCAGAAGCCATCAGAAGTCACTTTTAAATGAGATTGCATGTCTCATCAATCAGCGTACTTCTACAGAAGAGGTGACAAGAAGAAGCTGAAGCATGTTGGTCTACTTTTGGTCCTGGGGATTGAACCCAGGGGTGCTTCACCACTGAGCCATATCTCCAGCCCTTTCCATTTTGAGACAGTGTCTAAGTTGCTTAGGGCCTTGCTAAATTGCTGAGGCTGACCTTGAACTTGTGATCCTTCGGCTTCAGTCTCCAGCATCACTGGGATTATGGGCGTGCACCACCACACCCAGCCAAGTTACTCTTAAAAGAGTTTTCCAAAGTAAAAGGTAAAAAATATCTCTGGTTTTCATTATCTACCATTACCCAAGATTTGACATCCACATTGATTTTGTGTCATCTTAATTAAACTGGACCTGTGGCCTAAGGGATTGTGTCCTTTTAGGACGATGGTTCTTAAGTTGGGGTCATAGACTCCTTTGAAAATAAGTGAAAAAATGTCTTCCCAGAAAAGTACAGTCCTACTTTTCCTATTATTTCATAATCCCCCACGTAGGAATCCCTGCACTGGGACATCACAGCTAAATATAAGCATCTGTTTGTGATACATGGGCTACTGTGATGCTTGTCATGCAAAGAGCACACAGTAATGATTAGTAGTGTAAAGAATGATGAAAAGCATGTTGGTCAGTGGTGTTTGCATGCATGTTGGTCAGTGGTGTTTGCATTGAGTGAAATATTTCCCTCATTTGGATAAATTTCGATCCTATAGGAGTGATGGAGGAATATACAGTATCTTTCAGCTGGATCCATCAGTTGTTAACAATGCTTTAGCTCTCTCTATACATTTTTTTTTAACCACTCGAAAGTAAGTTGCCTATGTTGTGATACTTTACTGTTAAGCACTTCGGGATATATTTCCTAAAAGTAAATATAGTCCCCAAGAAACATCAACCATGACCAAAATGAGTGGTATAAAATGAGCTAACATTTTGGGTGAAAGCATTCAAATAGAAATCAGACACATGCTGAGATTTATATATTTACTTATTTACTTGGAACTAGGAATTGAACCCAGGGGTGCTTAGCACTAAGCCACATCCTAGCCCTATTTTGTATTTTATTTAGAGACAGGGTTTCACTGAATTGCTTAGCACCTCACTTTTGCTGAGGCTGGCCGTGAACTCTCCTTCCTCCTGTTTCAGCCTTCTGAGCCACTGGGATTACAGGCATGTGCCACTGTACCCAGTTTTTATTTATTTTAAGACAGGATGTTGCTAAATTGCTTAAGGCCTCGCAAAATTGCTGAGGCTGGCTTTGAACTTGGGATCTTCCTGCCTCAGCCTCCTGAGTTGCTGGGTTTATAGGTGTGGACCACTGTGGCCCACATGAGATTTTATTTTTGTAAAGAGAAAAACTGAGCATTATTTGTAGCTGGACAATAAGCCCTAAAATGATCATGTACATAAGATCTTACAGATCAACATTTTTAATTTAATGACATTTATGTTCATTTAGTGAGCTTCTTGCTTAAGTGACACTTTATTCTTTCAAATCATTCTCAAGTCAGTTTTTTCAGTTGGGCCACCTGGCCCAGAGGGTGTGCTCTTAACCATGGTGCTCCCCTATCTCCCAGCAGAAAATAAGTTTCTTGAGCTTGGGGATATAGCTCAGTGGTAGAGCACTTATCTAGCATGCACGAGGCCCTGGGCTTGATCTCCCAGAACCACCCAAAAACCCAAAGACAGACAGACAGACAGAAACACACACACACACACACCACAGAGAAAACAAGCTTCTCTTAGTCCTAATTTTTTTTTTTTCAGTGACCTCAAAACACCTTTCCATACTTTTGCAAGTTTTTAGTATGCAGTGGAGAAGCCATGAACACACTATTCTGGAAGAGAAAGACCCTGGGTTATTTATTCTGGGATCCTTAGCACACAGTGCAGTGCTATGCCCATGGTGCCTGGCACATGGGGAACACTTGGTAACTGTTACACAAGTAGGTCTCATGTATAATTTTTCACTTAGTAGAAGGAAATGCTCTGGTTCAAGACTGCTTTACCTATAGATGGTTTCCAGTTTCAGTCCAGAAAACTCAAATGCATGGTCTCCCTTTTCCCAGAAGCCCTGGGTTTCTATCTTTAGTCACTACAGAAACTGCAATAACAAATCCCAAATCAATTCCTATTGCTCCAAAAGTATGGGCATCAAGCCTTTTGAGGAACAAAACTAAAATAAAACTCGGAGGCATGTCACAGAGGGTGGGATTAGCACAAAACTTTTTGTCATATTTACATGAATCATAGAAAAATAAAGAAAGGTAAAGACAT
>JAJEJO010001930.1:24459-52589 GCA_020662805.1 Glaucomys volans
CTTTCTTTCTTTCTTTCTTTCTTCTTTCTTTCTTTCTTTCTTCTTCAGTGCAGATGGACAACATGCCTTTATTTTGTTTATTTTTCTGTGGTGCCAAGGATCAAACCCAGTGCCTCACATGTGTTAGGCAAACACTCTGCCACTGAGCTACAGGCCCAGCCAGAGCAGGGTGATTTCTAGGAACACATATGTCACAGACTAAGTGAGCCATGAACCTGAAGTGTTCTTGAGTTTCATGGGGTCCAAGTTTACCTTCGATGCAGCCTCACAGCTCTTTGTTTTTTCCCTGGGAGTTTTCTTCCCCTTGCTCTCTGTAGGATACTGCCCTGGTGTCTTATCAAATTGTTCTAAAAGCTAAAAAACCAGAAAGTTTTCTTTCCTTTTTGAAAATAAATTTAAATTTTAAATAAATTTAAATAGATAAATTTTAAATTTAATAAGAATCTCTTCTTAAAGAAGACATACTGTGTGCTATGCTATTCTACCCTTCCCAATGCTCATACCCTTTGCTTTTCCTTTAGGCAGGAAACAACTGATAAATGAGCAAGATGGTAAGCTTTTGTTTGGGTCAATGTATATTTCTGCCAGAGGCTGGGATTCCTGTAGGACACAGTGAAGTGCCACCTTCTCTACACCTCACAGGTAAGAGCTCTGAAGTCCTCTTCAATTTTTGACACTTAAGGAAAACCATTCCCTCCATAGAACCCTTTTAGAAAGACTGATAAATACCTACAGATCAAATGCTACAGAGTGATTTCATATGTGACTGCAGATGCAGCTTAATATCATGTACTTATGATAATATTGAAAATCAAGTGATAAATGTGACAATACTTTAAACCTCCTATCACAATGGAGTATGTAAGTTATATACAAAAAATAAGAACCTAGACAAGTCACTGATTACAATTTGAGAGAGTAAAAAACTCTTTATTAACTTAAGGAAAAAAAAAAAACCTAAAAGAATTTCCAGCCTGTAAGACATTTTTTGGGCCATAAGTTCAATTCCTTTGGAAGTTGCATTACAATTTTTCAGATAGTGAAATCCTACTTAGTAAATCCATTTGCATTCTGAATAACTTTAAATTTTCAAGTGCCTTCCCAAAATGCTTATTTTACATTAAATATGAGCTATATATAAAAAGACTTACCAAGTTCCAAAGTTATATTTATGAATAGTTTCCCTTCATAATTTGGTTTAAAATAGATATTAATAAACTTGTCACCAAGCAAAACAAGACTGTAACATTTCAAGAACTGTTTATTAAAAGACAAGTTCATATAAACTAAAAACCCAAGCAAAAGTTCTTACCTGTTTAGTAATAGTATTTACACCCCCTAGCAAGTCACAGCAGGTCTTACATTATTCCCCAATTCTTCTAAATAGTTGTCAATTTAAAAAACAGAAAAGTCATGTTTACTCTTAAAAATCTTTAACAAGTCAATTACTGGGTTGGGAATGTAACTCAGTGGTAGAGAACTTGTCCAGCATACACAAGGTCTTGGGTTCAATCGCCAGTACCACCAAAAAATCAAAAAACAATCAAACACCAAGAAGTCAGTAAAGGCTGAATAAATGAACTGTGTTATATGTAACATTTATTTATTTATTTATTTATTTATTTATTTATTTTAGATGTTGATGGATCTTTATTTTATTCATTTATTTATATGTGGTGCTGAGAATAGAATCCAGTGCTTCACACATGCTAGATGAGCGCTCTACCATTGAGCCACAACCCCAGTCCCATATATGTAACATTTAATAAAGAAGATGTGATACTCAAAAAGTGAAGTAAAGTAAAATAAAATAAAAAGGGCTAGGAATGTGGCTCAGTAGTAGACTACTGGCCTAGCATACTTGAGGTCCTGGTTCAATCCCTAGTACTTAAATAAAAAAAGTAAAAATCCTAGAACGGTTCAAGTGTCATAGTATAGAGAACCTCATCATCTTCCCTCATTTTAAAACCTACTCTATGGAATTCTGGTACTGTCCCATTACACCTGCAGGAATCCATTTGAGCTGATCAATTAGTTTTGAATCTAACCTAATAAGGTTCTACTGAATTACATTAGGGATTCCTATCTACAGCAGAGGTTCTCAAATTTGAGCATGTATCAGAACTGCCTAGAGGGCTTACTAAAGTATACATTGCAGGAATCCACCTCACTTTCTGATTTCATTAAGTCTGGGATGGGGGTCCAGAAATGTGCATTTCTAACAAGTTTCCTAGGTGAGGTGATTCTGATGCTGGTAGCTCAGGGACCACATTCTGAGAACCATTCTTAGTATGCCATGATTATTCCATTTGCTTGGAAGTTCCATTTCTGGATGGCCTTGGATAAATGAAAATGGCTTTTGCAAGAAGGGATAATTTAGCTACCCCAGAGGGGATGCATTTATTGGTCATCAAGAGGAAAACGCTTAATGTTTCATTTTAATCTATCATCCTATTAAAAATCTTTTCTCTACCTTTAAATATATCTGAATATGAAGAAGAGGCAAACTGTGATTTTCAAACTATTTGAAACTTGATTTTGACAGGTTTTCTGGTCAGAAGTAAAGTGGAACACTGCTTTCAAGGTTTGAAAAGGCAGCTTACTTTGGTACTGATAATTATGTTAGAAAACTAAAAGAAAAGGTTTCTTACAAACGCCAAGAAGAAAGCAGAGCTGATAATGGCTGAGGAGAACAAGGAACCACAAATAGCTCTCATTTGAAATCTCCTCTACCTGTACAAACAACATATGGCTGTTATGTTGGAGGCAGCCCAAAATGTAAAATCCAAAATTTAGTCTCTCCAATTGCAGAGACCCATTTTTTAAGAAAATCTGATATAACACAAAAAAGCATATTCATATTTCTTATTTGAATTATTCTGCATTTTTTTTTGTAGTGCTGGGGATTAAACCCAGGGCCTTGTGCATGCTAGGCAAGCACTCTACCAACTGAGCTATATCCCCAGCGCCCTCTGCAAGTATTTCTAAAGTCTAAATAGTCTGTTGCTTATTTATACATTAACCTTGCAAATTAGCTTCAAGGGTAAATCTGATCTTTTAAATTAAATTAATAAAAACTACTCCATATAAATACTAATGTACAAGATGAACTAAGTAGAATAAATATAGTAGGTGGGGGGAAAATAGCAACGGCAGATGACTCATCAAACATCAAAAGGAATGGGGCCAAACCAAATAGGGCAAACAGGGTTGTGGGCCACTATGCAGGTAGTATTTCTCATAGTGTAGAAACCGTATATTTTACTTTGTTTGTTTACTATGTTTTTATCACTAGGAAAATTAACATATCCACTTTAGATAATGTGGAAAAATCAGTAAAAGTATAAAGAAAATCCCCAAATAACCCCATAATAATACCAACTTATAAACTATTATTAATGCCCTGGCCTCTTTTCATATGCAAATATTTGTTCTATAAATGAGTTTATATAATACTGTCTCGTACACTTTTACTTATCATGTTTTACTCTATCATTAAGTTCTTAAATACATTTTTTAGAGGCTACATATTTTGTTGAACACATATATGACAATTAAATGTTTTTTTGCAATTGCTGGATAATCTTTGCTTCTAAGAGTACTGCATTGGGCTGGGGTTGTGGCTCAGTGGTAGAGTGCTTGCCTGGCATGCATAAGGCCCTGGGTTCAATGCTCAGTACCACATATAAATAAATAAAAGATCCATTGACAACTAAGAAAATGTTTTTAAAAATAAAAAAAAAGAGTACTGCATTGTATATCTTTAAGTTTGAATTGCCTAGGCTGCCCTCCAATGGCAATCATTCTGTCTCCATTTCCCCAGTAGCTGGGATTATAGGCATGCACCACCATACCTGTCTTGTGTGTCTTGTGCTTAAACAACTTTCTGTCACTTTTTTTTTTGGTAATGGGGATTGAACCCGGGGGTGCTTTACCCCTGAGCTACATCCTTTTCCTTTTTTGAGACAGGGGTTCACTAAATTGCCAGGGCTGGTTACAGGCGTGTGCCACTTTATCAGGCTCTACTGTGTAATTTTGGCAAGTTACTCTCTACACTGGCTTCCTTACTTATAAAATGAATATAATCCAGAGCATTGCTGTGAAAACGAAATCAGTTAATACATGTAAAACACCCAGAAAGTGCCTGTACACAGTAAGCTTTTAGTAACAGCTGACTTTCCAACAATCTGCCTACTTACTGGCCAAATATGATCACTATATCTTGATTACTCAAAGAATCTGATGAAAGACCATCAAGTCATACCCAACTACACCTCTCTCTTTTTTTTTTTTTTTTTTTTTTTTTTTTTGCGGTGGGGTGCTGGGGATTGAACCCAGGGCCTTGTGCATGCAAGGTAAGCACTCTACCAACTAAGCTATCTCCCCAGCCCTACACTTTTCTCTTTAGCACAAACATGCTCCTGAATATCTTCCGATCCTGTTGTCATATTCCTTCTGAATCATCCTGTCACTTTCCTTAGTTCAGGCACTAAGTCTTGGTTGCCTGAGGGGCATATGTGCTGGATGTCCCACATGCGTCTCACACTCACATTCCAAATTGAACTCATCACCTTTTCCTTCTAAATTGGCTCTTCCCTGTGTATTTCCTAATCTCAGTCAGTGGCACTGTGATCCACATAGTCAAGCAAATCCCAAAGAGACCAGTCACACATTTTGTACTACTATAGTTCCTTATTAAGTACATCTATTCTGAGAGTTATTACACTATATAAGTTTTTTCCTGCATGTCTTGCCTTTACCTTCTCAGGATTTGATCAACTTGAAGGTCAAGACTACACCCCATTCCTTCTTTATATTCCATTCCTCTCTCCCAGCAGTTATGGAGCACAGTGTCTAGCATACAGTACACATTCAATAAATGTTTGCTGTATGAAGAAAGCAGTGGCAGGTAAACCCACTTTGAGAAAAACAGTAAAGTACAGCTCCTATTAATAGACTAATCGCTTCATCTTCTCCAGATAAAAGAACAGAAGGTTCTCCCAACTAGGAAGAGTAAAAGATAGGGGTAAGGGTATAGCTTGGCGGGAAAGCCCTGGCCTACCATGCATTTGGAAAGCACTAGAGGAGTGGAAAGCACTGAGCGTTTGCAATGAACAGCGGCTACTACCATCATCCCCAGTAATGCATTCCGCTACCTGAGTGTTTACCACTTGCTAATTCCTCATCCTGATGTACCTGATGCCCAGCTCCTAGGCTGCAACAGCGACTTCCGTCACCCGGACCCCTACAAAGCCAAACACGAATTCCACATCCAGCGGGCAGGAGAACAGGGAATAAACTCCCGGCCCCACCACATTTCCACATCCACCACTGCCCCACGCTCTCCTGTCTCCAAGACATCGCTTGGGTACCCAGCGGCCACCGTAGCACCTGCACCGCGCTCATGTCGCTCGGCTTTGTTTAGTTATTTTCCACCTAAAAGTTCCAGGCACTGTCGCAGCCCACAGGCAAGCTGACATCGCCCAGCGAAACAAACCCAGAGTCCTTCGCTCGCTGCTCGCGGGACCGCGCCTCTAACGGACAGCAGGGCGGCCAGGCAGCCAACCGCTTTATATTATATAACAGGGCGGAAAAGGCCGGGCTGAACCAGTCCGCCCGGGGTGAGAATGTGGACAGCCCGGTGCCCGGCTCCCCCATTCGCGGCTGGGGCGTGAGGCGCGGGCAGAACGAGCAGGAGGCCGCGGTCTATCCCGAGCAGGCAAGAAGCCCCCACTCCGGAGCCCCTCACCCTCGCCCGGGGACTCCTCCACTGTCCTGAAGCTCTTCTGCACCACCGAAGGTGGGTGGCGCTAGTGCTCGTGGGGCCGAAGGCGGGCCAGCGGTCCCTGAGAAGGGGGCGTGGCCAAGCGCGCGCTCTCGGCCCCACCCCCGGGCCGCTCTGGGGGCTTGGGCGGGCTGCACAAAGGCTGCAGGGACACGGGTGGCTTGAGCGCATCTAACAAAGAGCCAAGTGGGGCTCTTTGTGGGTCCTGCTGTCATGCTACTAAATCCTCTGGTTTCATAGCTTGTGCCTTTGCACTCCTAAATTGTACTAATGCACATACTTAAATCCGCAAGCAGAGAGAGACTCTGCCAGTTTTGTAGGTGACCCACCTTTCCAACCAGGAGAAAAAATAACTAGTCCAGAGTCCTGAGGCCCAGACCACGCTTCAGACTCTAGTCCTGTACCCTACCCACTCTTTGACCCTTGGGACGTGAGAAATTCAACCCTTGCTGCTAACCCATTACCCTCCAACACTCTGTTTCCAATTCAGGAAATGCAGCTTTTCACCATTCTTAGATAAATCCCTGCCTACAACCAGACCCTGATCCCCATAGCCCTTCAAAAAACTTAACAGCAAGAAAGATGCTTGCGGTGTGCGATTTCTGAGGCTTTCTTGGTTATTAGATTCCTTCCTCGGTATCAATAAATGTAAAAATTAAATTGGTAATCTGCTTAAAAAGTTAAGGCCATTTAAAAGTTAAAGAAAGCCCAATAAACCATAAAGTCTCCAATCATGTCAAAAAGTGGAATTTAACTTTTTTTTAAGTGTTATTAAACAAAAAGGTAAGTAATAAAGGGCAAAGAGCCAATAAGAGTGGGGGACAAGTCATGGATAGTGAAATGAACGAGAAGCACTGGAAGTGAAAGGATTTCTAAACCTAGAGATTTTCACATTGTAGTCCAGGCCCTTTCAAAAGGCCTTTCCCTTTTTATTGCACCCCTTCTCTCAACCCCAAGCAGAGGAAAATAAAATGGTTGTCTCCCTGGATAAGGGGCCTATCTAAAAGGGAGATTTTTTTCTTGAAGTCTCTAGAGTTCATCTAAAGAGTAAATGCAGACTTGTATTCTATTCCAGAGTAGAATCTCATTTTTAACATATATGTGACATTTTTTCTTATTAAGGTAAAATAAACACAAATGTCAAAATATTAAATGTCAGATGAGTCTTGACAATTATGACCATAATTATGACAATTAATGACACCTACTTACCACTCGAAATAAGAGTATTTTAAACTGCTTATCTGTCAAGTAAAATTGACATTCCAGAAAGATGCAAAACACTCTTTCTTTACTTTGAATAGTCTTGGCCCAGTGCCTCCTGCCTCTGAGAAACATGAACCCCCTCTTCCTCTATCACGTACTGTAGTTTATGTCAGCACTGCATGACAGTCTCAACCCTCTCTGCATCAGAATCACTTAGAAACCTTTTTTGAAAATAAGGTTGCGTGGTCCTACCCCAGAACTTCTGAATCAGCATCTTAGGACAAGTTAGGCACTTGTATGTATGTATTTGTTTTTTAATTTTTTAGGTGTAGATGGACACAATACCTTTACTTTATTTTTTATGTGGTGCTGAGGATCAAACTCAGTGCCTCACACATGCTAGGCAAGTGCTCTACCACTGAGCTACAATGGCAGCCGTGTGTGTGTGTGTGTGTGTGTGTGTGTGTGTGTGTGTGTGTTTAAGCTGCTACCTGATTTTGATTTGGTGAGAACCATTAGCTCTATAATCATGCTGGAGTCAGGAGTTTGTAATTAAATGTATGATTCCCTATTACCAAGTAATGCTGTAGTGGGAAATGAGGGTCAGGATGCCGAGCTCTGGAAGCAGCACTTTATTAGTGTTGCCGTTGCCCAGAGGGATAATTCCCAAAGTCTGAGTCCTGAGCACAGCAGGGTTTTTACTTTTATACATAAGCAAGTTTGGGGTACATCAAGCCAAGGGAGTTGGTGCGATTCTATTGGAGTGTGCATCCTGCATTTCTTATATGGATGCAAGTTTGTCAACAGCCTAAGGACTCTTAGCTCATACACCTTAGAGACTTTTACTGCACTAAGCTAAAGGGGGATTGTTCTGTCCCTGTTGCTTTGTTTCCTGCTTCTGCTACAGCAGTTATCTTTTACAGGTACCTGTTAGCCACTGCAGGCCTCTATGGTTAAATGTCAGTAGGCAGAGCTGCTGTGTGTCAGCGTACAAAACCACAACCTGTCAGCTCTTAAACTGCTATAGTTCCCATTTTTCTCTACCACAATACCGTTGATTACTTCAGACTTACAGGTTCAAGACTGAACTTGTTTCACATTGGCAGAACAAGCTGTATAGATGGTTGTCAATTTGTGGGACCCTGTGTCTGCTTTCCTGTCAAAAGAATCACTAACAGAAATACCCTATGAAGTGCAGTGGAAACTGAACTCCAAGTTGAAACAATTCCTTAGAATTCAGATTAAGTGGTTTTGCAAAAGGAGAATTCCTTACCTGGCTACATGCTGCCAGTTAGCAAAAAGAAAAGTCATTGAGATAGTTCTTGCTTTCACCTTTACCCTTTTCAGTTTAGGGTGCAGCCTTCCACTATTCACTGGCCTCTGATGATTTAGGAGGAGTGGTGAGTCCTGCCCCCCCAAGGTTAACAGGACCAAGGAGCAACGCCTTTTCAATCCAATTGTAGTTAAAAGACCCCAGGATCTGGAATTTATCCAAGGCCCTTTGTGTGGACTTCATAAACATTGACCATGTTTTTTATTACTTTTTTTTGGCAGTAGAACAGGATATTTTATTTGGTTTTATTGATTTGTTTATTTATTTATTGGTTTTATTTTCTTAAAATATACTTATTTTTAAAAGAAGGAATAAGCCTAACTTTTTTCTTTTTTTAAAGAAAAGACAAAATTATTGATAACATCCTCTTCAGAAAGCAGAGCCAGTCTTCGGAACCTGCATGCTAATTATTCGGGGGTTATAGATTTGAGATTATGGAAAGGAGCTGTTTGGCAACTCTCTTCCATCTGGGTGGAGACAACATCTAGGCAACAGATAATTTAGTAAGAGTAGTAAATATAGTGTCTAAAGAAAATATACTATCAGACGACTGCAGCTTCTACAAGCAGTAACTGCTTAGACCCCCAAATTATGATAGTACATCTTAATTTCAGTAAACTAACAAGGACATTAAGAATCCTTGTGATTACTTTAAAGCATAACATTAGCTGAACCTGTGGGAAATGTCCTCACAAACAAACATTCTTTTATCAAGATGTGAACTGTGCCAGGCTTGGTAGCGCACGCCTGTAATCCCAGTGACTCAGGAGCCTGAGGCAGGAGGATTACAAGTTTGAGACCAACCTCCACAACTTAGTGAGACTCTCAGCAATTTAGGGAGACCCTGTCTCAAAATTAAATAATGAAAAGGGGATGTGGCTCAGTGGTTAAGTGCCCTTGAGTTTAAACCCCAGTATCAAAAATATAAAACAAAAAAATTTTTTTAAGTGAAGTGTATGGTTATCAAATGAAGAAATGAATTAAGGTCATTTGTGATAACATTTAAAATGGCTGAAAATGAAATTGGCTGAAATATGAAAAAATTGAAATTGACGATCTTGAAAACAAAAAGCCAGCAACAAGAAAGAAAATCTGTGAAGCATACTGTTTTTAAGAGTGATACTTGAGGGGCTGGGGTATGGCTTAGCAGTAGAGCACTCACCTGGCATGTGCGAGGCACTGGGTTCGATCCTCAGCACCACATAAAATCAGTCAATAAAAATAAAGGTGTCTGCCTACAACTAAACAGAAATATTTTTTAAAAAAGAGTGACACTTGAAACTATACAGCAGGAAATGTGATGTAGGAAACATCAACAGACACAGCAGGACATAAAATAATGCAATAAAATGGTTCTTTGAGTAAAACGGTTTTAATTGGTTTTGTTTTCTTCTCATTAAATTCATGGATAGCGAAGTCTGAAAGCTCAGGGATAGGCTTGAAGCAAAACCTGTGAAAAGCAACTTTATAAAGGCGCCATCAGTGACAGTGGACAATATCTGGATCATCAGAACTCCCAGTGCCTTTTATAGGTTCACAGGCACTGAGAGTTTTGCCCAGATGCTGTCTGACTTAGAGAAAGGTTGTATTTCTACTCCTGGCCTTCCCTGGCAAGCCCTTAACCTTTGCTCTGCATTTTAATACCAGTGAGTCCTAGGACTGGAGCCGGGAGCATTATGGGAATAAGATGGGAGCAATGTCGTTTCCCTATTTTATCTTCACTTCATCCATTAAAATTTTCGTTTTTTAAGCAAATTTAGCATGGTTTTGATTTTTACCCCTGCTTTAGGTGCCAGGGAGGGAACCCAGGGCTTTGCACATGCGAGGCAAGTGCTCTACCGCTGAACTGCACCCTCAGAGAATATTTGGCATAGTTTGACATCAGCAGTAAATGTCACTGACAAGGCCATTTATTTTGTGTGAAATGCACCAGAAAATGTCAGCAACTGTATGTTGTATTGTGAGGACATAGAGATTCTTATCAAATGGCTTAGAGGTCATGATATAGACAGGCATGGTGATGCACACCTGTAATCTCGGTGGCTCAGGAGGCTGAGGCAGGAGGATCCCAAGTTCAGGCTAGACTCAGCAATTTAGCAAGCCCTAACCACCTAAGTGAGACTCTCAAAATGAAAAAATAAAAATAAAAACAGGCCATGGGGGCTGGGGTTGTAGCAAAGTGGTAGAGCACTTGCCTTGCATGTGTGAGGAACTGGGTTTGATTCTCAGTACCACATATAAATAAATAAATGAAAATAAATAAATGAAATAAAAATGCATTGACAACTGAAAAATAGTTTTACAAAACAGACTGGGAATGTGCGTTAAGTACCAACTCAGTGGGTTAAGTACCTGTGGGTTCAATCCCTAGTGCCAAAAAAAAAAAAAAAAAAAATCATAGTATTTCTCTTTTTGTGGTAGAACTCCACACTTGGGAGTGACCCTCAGGAAGGGAGACCACTGCCACATATGAAACATGGTACCAGCACACCTGTGTTGAAATATTTTCTGTTTTCATTTGTTTCTTCTGTTTAGCCATTAGCATTCATTATGGTCCCTTCCTTCAGCTTTGTAAATTGTACCTTTTTCCTGGTTACACCTGTAATCCCAGCTACTGGGGATGCTGAGGCAGGAGGATCACAAGCTCAAGGCCAGCCTGGGCAACTTAGCCAGACTTTGTCTCAAAGTAAAATAAAAAAGGACTGCGGGTGAACAGTGGTAGAGCACTTGCCTAGTGTGAGGCCCTGGGTTCCATCCCTAGTACTGAAAAAAACAGTGTATCTTATTGTGTTGTTTTCTTTTCCTCCATTCTCTGTGCCAGCAAAACAAAGACTCAACCCTAGGGCAGACCCTGAGTGATTCCCAGGGTGTGGGGTTGAAAGGGTATAATGCCAGGTGAAGACATCTTCATGATCAAGAACTTATGCCCATAAACTTGTCTTTTCATCAAAACCTTTGAGTTCCTTTTTGGAGCTTAGCTGTGATTTGTTGTTTCATACATTTAACATTCATCACATCCTTGAGACTGATGAAAGGAACAGAGATTAATACATCCATACACTCAGCACCTAGCTTAAGAAATACAGCATTACAATGGTGTCTCCCTCCCCATTGCATCTACTTCTCTCTCCATCCCATAGAGTTAACTTCTTTTTTTTTTGGGGGGGGGGGGGGCTCTACTGGGGATTGAACCCAGGTGCTGCATCCCCAGCCCTTTTTTTTTATTTTTTATTTTGAGACAAGATCTCACTAAGTCCTTGGGGCCTTAATAAGTTGCTGAGGCTGGCCTTAAACACACAATCCTCCTGTCTCAGCCTCTTAGGCCGCTGGGATTACAGGTGTGTGCCACCATGCCCAGCAGGTTAACCACCGTCTTGAATTTGATATTTATAATTCCTACATTATCCATATTTAAGATGACGGATATTATCCTAATCCCTCTTCTGTTGCTGTAACTGAACACTTGAGTCTGGATAGTTTAGGAAGGAAAGAAGTTTATTTTGCCTCATGGTTCTTGAAACTAGGAAGTCTAAGTATGGTGCTGGCATCTACTTGGCTTCTGGTGAGGGTCTTAGGCCAGAACAAGCAGATGTGTGAGGAAAAAAAAGGAGGCAGAGCCCCTGAGACAGTGAACCCGATCGTGAGAGAAAAGGATGAATCCGTTCATGGGGGCTCTGCTGCCATGAGCAGATACTTCCTACTGGGCCCCACCTCCCAGCACCGCTGAGTGAGGAATTTAGGTTCCAACACATGCAGTATGGGGAACATGCTCAAGCTGTAGCAGATATTTAAATCCTTTTAAACTTTTTGGTATATAACCAGTGCACTCTGTGCATCCTTGCATGTTTCCGTATTTTGCACGTGAGTGAGAATTTCTACGAGTAGATACCTGGATGGAAGCTCATTATTAATTTTATCAGAAAATGTTCAATTGGTCTCCAAATTTATACTTCTGTAATGGGGTCCATTGTATGCTTTGAGTATGAACCTTGCTGCTTAGCCTCAGGTCGCTTATTTTAAAACTGGCATTTTTTTCCCCCTTCTTCCCTACTCCTCCTCCCTAGCGGTGGGGGAAACAGGACAAACATTTTCCTGTCCCAGGCTAATCTATCATGCTCACAAGAATAAAGAAACCCAATATGGGAATGGGAGCAAGGGCTCTCTCAAGGACACCAGCTGGACGTTAATTCATTATGTCTCCTGATAATATTTGGATCCCAGCCCTGGTGTTCCTCTTTTAAAAGCCCTGTGTTCCCCCTTGGCATTTAGAATTGCAGGATTTGAGACCCGAGCCTTCTGCACTTCTCTTTCATTTTTCTCAAAACCTTGTCCTAGTTATTGGATCCGCACTTGGGACAAAGAACAAGCTTTCAGTATCACTCCCACAGTCTGTGCATGAGACTCTCCTTTCTGTGTGTCCTCAGTTGGGAACTTTAAAAAGTTTTGCCACTCTGATGGATGTGAAATGGCTTCTCATTTCCAGTATGCAGTCTTCTTCATCTGTGAATTGTCTCTATTTTTTGCCCATTTGCTTATGAAATTAGTTTTCTTATTGTTTTATGGATGTTATTTACATATTCAGAATACTAAATCTTTTAAAATTTTGTTTAGTTACTTTTGAGATGCATTTTTTTGTAGCAACATGTGACAGTTTACTTTCCTTTATGTTTTAAATTCTTTGTATCTTAAGAAAACCCTCTCACCTGGGGTTATAAAATCTTTTTCTGTATCAAAAAGTTTTTAAGTTTTATTTTTCATATTTAAGTCTATAGTCTGTGTGAAATTTTTTTAATATTGTGGGAGGTAGGAATCCAGTTTACCCACTCTTTGTATAATATGTGTATCAATTAGGTTTGCAGGGTAACTACCCCAAAACTTAGTGGCTTCAAACAACTACCATTTATTTAACTTACATTCCTGTGAGGCTGGGCTCAGCTGGCTCAATTCTGGGTCTTGGGCAGTTACCAGTAGATTGCTGAGCTACTAGACGTTGATTAACTAGGAAGTTGTCCTCCTGGGCACCTGTCATATCTACCATGCATCCGTTATCATCCAGTTACCTGGATTTCTTCATATGATGTCAGCAGATTGCAAAAGGGAACAAGCCCCATTGTGTAAGAGCCTGTATGTCATGTGTAGTAGCATCCTATTAGCCACAGCAGCTTTCATGACTGATCTTAGACTCAGAGTTAAAGCATTAAAGGTGTGTGAGAAGGAGTTGGGGTCGTAGCTCAGTGGTAGGGCACTCGCCTAGCATGCGTAAGGCACTGGATTCGATCCTCAGCACCACATATAAATAAACAAAATAAAGGTATTGTGTCCATCTACAATTAAATATATTTATATATTATATATATATATTAGACTGAGAGCGAATGAATTGTTGGCCATTTTGTAGTAGTTAGTTTATTAATTGTCCAAACACCTTTTATAATATAGTCATTCTTACTCCAATGAAACAATGTCATCTATCAAGTTTCTGTAAAAACAAAGGATACATATGTATATATCTATCTACTTTCTATTCTTTCCATTGCTAAAACTATCCTCACACTATCTTAAATGGTTTATTTTATTTTATTTTCATTTTTATTTTTATTTTTGGAACAGGGTATAGAACTCAGGGACACTCAGCCAC
Source organism: Glaucomys volans (assembly GCA_020662805.1). Lineage (NCBI taxonomy): Eukaryota > Metazoa > Chordata > Mammalia > Rodentia > Sciuridae > Glaucomys > Glaucomys volans. The sequence goes on from JAJEJO010001930.1 coordinate 38,422, forward strand.
TGAGCCACATCCCCAGCCCTATTTTGTATTTTATTTAGAGACAGGGTCGCACTGAGTTGCTTAGTGCCTTGCCCTTGCTGAGGCTGGCTTTGAACTAATGATCCTCCTGCCTCAGCCTCCCGAGTCTCTGGGATTCAGGTGTGCGCCACCGCGCCCGGCAATTTGTTTATTTTGAAAGTGTCTTGATGTTGGAAACAAGTAGTTCCTCTGCTTCATTCTTTTGAAACCATCTTGTCTCTTGTATTAGTTTTAAGGAAATAGAAAGAATGGAAATCTATAGTTTAAAAGACACTTAAAAGAGATATTAATTTTTTAATAGGCAAGACTCTAAACAATAATGTCTAGGGATACATATTGGGTGACCAAAGATATTTTTTAAAATTAAGGAAGCAATGTGTATAAGAGTCAGGGTTATTTTTACTTGGTCACTTCTGGGTAAGGTTGTCAGGTTGAACCAAACAAAACCAGAAAACTAGGACACCCAGATTTCCAGTTAAATTTGAATTGCAAATTGTGATAATTTTTTAGTATGTTCTAACATACTTGTTTATATGAAATTCAAATTTAATTGGGCTTCCTGTATTACATTTGGCAAAGCATGATTTTGTTCAAGGTGGTGGTTTTCCTGCCTCCAACCCTCCCTATAATTAGAGGTGGTCATGGGTTCCCAAGTGGACCAAAGCAATTTAAATGGAGGTCACCAGGCAGGGCTTTGTGGAAAGCTGATGGAGCCGGCAGATACCCTTCCACTTTTGTAGGCAGGGTAACTGGAGTTATGCAGTTATCTTCTACCATGAGGTGCCCTGAGGATGAAGACACATGCCAAGGACAGTGAGGCAGGGGGAAAGGAGGACCCAGGTTCCACCTGAAGTCCTGGAGCTCCCACTTCTGTCAGGTTTCCTTATCAGAATTTTATCATTTCATAAGATGACAATTTCTTCTTTTACTATATTCCAGGACACATTAAGTAGCATCAGGATTATTTGCTCCTTTGAGGTTAGGAAGAATTCCTGTAGAACCTATCTGGGCCTGTTTTGAAGGTGGAGAATGAAAGGGAATATTGTTTGGTGAGTATTTCTTCTGTGATTCTTGGCTTGGTTTGGTTTTCTCTCCTTTTTTTTTTTTTTGCGGTGCTGGGGATTGAACCCAGGGCCTTGTGCTTATGAGGCAAGCACTACACCAACTGAGCTATATCCCCAGCCCTCATGGTTTTCTCTTTTATCTGAAGTTTTGGTAGAATATATTTTTCTAGGAAATTATTTTATTTATGGTACCCCTGAAAGCACAAAAGGGTGGGAGGCAGACCTCAACAGATTCAGAGAAGCCTTAATTCCTTCGAAGACTTGGGCACCCTTGGGACCCATTTTCTGGATGGGGAAAATGGCCCTCAGTTACAGAGGGGGTTTTGGTTTTATAGGGTACAATGATGTAATCATTGGGAGCTGTGTACGTGCAGTTTTTACAGTCAGGGGCTAGTTGTATGGGTTAAAACTTTAATTTAGGAGGGTAGTTGTAAATAGGTTGAAACTCGTTGTCTGGGGAGATAAGTCCAGATCCCAGGGAGGAGTACTCAGATCTTGCCCATTAGTATTTGTGCTGTGCTTCTGTTTAGGTCTAATTAGCCATGGGGGAAGGTCATGGTTTAGGGCCCAGCATTCAGTATCTGCCCCTTTCCCCCAGGGCCCATTGTTCCTTGGCTAGTTTCCCCTCCCTCTTCTGGTGCTGCACCTCTCTCCATTTTTCTTTGGGAGCTATTTTGCAGGATTATTATTTTCCATAACCCTTCAATCCCCCCCCCCCCCCTTTTTTTTTTTTTTGGTGGTGCTGGTTCAATCCCTTTTTTAAAAAAAAAATTTTTTGTAGTTGCAGATGGACATCATGTCTTTTTTTTTTTTTTAAATGCAGTGCTAAGGATTTAGTTGCTCAGCATGAAAATGCTGATACTCCTCAGGACCCACCCTTACCACCCACTTTCGTCTCCAGGCCTATAACTAGATCCAAATCTAAGCAGGCCTCTTGAGGTGAGGTGCAGAGTGTGACCCACGAGGAGGAGGGACTTTACACTCTGAAGGAACTTCTTCAGTTTTCTAGTTCATAAAAGCAGAGGTCTGGGGAACATGTGTGGGAATGGATTTTAAGGGTGTGGGATAATGGTGGAAGGAACATAAATTAGATCAGGCTGGATTTATTAATATTGGCCCATTAAGCAGAGATTCTAGATTTAATGTAATAGGTCACAGTATTAAAAAAGCTACCAATAGTTTGGATGGTTGACTGAAGTATGGATCCAAAGATGACCTACTATGAATAAGCTGGAAATGCCTGACATCCCTTGGTTTACTGTTGATGAAGGAATTCAGAGGCTCAGAGAGATTGGAATGCTGGAGTGGATCTGTCATGTACAACCTTCTCCTCCATACTGGGAGGGGCCAGAAGATATGCCCGTTACCAAAAACTATAAGAAACAAATATGTGAGGGGAGCACCAGTATCCTTGAAGAGCTCTGATGTTGCTCTTCTTTGCATGCCAGACCTTATTGTGGGAGCTGTGGTCAATTAACTGGAAGACTTAATTGCAATGGGAATAATTGGATCTTGGGGAGGAAGGGGCCAAGTGGTAGGCCTCAATTACCAAAGACAGGGTGGTCATAGTTACCATAATGAACAGCAAAGGGTAAGAAATAGACAAAATGTTTGGGTGTTTCTAGAAGCCAAATAGATGGGAAACCCACCAAATTCTTACTAATAAGCAGAATAACCCCAGGGCAAATGTACAAAAGTCTGCTCCAGATCATAACAGCGAAGAATCATGACTCCTCAACCACTTCCTAGATTTGAGTCAATTTACAGATCTGGGACCTCTTGAATGAAGGGAAGATCAGGTTCCCTGGAGGAAGGACCCTGGTGTAGTACAAAAAAATCTTTACTGTTAATCTTTCTCCCATCCTTCCCCAAAGGGACCTAAGGCCTTTTACCAGGGTAACTGTGCATTGGGGAAAAGGCAATGATCAGACCTTTTGGGGACTATTAAGACACAGGCTCTGAATTGACACTGATTCTGGGAGACCTGAATTGTCATTGTGGCCCTATGGTAAAATAGGGGCATATGGAGGTTAGGTGATCTATGGAGTTTTGGGCAAGGCCTGATTCACAGTGGATCCAGTGGGCCCCCAAACTCATCCTGTGGTTATTTCCCCGGACCTGGAATGTTTAATCAGGATAGATTTACTTAGCACTTGGCAAAACTCCCACATTGGTTCTCTAACCTTTGGAGTGAAGGCTGTTATGATAGAAAAGGCTAAATGGAAGCCTCTGGGGTTGCAGGAGACAGACTGGTCAAGAAGCAATAAGAAGCACTCAGAGAGGAGAACTCCAAACTTTATTTTATGCCAGTAGGCCCAGAGGAAAACCAAAACTCCAAATTCTGAGCCCTGATGCACAGTTTCTCACAATATGTATAGGTTATTTGATGTCATCTTAGACCCATCCTTCCTCTTTTTTAAAAAAAAATTCCTAATCTTTGTGGCTAAAGGCCCTCGTGCAGGGTCTCTAACATAAAGCATGTTCCCAGAAACAGATAAGAAGAACAGCTCTTTTCACAGGCATCTATTACATTTCAGGAGGGAGTAGTCAGACTCTTAGGGCAGATATTGACAATCCAAAAGGTAGGGACCATGGTTAATTAGGCTTCATGGAGAAAAGCAGAGAGGAGTGGAACTGACCCCTCCCCTAGGCTTTGGTCTCTTAATCATAACATTTTTGTAATTTAATTTCACAACCAGGTCTGGTTTTGCCACCACATTGGAGTTGCCTGCCCCTGGGAAAAGAGTGAATCAAAAGCAATATGTATCCCTGGAGGGATTGCAGAGATTAGTGCCACCATCAGGGAGTTAGTTGAAGGACGCAGGGTGGCGATTCCCGCAACAACCCCATTTAAATCTATTTGTCCTGTGCAGAAGACGATGGATCTTGGAGAATGACAGTTGATTATTGTTAGCTTAATCAGGTGGTGACTCCAATTGGAGCTGCTGAACCAGGTGTGATTTCTTGGCTTGAGCAGGTTAATATATCTCCTGGTACCTGGTTGGCAGCTATTGATTTGGTGAATGCTTTTCTCCCCATTCCTTACATAAGGACCACCAGAAGCAATTTGCTTTCAGCAGGCAAGGCCAGCAATATACCTTCAGAGTCCTTCCTGAGGGGTGTGTCAACTCTCCAACACTGTCACAGCTTAGTTCACAGAGATTTTGATCACCTTCCTCTTCTACAACGTATTATACTGGTCCAGTATAGCCATGACATTATGTTGATTGGACCAATTGAGCAAGACATAGCAACCACTCTGAATTGGCTAGTGGAGCATTTGCTTATCAGAGGATTAGAAATAAATCCCACTAAAATTCATAGTTCTTCAACTTGAGTAAAAAGTTTCTAGGAGTCCAGTGGTGTGGGGCCTACCGAGATATCCCTTCGAAGGTAAAGGATAAGTTGTTGCATCTGGTCCCAACACCTCTTGGGCCTATATGGATTTTGGAGGCAGCACATTCCTCACTTGGGTGTGTTACTTCAGCCCATCTACCTAGTGTCTAGAAAAGCTTCTTGTTCTGAATGGGGTCTGGAACAGGAGAAGACTCTACAACAGGTCCAGGCTGCTGTGCAGGCTGCTCTGCCACTTGGGCCATATGACCCAGCAAACCCAATGGTACTCAAGGTGTCAGTGGCAGATAGGGATGCTGTCTGGAGCCTTTGGCAGGCTCCCATAAGTGAATCACGGAGGAGGCCATTGGGAATTTGGAGCAAGGCCCTGCCATCATCTTTAGACAACTACTCTCCCTTTGAGAAACAGCCTGCTACTGGCCCTTTAGTGGAAACTGAATGCTTGACCATGGGCCACCATGTTGCTATGCGACCTGAGCTTCCCATCATGAACTGGATGTTATCTGACCCACCAAGCCTTAAAGCTGGACACACGCAGCAGCCCTCTATCATCAAGTAGAAGTGGTACATACGTGATTGGGTGTGGTAGGACCAAAGGCACTAATAGGTTGCATGAAGAAGTGGCCCAAATACCATGGTTCCTACTCCTTCTGCAGTGCCTTCTGTCCCTCAGCATGACCCTATGGCTTCATGGGGTGTACCTTATGATCAATTAATGGAGGAAGAGAATAGGGCCTGGTTTACAGATGGTTCTGCATGATACAAGGTACCACCTGGAAGTAGACAGCTACACTACTGCCCCTTTCTGGAACAACCCTGAAGGACAGTAGGGAAGGGAAATCGTCAACACTGGGCAGAACTTTGGGCAGTGCATCTGATTGTGCATTTTGCCTGGAAGGAAAAATGGAGAGATATGTATGATTGTGTACTGATTCGTGAGCCATATCCAATGGTTTGGCTGGCTGGTCAGGGACCTCTAAAGAATATAATTAGAAAATTGGTGACAAAGACACTTGGGGAAGAGGTATGTGGATAGGCATCTCTGAATAGGCAGAGGATGTGAAGCTATTTGTGTCTCATGTAAACGCCCACCAAAAGGTGACTTCAGTGGAGGAGGAATAGGATGGAGTATGTAACAGTCAACCTCTCCCCAGCCACCCCTGTCATTGCCCAATGGGCTCATGAACAAACTGTCATGGTGGCAGGGATGGAGGTTATGCCTGGACTCAGCAGCATGGACTTCCACTCATCAAGGCTGATCTGGCAATAGCCACTGCTGAGTGCCCAATTTGCCAGCAGCAGAGACTGACCCTAAGCCCTGGATATGACATCATTCCCCAGGGAGATTTATAGCCTCCAGCTTTACTTTTGGTAGGGCTGACAAGTATACATTAAAAACAAAAACCAAAACACTGTTTTTCCTTTTAAACGTTCATGTAAGACTGTGCCTAGGCTATTCTCTCCTGCTGGGTGTTGGTCAAAACCAAGTTGGTCAAAACTGATCTTGTTCCTATCTACTCTTAAGAGTCAGCTGAGATTCCTCAGAATCACTTTTGGGAATGTGTGCGAAGCCTCTGGCTCCTTTAGCTTCCCTCTACCAGTGGTGCCATCTGCCAGGATGGGTCAGGGTCTTGCTGACCCTGGCTTCTCTTAGAAGTATCAGGGTCATTTCCCTCTCCAATGACTTTCCTCTTTGCAGAATGTGCACTGGCTGTCTTCCTATTCTCTATGAGGGTCTGCTCAATCTCCCTGATTGGCAGATTGGGTGACTCACTGGAGATGCAGGGCCCAGAGAGGGGTCCTGTCATTCTCTGGATCCTGGCTGACCTTAGAGGGCAAAGGCCAAAATGTTGGCTTTTTCCTTGGCCCTTTTATTTCCTTGCTTTGCTCTCCAAATTTTTGGTTTTAAACATCTGGCAGGCCAGTTTCACTAGTCTTAAAGTGGGAGTAACAGGTTATAACTTCTATACCTATAATTTTACAGATCTCCCTTTCATTTAACTGGGGTCGGCATTAGTACTGGAAATCAGCGTTATATATTATTGGTCCTACAGGTGATGGCTTATTATCTCAAATTGCCCAAGTTGTTTTTATTGGAAGCAGTACCCTCTATAGTAAACCTCCTACTGCAGGAGGTCTATATGGGAGGTGAACAAGGCCACTCTGTCTCAACAGGTACTTTCTCTCAGTCCTTTGAACATATCTTCTTGCTTCTATGTTTGCTTTGGGAAAATCTGTTGTTCAAATCACCATATCTTTAATCTCTTTTCCTTCTAGTTGCTTCTAAGGTGTTTTTTTTTCCCCTTAAAATATTTAGAGTTCTGATCTTATGATGTGTAGGTGTAGTTTTTGTTTTGTTTTGTTTTGTTTTCAGTTATCCTAAGTCTATGGCTTTTTGCATTTCACTGATAAAATTCTCAGCTTTTATTCCTTCACATACATATCATTTCATGTAGTTGCTAGGTCAGATAATTACTTTGGCAATTGTTTGTTTGTCCATCCTTTCAAGGAGGGAATAGTTCCTTAAGGTTTCTAGCTAACTATATATGCACAGATCTCAGTCCAACCCATAGATTTTGTTGTCCAGCCTGTATGGCAATTAAAATCTAAACTGCTTGCATATCAAGAGTGGAAGGTGTCACAGGACAACCTCACCATTCTGGTTTCCAGTTATTTATTTATTTTACTTTTAAAAGATGTTAGTTTTTAAGCCGTGCATGGTGGCGCACGCCTGTAATCCCAGCAACTTGGGAGGCTGAGGCAGGAGGATCGCAAGTTCAAAGCCAGCCTCAGCAACTGAGTGAGGCCCTAAACAACTCAGTGAGACCCTGTCTCTAAATAAAATACAAAATAGGGCTGGGGATGTGGCTCAGTGGTTAAGTGCCCCTGAGTTCAATTCCCAGCACCAAAAAAAAAAAAAAGAAAGAAAGAAAAGTTAGTTTTTAGAGAAGTTTTACATTCACAGTAAAATTGAGGAGAAAGGACAGAGAATTACCTTTTACCCCCTGCTCCAACATGGGTCCAGGCTCCCCCCTTACCAATATCTGAGACCAGCATGGGACATTAGTACAGTTGATGAACCTGCATTGATACCGACTCACAATAGAAATTTTCTAACTTGTTTATACCAATGACATTCCCATTATTTCTTCATTAGTTTAATTTTTTCCAAATATAATTTTTTTTAAAGATACTAATTTAAATTTTTATTTTATACATAAGTTCAAAGCCCTTCAAAGTGTTTGTTTGGTTCTTATTAAAATCTGTTCTTATTCATTGTTTGTAAGTGCCATCTCAATGTTTATATTTTGCATGTAAATTTTGTCAATTTGTTTCTTCCATTATTTTAACTGCTTCACCTTTTAGAAACTTGTTTCATCAAGTATCTGATACCCAATTCTAATTTGTACTATTTTTAACTCCTGCCTTTGGGTTTACTTTCATGTATAATCTAAGGTGTTTAAACATACTTCCAAATTGTTATTGAGTCATCCCAGTATCACCTGTTCAAGCCTTTCCCCCATGATTTTGAGCATGGTGAATAAAAGGACTGTGGGCTTTTGAACAGAACTGATGTGGGTGAAACCCTGGCTCTGTATACCAGTGATTTATTTATTTAGTACTAGGGGTTGAACCCAGGAGTGCTCTACCACTGAGCTGTATCTCCAGCACTTTTTTATTTTTTATTTTGAGACAGAGTCTTACTAAGTTGCCCAGACTGATCTTGAACTTGTCATCCTCCTGCCTCAGCCTCCTAGTCACTGGAATTACAGGTGTGTGCTATCAAACCCTGGCCCCTTCCAGTTTAGGGGTAACCTCTTTCCCAAAAAGGAGCTGGAGTGTCCTCCTATGTCTCTAGAGCTAAGGAAGGTAGCACCTACAGCTGTCCTGGGAGAGACGGAAACTTCCGCACCAGCCCTGTGTTCCCACCACCCTCAAGGTAGTCTTAAGTCAGAGGACCTGGACCCTCATGCCAGGTAAATAGGAGAGGCTGTCAGATGTCTCCCTTGCTCCGAGTCTGGATGGCATAGGGCAGCATGACCTGTGTTAGAACCAGAATGCAGCTATGGCTGAGCTGGGACCTTTGCTGGAGGCATAGGTAGGCACACATGCAGTTACCAATTCAACCAAACAGAAAAGAGCAAAAATGCTCAGTGCCTCCAGGAAGAGAGGCACAGTAGAGGTACTAATCATTTCCCTGCACATCTACGGTGCCGTGAGGGAAGAAGTCTGTGAATAGGTCTGGGTGGGTCATTGTCATTCTTGATGGTGTTCTGCTCTCTAAACAAATACCACTGGCCTCTTGCAGTCTGCTGTGTCCCCCCACATCTTCCCACATGCCTGTGTTAAGAGCATCCTCTGCAGGTGCTAAGAAACTGACAGCATCAGGACCCATTTGCCTGCTTTTTGCTCTTTTTGTGTGGGTCATCTTCATGGGCCTCTCCCAAATATGTACGGCCTGGCCTGTGCACAGGAGAAGGTGGCCTGTGGCCTATTGTCTGTGCTGTATCTTTTTTCAGCTTCTGTTGTTGTTACTTTTGTTTCTTTCACACTTGCTACTATCACAGTCTGTGCTTTTAGACTGCACCACTAAGGATTGTTCTTTTGATTGGGGGAACATGGTTCTCTGGCCCTGTCACCCATTGGTTGTTCTCCACTGCCTGCATCCTGGGCATCTCCATCCCCATTTTTCACTCCTGAGTGCTGGCAGATAAGAGCACAAGGTGATGGACTGGATGAAGAGAGGTTGTATCCACCATACCCACATGTTGTGTACACTGTCCACCCTGATTCTTCAGTGGTGCTCCTGTCATGGCTAAGACAAGCCCTGAGTCTGTTAACTGACCTGGATCAAGTTTCTTGCAGGAAGTTTTCCCCTCCAGTGTGTATAAATACTTTCTTTGCTGCTCATTTCCACTAAATATGGTAGAAACACTTTACAATTTGCCTAAATTCTATGAGTTCTATTGGAGAGGCACCTGGGGAAATAAAGGTGTCGTTTCTAACTTGCATCTTTCCTTGGCATGAGGAGTCAGCCACACTGATGGGAGTCAGTGTATGGGACACCCATGCTTTTGTCCTCCAGTCCATTGGTTCTCCAAGTCAGATCCAGACCAGGAGCAGGAGCACCAGCAACACTGGGTAACTTGTTAGAAAATGTAGACCCTGCCCCAGACCTGGGTATGAGGCCCAGTGGTCTTCAGGTGACTCTGGTGCCATGCTTACACTTGAGAACCCCTGCTCTGCTCTGATTGCCCAGCATTTCCCTCACTAGTGCTACCTTGGCATTTCTATGTATTTCTCCTATATTGAAGACTCCAAAGGTTTGACCAATAAATTATGGCCAAGTTCTTCAACATGTGGTAGGAGGGCTGGACCAGAAGCCAGGAGACCTGGTTTCCAGTCTCACTTTCACCATGAACATAGATTTTCCCATCTGTTTTCACTGCTTTGCATGTCAAGAAGATAAAAAGAAATAATGGTGGCATGGTGTTGCACACCTGTAATCCCAGCGGCTCAGGAGGCTGAGCAGGAGGATCGTGAGCTCAAAGCAAGCTTCATCAACTTAGCGAGGCTCTAAGCAACTCAGTGAGACCCTGTATCTAAATTAAATACAAAAAGGCTGGGGATGTGGCTCAGTGGTTAAGTGCCCCTAAGTTAGAAAGGAAGGAAGGAAGGATGGGTGTTAACGGTTTACATGGCATGTAAAATGTGATGTGCCATTGGTACAAACTTCTGTTCCTATAGATTCCTTAACTAAGCCATATTTCCCTAAGCAGTGCTGTATGTCACAGTGTAGATGGACACTATCACTTTTTAAATCCAGTCACATTCTATGGAATGTACAACTATAAGAAAAGAAGGACTGGGGATATAGCTCAGTTGGTAGAGTGCTTGCCTTGCAAGTACAAGGCCTTGGGTTCGATCCCCAGCACCACAAAAAAAAAGAAAGGAAGAAAGAAAGAAAGAAAGAAAGAAAGAAAGAAAGAAAGAAAGAAAGAAAGAAAGAAGAAAGAAATTGCAATAAATTTAGAAGTTGTGAATAAAAGATGTAATCATTGTGGAATATGGTGAATAATAAAAGCTTTCATGAAACCAAATCTTGGAAAGCAAACACTTTCTTTTTTCTTCCTTTCCTTCTTTTTATTTCTAATACTTCACCTATCTATTTACTGCTTAAGAATCGCTCTGCTCTCTACTGTCATGTATAACTAAAAAGAACAACAACAAAAATCTCTCTGCTCTTGTGATTCTTAAAATAACCACTTGGGATTGCAAAACTCAATTGATCCACAGGGTGGCAGTAGCAAACCTGTGAAATCTTGGTTGGCTGGGCTTGGGGTTCTGTCTGGACAACCTGAAAAAGACCATGACTTATCCAGTTACCAGGGGCAAAAAAGCCTTTGGTAAAATACGTTGGAATTTTAGGAAGACTTTTGCAATGTTGGGGATTGAACCCAGGGCCTTGCACATCTTGGCAAGTGCTTTACCACTGAGCTGCATCCCCAGTCCAGGAAGAAGTTTTATTTTACTTGAATTACGAAGATAATTTCCTACTTGCAAAAAAGATGACATTTAAGTTACTATTTAAAGGTCATTTGATTGCTTATTTAGTTTAAGATAAGTTATTCTAGTTGGTGCAGTAGAAATTGGTCTTAAAGACATAGAACAAAGTTACTTTTGTACGTCATTCTCCTTTTTGAAGATAAAAGCTGTGAATTTTTTTTTTTTTTAAAGTGAAAGCACAATTTATCAATTCAACCCAGAGGCTTGGTAACTTACTTACCGCTCCTTGTGTGCTCAGCCTTGGATTTTGACATCATCATCAGTTACCAGTCACACAAGTATTCACACTTGACCTTTCCAACTGTGATGTCAAAAGTCTTGCTGGTGGGTGGGTCTGAACAAAGCTGTCCAAGCTAAAGCTATTCCAGAGGCCAGTCACGGACAAGCTCATGGCCAGCCAGCATATTCAGATGGGAAAACCAGAAAAGAGGCAGTTATAAAGCTTTCTGGGAAATAAAAGTTCTTTTACTTCTATATGTTCAGATTATATAAATTAGGTGTTAATGGACATTATTTCTACTCCCTATATAAAAGAACTTAGATAAGGAAATAACAAAATTTATAATAGTTTTTTAAATATATTTTTTAGTTGTTGATGGACCTTTATTTTATTCATTTATTTATATGCGGTACCAAGGATCCAACCCAGCAGAGGCAATCGCTCTACCACTGAGCCACAACCTCAGCCTCAGAATAGTTTTTAAAGTAAACTTTACAGTGTTTTCTTGGCATCGTGCTGGCTATAATAGAAACTTAGATCATGTGGGTTCCTGATGTCTCAGCAGGTCCCTCAAGGTTTGTTCCTTAGGATTTGACATTTCCTCTGCTGCTTTTCTTTGCCTCCCTTTCCAATCTTGGGACTGTTATTCTCCCTGGCAAGTAAAGAGTGACAAGATTTTTTATTACAAAGATTAATAGGTCTATATATAATTTTTAGACATAAAACCTGCTTCTGAAATTATCTTAAGAATGACTTAATAATCATTTTATCTTTTTGCAAAAGGCACTATTGTAACAGTGTGGCTTGGAAGGAAACACAGGTAATTGTCAAGATGAATCATTTAGCAAGGTAGGAAAAAATATCCCTTACGTATAAAAATATCTAGTGATTGACATGTTACCAAATTTCCACGAAATAGTTTGTATTATTTCTATTTTGATTTATTTTTTTCCTAGATCAGAAGAACCTCCTTGATCAGGATTGGTATTGGGGAAACACTTTTCCTTAGGCACTGAGTAGCAAAGTTGTAGTCCTTGCAAAGATCAGTTGCTCGCCTAAAGATGCCACTCCAGCATCTCCCCGGACCCTGTCAATCAACTTCTCTCCACTAGGTTCTTCCTATTGGCATGTTGCAAGGACTTTGGCTTTTACTTTGTATGAAACAGGGAGTCATTAGAAGATTGTGAGGAGGCGCTGTGGTTGACCGAGGCTGTCCTTGGACTCCCTGGCTTTTCTAATGAGACAGGCTAGAGGAGGACAAGGGCTGTGCAGGGAGGTGTTAGGAGGCCAGTGGGCTGTCCTCTTATCTCTCTGTGCTTCCATTTGGCATTCACTGTCCACCGTGTTCCTTGGCCCCAGCTTCACTGTCCTTGCCACCTCAGGCCCTCTGCCAGAACTTCCTCTTCTAGAAACCTGAATGCCTTCCACTAACCTTCAGGTCTTTGTTCAGACATCACCATCTCATCAAGGCCTTCCCCACTCACGCTGTATAAAATAGTCTTTTCCACTCTCCCACCCTCTCTACTCCTTTCTCTCTTTTATTTCTGCTTTGTGTTTATCACCATCTGACCTATAGGTACTTATCTGATCATGCCTGGTCTCACCATGTGCAGACTGAGCACTAGGAGGGAGCCTGTTCACTGCTGTGCCCCCTCACCTATAGCTGGCCGTGGCTCAGAGGTCTGAAACAAGTGTCCTCCTGGCCCTGCCATTTCCTGGCAGTGGGTTTCGGACACACTGAGCCAAGGACCCCATCTCAGAGCAGAGCATGCTCCCACAGGACAAGCACAGCATCACCTCCATTGTGCATCCACACAGTTCCCCTGTAGTTCAGTCTCTAGGTCCGAGGCCCGTCAGTGAAGGAGACTGTACTGCCCTGTCAGGCCAGGCACACCTCTAGGCACCATTTGCTTTAGGATCCAGGTCCTAACCATTCCTAAAGATGGGTCATTTGCTCGATTTCCCAAAACCCCAGACTCCAGAGCTCCTTGTACCCTGGGAGCCCCCAACCCTAATCCACCTGTCATGAGCAACCTGTGACAAGTGTCGGGGCTGCTCCACCCCCTCCAGTTCTGCCACTTTGAAATCGAGCACCCCCACTTCTGCTGCCTGCTGAGCCCTTCAAAGTCTTTGCCCCGGCCCAGTTTGTTTTTTCCTGAGACATGTGTGATGCCAAGCCGAGGGCAAGCCAGCATTTGCAGCTCTGGTTAAGATGTCTCTTGGTTCAACACTGTTTGGGAAGAGCAAGCTGCTGAACCTATTTTTATTATAATTACTCATTCTCTCCTACCTTATTAAGCTTGCCATCTTTCAAGCATGAATACCTGGTTAAAATCTGCATAACCTCTTATTATCAACCTACCTTTGTTCCCGCACCGATGATTGCCACTTACTGCTGTCCTACCAGGCTCCTTTTTGTAAATAATATAAATTTTATTTTCTCAAAATAGAAATAATTGTGATATCTTGCTGGTTTGGCAGTTGCTTTGTCTTGCTGGATTACAAATTTTAAAATTTCTTTCTTTTGCACTGGGGATTGAATCCAGGGGCTCGTTACCACTAAGCTGCATTCCCAGCCCTTTTTAAAATTTTTTCATCTTGAGACAGGATCTTGCTATGTTGCTGAGAGTCTCACAACGTTGCTGAGACTGGCCTCGAATTTATGATCTTCCTCAGTCTCTCAAGTTGCTGGGATTGTAGCATGTACCACTGTGCCCTGCTGCTGAATCATACATTTCTTAAAATGTTCTGTGTCTCCAAATGAGTGGTACAGAACTCTCCGTTGAGAAAGGGGGAGCCTATGAATGTCACTCTGACCTGCCATCACCAGGAACTAGCTCATGAGCCTCCACCCCAGCCTCAGTTTCCATATCTCCTGGTGAGGGTATTGCCTTATACTTTAAAAATACTGTCAATTTAACCTTTTTTTTTTTTTTTTTTTTTTT
>JAJEJO010001930.1:52689-130600 GCA_020662805.1 Glaucomys volans
TTGGTACTGGGGATTGAACCCAGGGGCACTCGACCACTGAGCCACATCCCCAGCCCTATTTTGTATTTTATTTAGAGACAGGGTCTCAGTTGCTTAGGACCTCGCTAAGTTGCTGAGGTTGGCTTTGAACTCGTGATCCTCCTGCCTCAGCCTCCCAAGTGCTGGGATTATAGGTGTGCACCACCTCGCCTGGCTGTCAATTTAACTTTGAAGATGAAAGTTCTCTCCAGAGCCACCCCCTTCTATCATCACTGTGAGAGCAGAGATGGATAGAAAATAGATTTTTGAGACATTTTAAATGATTCCTTCCTTGCCTTCAGAGACAAAATTCAGATAAGAAAACTTATCAATTATACTTTTGTTTCTACTAAAAAATGACTACTCAAAGGCTCGTTGTTCTTATCCTAAAACATTGTTGACAGTGTCCCAGATGAATGGCATCAAATCCTGGCATTTGGTGTTTGGCTGGCACATTTATTTCCTGGGGAAAGAAGTAACAGTTTGAGATGGGGCAGGGTGGGAGGGAGAATGCTTCTCATCCTGAGGAGTATTTGATTTTGCAAGGATTCTGAATGAGGATCCCTATTCTTATTTCTGAAAATAATTATGGTTTGTTTCTGGAACTTTGGGTTTAAAAAAAAAAATGTATGGCCTGGGGACTTTGTTCTCAAACACAAACACTAGAGTTAGGAGGTGAGGTTCGGACAGGGTGTTGCCTTCTTTTTAAAGGGCAACAGTATGATTCCTTGATTTGTCTTTGTTATCTTGATTTTTTAAAAAAATATCTTTAGTTATAGATGGAGATGATGTCTTCATTTATTTATATGTGGTACTGAGAATCGAACCCAGTGCCTCCCACATGCAAGGCAAGTGCTCTACCACTGAGCCACAACCTCAGGCCCTATCTTGATGTTTAATTTGGATTCCTGAGCGTTGGTCAGCCCCAGCCTATCTCCACAGGGCTGGTGGCCTGGCCATGGCACGCCACCTGGTCAACCTGTGTGCCGGGGTAGGGGCTAGAGCTGGGAGGCCAGCCTGGTCTTCAAGACAGAATTAGACTGTTCACTCTGAAATGCTTAGTACCACCACTATTAGAAGTGAACATTCCTGTTCTTGAAGGAGTGGGGAAACAGAAGTATCATTCACTTCTAGTCTCTTACGGTGGGAACTACAAAGTAGAGTTTATGTCTTTGAACAGTTTATTTTCTAGAAAATTCTATTTGATTATTATATTTTTAAAGAATTTTGTTTCCAAGTGGGTATGTTTCCAAGTGGGCATTTTCTTTCCTTCCTCTGTTGGGGATTGAACTCAGAGGTGCTCTACCAGAGAGCCACATCCCCAGCACTTTTTATTTTTTATTTTGAGACTGTGTCTTACTAAGTTGCCTAGGCTGACCTCGAACTTGGGACCCTCTTGCCTCAGCCTCTCAGGTTGCTGGGATTTCAGGTGTGCAACACTGCTCCTGGCACAAGTATGCTTTTGAGCAAGAGATTTGGAGTCACAGGGACAAATATTGAGAAAGTGATGATGTGCAATAGCACATCTCAAGGCAAGAAGGAAGACAAAGCTGTGCTTTGATTAGGAGACTGCTTCTTGCCTATCTGTAACAGAGTACAAGCGGCATTTAAGTAGAAGTCTGCAGTTTCTTGGCCTCAAATAATGTTGTGCTAATTAAAGGGAGCATTTTCCATTGTATTCATCACTAACCAAAAGGAGAATTTTAATCCTTCTGGTTTTTATGGCTAGGAAGGCAGAGCTGCATTATCGGGATCATCGTGACAGTCATAGCTGCTGTAGATATGTGACCAATAGCGTGCGTGTACAGAGGGCAGGAGTTAGAGTATGAAATACGTCACAGAATTATATTCGATAAACAGAATAGTTACTATTGCTTAAAATTTAAGTGCACAGCTAGGAAAGTAATGATGCATCACAGCCTTGCTGAACACTGGGTAAGAAAATCATGGCAAACATCAAGTCTGTTTTGGAAATGTTCTAAAATGAGACTGTGAACACAGCCATTTTAAACGTAGCTTGGTACGTGTTTGGAAAGAAACACGTTCATCAGGAACATGAAACAAACTCTCTGAGCTACAGTATCATGTGGGTGAGTTTAATTGCTGGGACTAATAAATCACAGCTGCAAACGTTAGAGTCTTGGCAGGATTCCTTACTCAGCTGTTTTCCCTTTGCCCAGTTACATTCCAGATTTACGGGCCTGTATCTTGTCTGGAGCCAGTGGGAAGCTCAGTCTTTTCCTCTTTGTCTGTTATTCGGCTGCCCTGGGAGACCAGTCTGGGGAGTACTGCGTGGCTGACCATCAGGGGGCTGAATATTACGTGGCAGCCGTGTATGAGCACCAGTCGGTCTTGAGTCCCAACCCTCTAGCTCTCACCAGCCGCCAGCAGGCCTTGGAGCTCATGAACCAGAACCTCGACATCTATGAACAGCAAGTGATGACTGCAGCCCAGAAGGGCAAGAAATGCTCCTCCGTTATGACCAGGCTCCTCTCATAGAATAGAACAAAGTATGCTTTGTTGGAGCAGTTGTTCGGTGACCCTAGGCTTTCTATGACCTCTGTGGAAATCAGTCCAGCAAGTTAGCCTGAGTTGAGTTAGGTGGCTGGAGTCTTGCTACCGAGGGTGGTCCATGGGCCAGTAGCATCAGCAGCACTTGGGAACTTGTTAGGAATGCAGAATTTCAGGCCCCACCAAATCAGAATCTGCATTTTAGCAAGATCCTCAGGTGATGCGTTTGTCCCTTAAGTTTGAGAACCCGTGGGCCAAGTCACAGGTTCTCCATGCAGTTGTGCGCCAGAATCCCTGGGCCAGTTGTAAACAAATGTGGGTGCCTGGGCTACTGAGAGTCTGCTATAATTTTGGTCTGGATGGGTTGTAGTCCAGGCATTGGGATTTATTTATTTATTTTAATTTTTTGCAGTACTGGGGGATTGAATCTGGGGTACTTTATCACTGAGCTATATCCCCAGCTCCCCCCCCTTTTTTTTTCAATTTTTGAGACAGGGTCTCACTAAGTTGGACAGGGTTCAACTTATGATCCTTCCACCCATGAGTAGCTGGCATGAGCCACCATGGCACTGGGATTTTTTTTTTTTAAGTGTCCCCAAAGGATTCTTCTATGCAAAAAAATTTGAAAATTACTGAGTATGATGAACTCCCACACTCTGAGGTGTTCACAGCTCTACTGAAATAGTCAATAGTCCAAAGAACTGCCACTTACTATCTTTAGATTATCTGGGGCTCACTTCATCTCTTGTGCCAGACTAGGAACAGTCTGAGACCTTTGCCCAGACAGAACCAACTCCAAGACAAAGGGCAGGTCAGTGCCAGCCTTGTAAAGGCTTCCTGCTTGGCTTTATTTCCACCTCCCAGCCAGGAAACCTGAGATGGAGGAGAGGCGCCCTGTAGGGCAGAGGGGAAATGTCAGTGTCAGAAGTAAGCAGATGCCCTGCTGGTGAACCCATAACCAAAGGAGATTGGGCTTTAACCTGGACCAAGCCCAGCTGCTCGAGGAAGCCCTGCTCTGCCTCCAGGGGAAGTGAGCTCACGTGCTAGAACACACACACGGACATCTGTAGTGTGTGTACACAGAGCTGATGTTGGAAGGGAGCTTCTGATGGGTGACACGCTGCTCTTTTGTCCCAACTGACTAGTTTCTCCTTGAACACCTTCAGGGGCCCAGAACTCAGTGTTCAAATGTCTACTCGTGCAGTGGTGGGAACTTCTGGATAGGCCTTCCTTTCAGTGAGCACTGTAACAGTCCCCATGTAACTGCCACCACAGTTCTGTCCTGGAGCTAAAGAGCCCAAGTCCCTTACCACAGTGCCATCTTCCCCACACTTGAGGCTGGCTACCATGGCTCCCAGCATCTTGCCCCAGTCATGGTTCCTTGGAGAATTCTGTTTCCAGCCCTTCTGCCAGACTTGCCAGGTTTCCCCTGTGCTCAGGGCTGTGTGCTGCTCTCCAGGGTGGCTGAAGGGGCAGGCTGCAGGACCCTCTCGCCTCTCATTCTAGACCTTGACTTCTCATTGTGGATTCACAGAGCAGTTGCAGTCAACTAAAACTCCTGTGCCTTCTCTCACACAGACACACGTTCTGCCACTCCCTCCTGTACATAGGAAGCTGATCACTGAGCCCAGGAGCAAGACTTCACATTGATGTCATTAAATGTCATCATTCCAGCCCGAAGGGTGATTTAGGGATCTTTCCTTGACCTCCCGCATATTGGTTTCCTGCACGTCATTCACACATTTGGTCATTTATGTCTCTGCTGAAGTCAGTGTGAAAAAAAAAAATCCCAGCTGTGCCCAGACACCTCCTGCTGCCAGCATTCCTTGGGTGGAGGTGTTCACTGCACTGCGCTGCATCCAGCCCCTCAATTTTACCCCCTCTTGCTTCTCCATCCTGTTCCCAAGACCATCCTGAGACATTCAGCACATGTCACACTGAAACCCAGAGACTGTGACTAGAGAACCCCCAGCTTTGCAGTTTTAATGGAAACATGCAGCATGGTTTTGAGGCGCCTGCACAGGCTGCAGGACAACATTCCGTTTAGTGCCCCAGGAGCGGGGATGGACTGACCTAGGACCCCTTTGTGCTCACTGGTAGCTCAGCTGCCCTACATGGCTGCGTGCATTTAAAGCAGCTGCTTAGACACCCTGACGGGGAGCATGTGTCAGAGTTGTCCATCAGACTTGGGCTAAGGGCAGAGGCTTCTGAACAAGCCTCTTGAGAGTGTTTCTCTCTTGGCAGAGGCACTCAGCGGGGATGAAGGAGTTTACAGATGATTAGGCTGGTCAGGCACTTGGGTTGGTGACCTTCGTTCCTCAGAAGGAATTCTTGATCTCAGCAAAGTCTATCGGAAAATGGCTGGTGGCGTTCATCAGGAGTGCTGACAGCTTGTCACATCAGACCTGAAGTTCCTCCCAGCTCAGGCTTGGTTCCCAGCCTCATTCCTGGCTGGAATGTGGTCAGGGAATGCAATTTAATTTTCATCTTAATCAAACATGTATACATAAATCCATTAGGAACCATCCAGTACTCTCAACATTTTGATTTTCATTAAAGAAAATATCTGTCCACATGTAAATTTCAAAAAGTTAAAAGCATGACTTTTTTTTTTTTTTTTTTTTTGGTACTGGGGATTGAACCCAGGGGGTGCTCTACCACTGAGTTACATTCCTTATCCTTATTTTTATTTTGAGACAGGATCTCACTAAATTGCAGAGGCTGGCTTCAAATATGATCCTCTTGCCTTGGCCTCCCAAGGTGCTGGGATTACAGATGTGTGCCACCATACCAGCAAAAGCATGACTGCAAATATAAATGAACCAAGTATTTATTTAACTCATTAGCTAATGAAGGAACCAGTAACATGGTAAAGCTGGTTCAAAACAGAACTTGAGGAATGGAAATGTGTCTATCAGCAGCCCACTGACTAGTGAAATGAATTTGCTAATAGATATAAAACTATCTAATGTCCTATAGGACAATATAATTATAATCTTTGGGATGATCTTTTAAAAAACAGTAGGATATTCTCTAGATAAATACTCCTTAAGTGATCCTGTTAATCAATACCCCAGTGTAATTTGAAAAGGCACTCATTATTTATCTTGCTTTACTTCCAAAAGTGCAATAATTTTTCTTTATACAGTACTGATAAGGGTGCCATGGGATGGCCAGTCTCGCTGTGCTGCAGGGGATCTATCTTGGTATAACTTTTTTGGAAAGCTATTCGGCAATGTGTGTTAAGAACTTAAAATTGGGACTGGGGATATAGCTTAGTGGCAGAGGGCTTGCCTACCATATGCAAGGCCTTGGGTTTGATCTACAGCACCAAAAAGGAAAAGAAGAAAAATGTATAATTTTTCATAGTCTTTAACCCAGAAATTTCACTTATAATACTTCATTCTAAAGAAATATTCAAGGATTCAAAGACTTGTGTACAAATCTCATTATGTAAATGTTTTGAGCATGCTATATGCAGATGGTCACCAGAGTTTTCTTTTTATTATAAAAAATCGGAAATAATTCAAATATCCAATAACAAAGGAGAAAGTATGGTGTCCTCTTAATGTGGTCATTACAAATGATTCTATATGTGCACATATGTGTATATATATTTTTTCTTTTATTTAGACAGGGTCTAAGTTGCCCAGGCTGTTCTTGAACTTGTCATCCTCCTGCCCCAGCCTCCTGAGTGACTGGGATTACAGGTGTGTACCACTGCCCCTGGCTAGGATTGTGATTTCTTTATTTATTTTTCTGTTTTCTGAATTCCCTACAGTTAAACTTTGAAGCTTTTATAACCAGAAAACAAAACAAGTTTTCAGTGTACTTCAGAAATAAGTGTCTTGGACTTGCTTGCTGTGTTAGACTTTCACACCTTCCAGAACCACCTGCCTTCTCTACCTTCTGCACCGGGGCTGTGTTCTAGGCTTGATGTTCTAATCCATGTAAATGGGGAGGAACAGCAGAACGAGGCCCTGGTGCTGAGAGCTGAGGGATGCCGCGTTTGTATTTTGTTAGGTTGCTGCAGACATCACGGGGAGCTCTCCTCAGGTGTGGGATGTCCCCAGGTGTGGGAGAAGGCCTGTAAGGTGCCAGAGTCCTAACATGAGCCTCCTAATTGGGAACTGAGATTTCGAGTGAGCCCTCGTTTCCATGTTGAAATCAACACACTTGACTCTTACCCGTTGTTCTTGTGGGTCCCAACCTTGGCTGCACATTAGAATCACCTGGGAGACCTTTAAACAAACACTGTTGCCAGGACCCCACCCATAGTCAACTAAGTCAGACTTTTTAGGGGTGGGCCCCAGCATCAGTGTTTTTTAGAAGTTCCCCAACTGCCTGTAATCCCAGTGACTAGGGAGGCTGAGGCAGGAGGATCACTAATTCAAAGCCCGTCTCAGCAACTTAGCAAGGCCCTACATAACTTTCTGAGACCCTGTCTC
Source organism: Glaucomys volans (assembly GCA_020662805.1). NCBI lineage: Eukaryota > Metazoa > Chordata > Mammalia > Rodentia > Sciuridae > Glaucomys > Glaucomys volans. The sequence continues at coordinate 59,667 of JAJEJO010001930.1, forward strand.
AAAAAATAAAAAGGGTTGGGATGTGGCTCAGTGGTTAAGCACTCTTGGATTTATTCCCCAGCACAAAAACAAAAAAGTTCTCCAACTGATTGAGATCAGAATGAAGTTGAGAACCACTGGAGTAGAGACACCTCATCTGTTACTGGGTCCAACATTCAAGACCCTTTGTAATCAGCTCCAGCTCCCACTGCACCACCGAGAACTCCAGACCCCTGCTAACGGCCTGCCTGGTAAACTGCTCCTTCAGCAGGTCACTCACCCTCCTTCCCCAACAGGCTGCAGGCACAAGAGATGCTTGTTCTTGGAGGACTTTGTCTTTGTGCCCTTGGGGCTGGCTTAAGCAAGCCAGTGTCCCCAACACTAGGATCCCTGATGAGAGTCCAGCCACCAGCTCTGGATCTCTGGCTGTAGTATAGAGTGACTCCTTGATGGTTGTCAAGGGCATGAGCTAATGAATGAAGTGGTGCTTCCTGCTGTCTGATACCTGACTACACTGTGCTGTTCTGACTTACAGGGCGTACAGATCATAGTGTTTCCAGAAGATGGCATTCACGGGTTCGACTTCACAAGAACGTCCATTTACCCAGTTTTGGACTTCATGCCATCTCCCCAGCTGGTCAGGTGGAACCCATGCCTGCAGCCCCACTGCTTCAATGACGCAGAGGTATGTGAGGACCCTAGCCTTCCTCCTCAGCAGGCCGAGGTGAACCAAGCCAGTGCCAGAAAGCCACAACATGCTGAGATCTAAAGAAGAAAGACCCTAGGACCTGAAAAATCAAACCTAAACTCCATGTGCCATACATTCATTCAGCTAAAGACTGGTATTTATTCATCAATGGATCTTTCCATTTATCAATTACAAAAGAAATACATGAATATAAACTTATTAAACAAGCCAAACAGAAGTAAAAAATGTGAAAGTTCACCTACACCACAGTCCATCCCTCATCCTCCCGCCTTCCCTAGAGAAACTTCCATCATTTTGTTTTGAGTCCAACTTACCATTTTCCATGCATTTCTTACTTAACTGACATTCTTTTTTAGCATGATATGCTTATTCTTTTCTTTCTTAACTCTTGTTAGTATAAAAAATGATTCAGTGACTATTCTTGTACATATGTTTTTGTAAACACATACAAATTTTTCTGTAAGGTGAAATTCCTAGAAATGTCAAAGGCTGTGCTCATTTTAAATTATTTTAAAGAATACCAAATTTCTCACTGAAGACTTTATTTTCTATCCCCAATAATAATCAGTGAGGTCTGTTTTCCCACCCTTTGGTCAAAGCAAGATAGAATAACCTTTTGAATTTTTGCCAATCTAATGAAGGTGAAAAATGATCTCATTATTATTTTAATTTGCATTTCCCTATTACTAATAAAGTTAAACATTTTCTTCAGTTATTTCTTGGCCATTTGTATTTGTTCCTCCCTCCATATCCTTGCATGTTTTCAGGGGGGATTTTTTTCTTATTGACTTATGATAGCTGTTTACGTATTATGGACAAAATGCAGGAATTTTGCTATTAAAATATGAGACAAAAGGCAGGATATTTTAAAATCCACATATTCCTATGCATTTTTTTAAGTTGTCAACAGACCTCCATTCCATTTATGTATATGTGGTGCTGAGAATCAAATCCAGTGCCCACAGATGCTAGGCAAGTGCTCCACCACTGAGCCACAACCCCAGCCCCATTTGCTGCTTTTTTTTTTTTTTTAAACTGCTCAAGGTCCTCCAGCACCTGAGTTGCATGGTCATAAAGGGAGAGATGTTCTTGGTGGCCAACCTTGGGACAAAACGGTCGTGTCATAGCAATGACCCAGGGTGCCCAAATGACGGGAGGTACCAGTTTAACACGAATGTAGTGTTCAGCAGCAATGGAACCCTTGTTGACCGCTACCGAAAACACAACCTCTACTTCGAGGCAGCTTTTGACACCCCTCTTGAGGTGGATCGCATCACTTTCGACACCCCCTTTGCTGGCAGGTTTGGTGTCTTCACCTGCTTTGACATACTGTTCTTCGACCCTGCTGTCAGACTGCTGAGAGACCCCGAGGTGAAGCACGTGGTGCACCCGAGTGCCTGGATGAACCAGCTCCCCCTCCTGGCAGCTATAGAGATTCAGAAAGCCTTTGCCATTGCCTTCGGCGTCAAGGTCCGGGCAGCCAACATCCACCACCCGTCTCTGGGGATGACAGGGAGTGGCATACACACCCCTCTGAAGTCCTTCTGGTACCATGACATGGAAAGTTCCAAAGGTCACCTTATCATTGCCCAGGTAGTCAAAAATCCACTGGGTCTTGTTTTGGACAAAGAATGCAACAAGCAAAACAGACCCATCCCACAGTAAGTTTTTAAAAATCGTGTCAGGTGAGCCATACGGTGAGATGGACGCTCAGGAAGTCCACTGCGAAGCCTCCAAGTGGACCGTGGATGCTCCTCCCACCTTTCACTCGGAGGTGATGTATGACAACTTCACCCTGGTCCCCATCTGGGGAAAGGAAGGCTATCTCCAAGTCTGTTCAAACAGCCTCTGCTGCCATTTGCTGTACGACAGGCCCACCTTGACCCAAGAGCTGTATGCCCTGGGGGTCTTCGACGGCTTTCACACTGTGCACGGCACTTACTACATTCAAGTCTGCGCACTGGTCAAGTGCGGGGGTCTTGGTTTCCACACTTGTGGGCAGGAGATCACAGAGGCCACAGGGACATTTGAGTTTCACCTGTGGGGGAACTTCAGCACTTCCTATATCTTTCCTGTTTCTGACCTTGGGGATGACTCCAGAATCCCCGACCAGCTTGGCTGGGAAAATGTCCACTGTTTCCTGAGGGAGCGTGGACTGTCCTCTGGCCTGGTGACAGCGGCTCTCTATGGGCAGTTGTATGAGAAGAGCTAGGACGCGAGTGTGATCTGGGGGTGGGCTCTGGCTGTCGCATGGCAGCCCCGCCCTCCACAGGCCACAGAGCATGTGCACTGGGATCAGCTCCACCTGGGAGTGGCAGCCCCCTTCTGTGGCACCACATCCCACCTGGGCACTGGGAATGAGTGGGAGAGGCAGGTTCCCTCTTCCTCCTACACGTCAGTGCTTGAGACATTTTTTCTGGTATTTTCTATTAATATGTCTTTTCAAGCCAGGAAAAGAGGAAGCTCTAGCAAATCTCTCGGTACACAATTCGTTTTAAGAGCTAAAACAAAAATAAATGTCAGTTGATATTTTACACATCCACAAAGCAGTGATTCATTTTTTTCCTTGTTAAGTGATACCCAGATGTGTAAATATTTCACAAGCCTCGAACATTCCCTAAGGTAAGAAACAAACTCTCAAAAGCAAGAGAGAAGGCTCTGTGGGGACCTTTCCTGTTCTGGTCAACTGAACTCCATCCAGGTGAAATGGCAATGCCAGAGCCACCAGCAACGTCAGGAACCCAGAACTGGAAACCACTTTTAAAAATAGAAAAGTTTTCCTCTCATCTGCTTTTCTGTCGGTAAATGAATGTGTCGACAAGTCTTGGAATAACTGGAGAGCGCGGGCAGCACTCCGGGGTGGGGAACGGAAAATGTCGAGAGGCGCCGCGAAGGGGAGGGATGAGGAGCAATTTTTCTGCACAGCGTACAGCGCAGCTCAGCCAGGGTTCGGGGCCTTGAGAGACTGCGTGTTAGCTTTGGGAACGCTGTTCAGCTGTGCAGACGCAGTGACGCTGGTTTACTTCCGTTTGCTTGCAGACCCACAGGGGGGCTCTCCTGTGCAGGGAGGCCAGGCACCCCATAAAGATAAGTGTCAGGAACTGCCCCGGAGGTGAGCCCACTTTGGTCAAGTATTCAGTCACTCAGCAGGCATTTCAGAGTGCCCTTGAAGCTGCAGAGCAGGGCCTTCGCAGGATTAGTTCTAGATGCAAAATTGTAGACATTTTTAGGCCATTGATTTCTGTATGATTTGTATCCAATGTTTCAAAGGCATTTTTTAAAAGGATTTTTATTCTGTGCCTCATAACCATTGGAGATAATATTTTAAGTGTAGAATGGATGATCAGTCTTATTTGCCTCTTAAGTATTGTAGCCATTTAGTTTTATCTTTTTTTTTTTTTTTAATTAAAATGGTATACGCTAGAGCTGGGTGTGGTGGTGCACGCCTGTAATCCCAGCAGCTCAGGAGGCTGAGGCAGGAGGATTGCAAGTTCAAAGCCAGCCTTAGCAACTTAGTAAAAATTAAAAAAGGGCTGGGGATTGGCTCAGTTGTTGAGAGCCTCTGGGTTCAGTACCTGGAACAACAACAACAATGTATATGCTAGAAAAATACTTGTATAAAGTAAAATATGAATTTCTTTCCCCATTCTCTGGGAGTGTAGTTTTCCAGTTCCTCTTCCGTTTTTTGGACAATTAAGAGCATAGACACTAGAGTCAGTCTGACACGGTTTACATGTGTGGTCTCTGTTCAGTCTTCACTGGGTAGGCCTTTCCAACTTATTTAAACCTTCTAGAATCCTGTTTGCTCATTTGTGGAATGCATATTGACTATGCCAACTGGAAAAGAAGCAAAGCCATCCAAGCAAAGCCCCTGCTAACTCTTCTCTCAAAAATGCCGGGAATGAGTCACATTTTCAGGAAATAAGCAGGGTGACTCAGAACGCCTAGGGAACCCTTGGGATCCCTTTGCCCTGGGAAGTTCCCCTGGAACAGGAGCAGGACCTCTCCCACAGATGACTGTTTCCCCTGCCCTCCCAGTGCAGAGTCTGCCAGAAGAAATGAGCCAGCAGGCCGGATGTGGCAGTCCACAATCTATTCTGCTTCCCTGCCCCGACCCTAGGGAGACCCAAGTATTTAAAAAATGCGTATCAGTGCTTTATGTCAAGATGATTCAAATCAGCCTGAGAAAATCCAGTCCTAAATACAGAGTTGGTGGAACTACTTTACCCGAGAAGCAACTCGTAAGCACTTGCTGGATCCACATTACACCCAGAGTTCACAAACTGTCTGAGTTTTTCTTTCTCCTCTCTATTTTGAGATGGCCTCACTACATTGCTGAGGTTCTTACTAAGTTGCTGAAGATGTCTTTGAACTTGAGATTCTCCTGCCTTAGCGTCCCAAGACACTGGGATTGCAGGTGTGTGCCACCATGCTGGGTGGGCTCCCGAGTTGCTTTCTCCTGACAATCGGTAATGAACCTCTCATGAAACAAATAAGGGGGAAATCAAATAATGGTGGTAGAACAGTGATTTTTTTAAAAAAATAATTGAAAGAAGTAGCTGCCAGATGGCAGAACCAAGTGCAGGATAGGGGAAAATGAATAAAGTAAGTAATTTTCAGGGAAAAAAATAGTATGATGACTAATGGTTGTGACATGCTTTTGTGAACTGTGATCCTGCAATTCAGGAAGCAAATGGTAATCTTGACCATAAAACAGAGGCAGGAAATGAAGTGTATTTTTGGTGGAATCAGACTTGGGGGGAAAGAGCTTAGTCCATGTGGTTTCTGGTTAGGTGCAGCTGTGCCTGGTTTTGAATTTTCTCACAAAGGAAGTGAGAGGCACAATGAGCAGCATTATGCTGCACTTAAAATATCTGCTCCCAGATAGGTGAAAACCACCCTCTTCATAGACTGTCCAGTCCCAGCACTGGCCAGCCTCTCCAGAGGGCCAGACCTGTACATAGTTCCAGCTAAGGGAAATGCACCTGGCCACCCCTTACCTATCTTCTGGCCATAAAACCCTGGACCAGAAGCAGGTACCTGACTTCAGACTAGCTAACGAGGACTGGCTGGCAGTCTGTGAGGCAAGGGGCAGTGGTAAGCCGCAACCCTGATGACCAGTGAAACCCCAAACTGCTCACATTACCACAGAACGAACACACAGTTTCTCAACAAAGTGGGTTTACAAATGGCAAAACAGAAATGAAGTTACAATAATCTTAAATGTCAGATTGTGCAAAAAGGCCTAGAGGTGGCATGGAGGTGCGTGAGGACAGCCGTGGAGGCTGCACTACTCTTGCAGAGGAGGGCCTGCTCTCCTGGCTTTAGTCTTCTGTCCTTGCCAAACCTCCCTTCCTGTGTTACATGTCACATGTTAACAAACCATGCCAAGACAAGATGTGGTATCTAGATTGACACCAGTATCAAGTCTGTCACACTAGAGTCCGGATGTGCTATCTGAAGATAACCACTCTGCTAAAAGCAAAGACATCACTTTTCTCAATTATACCCCAGATGTGTGGATGACCAGAATTTTACATTTTCTTTGAATATAAAATTCATACAATGCAGCTAGAAGGACTCAAAGATTTTAAAGTGATTCCTGAATAATTAAAAAATGATAAATTATGTACAGTGTGATTTTAAGATGTAACTGGAAGGGTTAATTCTTTAAAAGTTGTTGATCCAGGGCTGGGGATATAGCTCAGTTGGTAGAGTACTTGCCTTGCATGCACAAGGCCCTGCGTTCAATCCCCAGCACCACCATCAAAAAAAAAAAAAAAAAAAAGTTGTTGATCTAATTGCTGATATTTTGCAAATTTCAGAAACTCAGGTATGTAGAACTGGAGACTGTCATGCTAAGTGAAATAAGCCAATTCCAAAAAACCAAAGGTGGAATACTCCCATTGACTTACAGTAGGTAGTGAGGAGGGAGGAGTGGTGGAGGTTCACCAACTGGACAGAGGGATGTGGCGGAAGGAGGAGAAGGGGGTGGAAATGGGAAAGAGTAGAATGAATTGGACATAACTTTCCTATGTTCATATATGAATACACGACCGTGTAACTCCACATGATGTACAACCACAAGAATGGGAAGTTACACTCCATGTATGTATGATATGTCAAAATACATTCTACTGGGGCTGGGGTTGTGGCTCAGTGGTAGAGCGCTTGCCTAGCATGGGTGAGGAACTGGGTTCCATCCTCAGCACCACATAAAAATAAATAAAATAAATAAAGGTATTTATTCAGGTATAACAATTAAGCACTAGCTCTGTTTTAAATACTATGCTACAAACTGTGGAGTGTGCACTCGCATAAGAAAAGACCTTTTTAGAGAGCTTGTTATGCAGTGTTCACATAAACACAGGGTTTAACTATACATACATGTACCCAAAAACAAATTGGTGAAAGACACTGTGGCAGATTGTATTTTCCCGAAATATCTTAAACAGTATTTCCAGTCCCATTTACTCTTCTAGAACTTTGCCAGAGTCCTGATCAAGAGCAGTCTACGGCACGCCTGTAATCCCAGCACTTGGGAGGCTGAGTCAGGAGGATCGTGAGTTCAAAGCCAGCCTCAGCAACTTAGTGAGGTCCTAAGCAACTCAGTGAGACCCCGTCTCTAAATAAAATACAAAGTAGGGCTCAGTGGTGGAGTGCTCCTGGGTTCAATCCCCAGTACCAAAAAAAAAGAAAAAAAGAAAAAAGAAAAAAGAGCAGTCTATGCTGTTTCTCCTGACCCTGCACAGGACTTTGCGACTGCCTCAAAGTCCAGAAGGCAGCAGAAGTGATGCTGTGTGACTTCCAACCTAGATTACCAATAGGCACACCACTTGTCTGTCCATCTAGGGCTTTTGAACCTGAATACCATGCTCTTGAGGATATGCAGGCTACATGTGGAAGCTCCCCAACAGTGAGAAGCTGAGGCCCCAAACCTCAGCCCAAATCAGCTCCTTACTGACAGCCACCTCGTCAGGCTTCTATGTGAATCCTTGTGGACTTAAGTCCCACAGCCTCAGTGAGCTACCCCCACCCTTTGGTATACCTTTGTGAGGGGCAGGAATAAGCCCTGCTCACCTTATATTGCCTGACTTGCAGATTTGTCATTAAAATAAGTGATTGTTGTTCTAAGCCACTAAATTGAGTGATAGCTATATATCAATCAATCAGAATTGGTATCAATCAACTATATAGTTTTGGCATATCAAAGTCCAGTGAGGCTCCAATTGCAGCAAGTGAAGGGGAGGGAGGTAGCAGTGCCACCCTGGTCCTGTGGGCTGAGGATGAGTTTGGATCTATCTGGGAAGCTACTGGAAGTGCTAATCAGGGGAATGACACGGTCATTTAAAATGACTCCTTTCTGGGCTGGAGTTGTGGCCGAGTGGTAGAGCGCTTGCCTGGCATGTGTGAGGCACTGGGTTCAGTTCTCAGCACTGCATATAAATAAATAAAGGCTCATTAATGACTAAAAAAAAATTAAAAAGACAGTAGTTCTTTGGAATTATCTGGTTTAAGCTTACTGTTTTCTAATGTAGTCCTGAGTCAGTTTTTAAAAAGATTATTAGACACATCAAAACCAAAAGAAGAAAAACCCCTACATTCATAGATAACAGAAAGGCATTTGTTTTCAGCAAAAAGACACATCTTCAAAGAATAGTTGCAATCCAAATCTTTCAGCAACCATCAAAAGAACAAAGAAGGCCGTGTCTTCTGAATTGAATATGCTTTTCATCTAAACTGCTCTGTATGGGGAGGGGTGAACCATGCTGGGAGTTTGACGTATGTACGGAAAATTACTGGATTGAAGACAAAGATATACTTAAAAGGAGAGCCAATATTTTGGCATTATAAATGAATCTTGAAGGGTGAAGAATTTCATTCCTTTGCAATTAACATACCACAATGTGACTCCTGTGTTATACCAGCCCCTGAACATTTCATTTCAGACCTACTGTTCACAAAACATAGGGTTTAAATATACACACATATACCGCAAAACAAATTGGTGAAAGGCACTGTGGCAGACTCTATTTTCACCAAATGCCTGAAATAGTATTTCTAGTTCTTCTAGAACTTTGCCAGAGTCCTGATTGAGAGGTAAGAATGGGCAATGTATGTTGAACATATAAAATAGACTTGTGCCACAAAACTAATTTTTTCCTGCCAAGTAACTGTCAATTAGCTTTTTGCCACTGTGAAAAAAATATCTGAGGTAAACAAATTACAAGGAGAAAGTTTAATTTTAGCTTTTAGCTCACAGTTTCAGAGGTTTTCAGTCCATGGTTGCCGGTTCCGTTGTTTTTGTGTTTGTGGTGAGGCAGAACTTCATGGCAGGGAGCACATGGTGGAAGTACTCACCTCATGGTGGTTGGGAAGCAGAAAGAGGTGGGTGCGGGAGGAGGAAGGAAGGGTGGGAGAAAGAGAAAAAACAGGGACAGAGAGAGGACAGAGTTTCAGTAGCCCCTTGGAAGACATGCACCAAGTGACCTAAATTCTTTCCAGTGGGATCTATCTCCCAATGGTGCCACAGGCTAGGAACCAAGCCTTCAACACATAGCCTTCGAGGAACATTCCAGATCCAAACTATAACATTCTGCCCCTGGCCCCCAAAGGCTTCTGTCCATCTCAAAATGCAAAATGTATTCAGTTCATCTCTAAGAGTCCCCAAAGTCTTAACAGTTTCAGCCTTGCTCACAAGTCCAAGTCTAGTCTCCCAGACTCAAAGCAAATTTAGCTGTGAGCCCCTGTAAAAACAAACAAACAAACAACAACAAAAAAAAAACCAAAACAACAATAAAAAACAAGTTATATACTTCCAACATAAAATGGTTGCACAGGGTAAACATTCCTATTTCAAAAGGAAGAAAAAGGAAAACAGCAAGGAGAAACCTTACCAAAACAAGAACGAAACCCAGCAGGGCAAATGTAAAGTACTGTGGTTCCACATCCAGCATCTGGGGCACACAATGGAGGGATGTGGGCCTTCAAGAACTTCGTAGCTCTCCCCTATGAGATTGCTGGGTGCGGCCCACATGGCTACTTGGGCTAGCTTTGCTTGCTGCCTGTGGCTTCCTTTAGCAGGTGTTCTGCATTCCTGGCTTCTCTCGTTTTCTGGAGTCTCCATTGCAGGTTTGTCTTCACTCTTATAGCTTCATACATCACCCTTTCAGGAGTGCTTGTAGGGATTGTCCCAGTCACACACTGCCTGGCCCCACAATGTTTCCTTTGAAATCTTGGTTGAAGCCTCCACTACCCCAGAACTCTAGCATGCTGCATGTCTATAAAACTAGCACCAGGTGGATGATGCCAAGGTCTGCTGCAGGTGTGAGCAGTAGCCAGGCCTGATAGGACCATGGCTGCAGCAGCCTCTGAGAGTTTGAATGGCTGGACACCAGAAACACATTCCAGAGAAGCAATTCCTGAGGACTTGTGCAATCAGGGTTCCTCCATGGCTGTCTTCTCAAATGAAAGTCTTGAAGCCTACGATGGATGTGGTCTTGCAGATTCCTGAGATACACTCAAGGCATCAAAATCCTATTGTCCCCAGTGCAGAAAACTTGGCTTTTTTTTTGTACAGGAGATTGAACCCAGCCCATTTTTGTATTTTATTTAGAGATAGTCTCTTAGGCCTTGCTAAGTTGCTGAAGCTGGCTTTGAACTTGCGATCTTCCTTCCTCAGCCTCCTGAACTGCTGGGATTACAGGTATGCACCACTGCACTCGGCATTGTGACAAAATACCTGAAGTAAACAACTTAAAAGGAGGAAAGATTTATTTTGGCTCATGGTTTCACTGATTCAGTCCATGGTCAGTTGCTCTGAAGTTTTTGGCCCTGTGGTGAGGCAGAACATCATGGTAGGGAACAAGTGGCTGAGCAAAGCTGCTCAACTTAGCGAAGACAGACAGGAAGGAGCAGAGGTCCTAATGCACCCATTCAAAGGCACATTCCCAGCGATCTAACTTCCTTTCACTAGGCCCCACCTCCTGAAGTTTCTACCATCTATCAACAATGCCCCATATGTTGACTGAATCTAACACAAGACTCTGGGGACACTACAGATCCAAGCTATAACATTTCAAAAAAGTAAATATAATAGAAGTTAAAATAACACACCCAGATTTTAGGATGCTGACTTGAGAGTTGAGACAGGACTTGCTTCCTCCTGAATTTCTCTGTGACCTTGGGCAAATACGTGCCTTTACTTCCCTGGGCCTAAGGTCCTGAAAGAGGGGCCTAAACTAGATGATTCCAGCTCAAGTACCCTCAGATGTTCTGTTTTCCCTCTGCATTTCCTGATCGTAAATAAAGGAGGTAAACAGTATCACATGACAGAAAGGCTCTTATTATAGAGCCTTTTTTTTGTTTTTGCAAAACAAAAACAAAGATTCGATTTATTCTATGAATCATCTCTCCTACAGGCTGGAGGCTACCCACTCTTTTCCAACTCATTCATCTGTTTAATATGTTTAGATTTTCACAATCAGTGTTGTGATTATCTAGGAAGAGAAGCTATTCCTTTGAAACAATGGCTTGCAATAACCATTTTATTTTGCTCTTGAACTTGGGAAGGGATCTGCTGTATAGCTCATCTACTTCCAGCTGGAGTGGCCAGGGCTGGGGAACATGCCCAACATGGATCTTCACTCACGTGACTGGCACATTGATGGGGCAGTGGGAGGGCTCCTCTGGGCCTCTCCATGTGCTCTTCCACCATGCTGATCTCAGTGTGGTCAGACTTCTAACAGCTCATCTCAGGGTTCCCTGAAAGAGTGTTACAAAAGACAGGAAGAGGAAACCGCCCATGCATTAAGTAAAGACTGGGGCCACAGATAGACACAGTGCCACCTCTGTTTTATTCTATTGGTTAAAATTGCTACTAAAGATTCCTAAATTCAAGAATAAGAAGCACAGACCCCATTCATCAGTAGAAAGAATGTAAAAGAATTTGTGGCCATCTCCAATCTCCCTCCAAGGTGGCTGCTATACTGATAACACATTTTATTTATTGAGAGGTTAATATTCTCATACAGAGCATCTCATTTAATCTTTTCAATAACTCTACACATTATTTTTATTATCCCCATTTTACAGATGAGGAAACTGAGACATAGAAAGGCTACACTAGTGGCCCAAGGCTACCCAGCTAGGGTTTGATCTTGGGAAGCGTGTACATGAGAAATCAACAAATTAACTAGGCTATTTATTTTCATAAATTCATACAACAGTTTAGGGAATGATAAAGCATATTATAAGCACTATGCAAGGAGGTAGCCTTTCTATATTTCAGGTAACACCCTTCTCAGGTGGAGATGGCCCCAGCTGTCTTTTTGCCATGGTTCAGCAAGTCCTGAGTCATACCTATGGGCTAATAAAGGACTGCTCAAGGGCACCCACCACAAGAACCTGTCAGTTTCTCGAGGTATAAATCTTGCAAATGATATGAAAGTCTCCCAGTATCATTAAAAAAAAAAAAAAAGAGTACCAGGGCCTAGGTTATAACTGACATGATAAAGAAAACAGTTGAAGGGAATATTTTAGAGTGAATATAAGTTACACTGGCACTCATGGCCACCATCTCCTGGGGAGAGGTGACAGATGGCACAACTAACAAACCCCAGGTCTGTGTGGAACACATGTGCTGGCCCCTTGGATGGTTATTACCTGGTTAATAAAAGGAGTGTCTCCTTTCAGCACCTGTTCCTGGAGCAATGCCAGGCTGCCCCCCAGAGAGAAGCAACAGAGTGTTAGGTTGCCAAAGCCATCAGCACCAAGGTGATCCTGCCAGGCACTCAGGCACAACCTCTGTACACACAGCCCACTTCTACCTTCCCCATGTGCTTGCAAGCATCCCTTTAACCCAACATTCAGATCACATTTTTTTTATTTTTTCTGCAGTTCTGTGGACTGAACCCAGGGGCACACTACCACTGAGCTACATCTGAGCCCTTTTTATTTTGAAACAGGGGCTCATTAAGTTGCCCAGGTTGGCCTAGAACTTATGATCTTCCTACCTAGGCCTCCCAAGTTACTAGTGGGCATGAGCCATTGTGCCCAGCTCAGATAGCACTTTGTGGGAGTCGAGCCCTTTTAATCCCCAGTCTAACAACCCACAGTGCTCTACCCTTCCAGGAACTGAGTTCGGTCTTCCCAGTCAAGGCACACCTTAAATGGTACCTCATACATTTAGCTTTCCCTGATCCTGTTGGGAATACCAACTGCTCTCCACTCTGTATTCAATGCCCCTTCTAGGGTGGCTTATTGAACCCTTGCTGTCTCTCCCTCTTTTCTGAACACTTTTGGTCATTAGCTTATCTAGTCCTTATGGATTGCTCCCATCCACATCTGATAGACCTGATAGAGCTCAGAGAGGATGGAATTTGCCCATTGTCCTACCAGCTTCTAACATTCATGAATTTGATCACACAGCTTTGCTGCCCCCACCCCCAGCACAAAATATGTACTTGTCTCCAAGTCTAGTTCCCCATCAGGCAGTGAACCCCACCAGGGCTCAGCCTAGTGCTGGGCAAGGTTCCCAATACCTAAGAAAGGACTGAAATTTATTTTTAAATGTTGAGGGCATCTCTAGGGCCAACAATTCTAACACAGAATTAAGTTGATGTGATCCACACAGTTCCTACTCTAACTGCCCTAGGTTTCCACTGCTGTGGTTTGAAATTCATCACTGTGCTTGCAAAGGAAGTCATGCCCACACAGGCTGCTTCTCATCAATGACTAAGTGGCAGGGATATGAAGGCAGATCCACTCCTGGCAAAGAGGGCACTCAATGTCAGGGGCCACCTTTGACTCAAGAATTCCCAGGTGCTATGTCAAGCCTTCATTAGAATCAACCTTTGAGCCAGGTGTGGTGGTGCATGCCTGTATTCCCAGCAGCTCGGGAGGCCAAGGCAGGAGGATGGTGAGTTCAAAGCCAACCTCAGCAAGTTAGTGAGGCCCTAAGCAACTCAGTGAGACCCTGTCTCTAAAAAGGGCTTGTGATATGGCTCAGTAGTTAAGTGCACCTGGGTTCAATCCCCAGTGCCACAAAAAAAAAAAAAAAAAGAAAAAAAAAAAGAAAAAAAAATTGGCCTTTGATCCCTATCACTCTGAGGTTAGACTTGCATTGTGGTTTAACAGATTCTCAGGCTTTGAAATGCTGGTTCCACAATCCCTATCTCCTTTCATACAGGCATTTCCCCTAGTGAAATTCTTGCACCTTTGAATCCTACCTTGACATCTTCTTGGAGGACCCAGACTAAAACTGTAGATATATCAATCTTTGATTAGTTGTCATTAATGACCTAAACTACTTCTATTCCTTTGGAGGCCGAGTAGATTAGGGAATAGAGTGTCACAGCAGCAAAGCCCTTTCTGAGGTGCCTTTCAAGAATGATTTCCACATGCCAGGTCCTTTCTATGCAGTCTTTCATTCTCCACAACCTTGGGATGCCTATAAAATATCTCTCAATTCACATATGGGACATTTGAGGTGCAGGGAAGTTAAATTACTTGCCCAAAGTCATTAACTGGCAGTCAGAAAGTGGCAGAGGTTTAGATTCTAGGCTGTTCATTATCTCACTTAATCCTTCCCATACACCAACGGAGTATGTAATAAGAATAGCTAACATTTGCTGTGTGCATATTATGTACAGGATTCCTCCAGTGGGTCTTTTCATTGAATTCTTACCACAGCCCAAGAGAGTATTGCAGTAAACTATGGTGGAGTATTGATTCACAGCCATGAAAACTGAGGCAGGGAGAAATCAAAAGATTTGCCCAGGGTCACTCAGCAGGGAGGTGGCAGAGTCAGAATTCTTGCTGGGGCGGTCTGGCTCCACAGTCCCTGTTCTCACCTCCCACTCATCACAATGTTGTCACAGCTATTTGGAAGGTGATTGCCATAGCTGCTGTTCATGTAGTTCTGCTTTCATACACTGCTACTCAGGAAGGGAAGGACTTTGAACCCAGGAAAACTGACCTTCCCTGACTCCCTAGCCAGATTTGGTTCTAGTCTTGCTTTTGACCACAGCATTTTCTGCTTTCCCACAATTTAAACTCATATAAGACATAATAGCCTATGTATTCAGTATCTCAAAAATGGAACACTAGGAAGTTATTAAGGGCAATGCTTATTTACTATTTTTATTTATACAAAATGTATATTGTTATTGAAATGATAGATATGTTCTCTGTTGACACAAACATTTATAATATATCAAGTACAAAGAAAGTTACAAACATGATACAGTCCCTCATTTAAAATATGACTTGTATTCACAGTTATAGATTTGGAAAAATTTAAAACCAATTTAAGTGTTTTTTTATGAACTTTTAGTGGTAAGATTATGGATGGTTCACTTTACAGTATTATACAGAGCAGCTCTGTTGCCTGAAAAATCCTGTGTTCTGCCTTTGCACCCTTCATGTTCTTTAGCCCTTGGCAACCACTGATTTTTTTGGTGTCTCCAGTTTTGTCTTTTCCAGAATAACAAGTTGGAATCTTACTTGCATTTAAGTTTCCTCCATGTCTTTTCATGGTTTGATAGCTCATTTCTTTTCAGCACTGAATAAAAACCCTATCTGGATATACCAATTTATCCAACCATTCACCTATTAAAGAACACCGTGGTTGCTTCCCAGTTTTTGTAATTCTGTATGAGATTACTATAAACACCTATGTGCAGGTTGGACACACATTTTCAACTTCTCTGGGTGAATACTAAGGAACACAACTGCTGGATCATATAATAAAAGCTGTTTTAGTATTTTAAGAAACTGCCAAACCATTTTCCAAAGTGGCCAAAACATTTTGCATTCCTACCAGTAATGAATAAGTCCCTATTTTTCCACATCTGCACCAGCATTTGGTGGTGTCAGTATTCTGAATATTCATTGTTCTAATTGGTACAGTGGCATCTCATTGTTTTGTGTTTCCCTGGGGACATATGATGTGGAGCATCTTTTCATACACTTATTTGCTATCTCTACAGTGGTCCCTCTTTATCCACAAGGGATATATTCCAATGTCCTAATGGGTCCCCGTAACTGCAGGTAATACTGAACCTCATGTTTTTAATTTACAAATGAGATACAGTAAGAAATGTAAAACTAATAAAATAGAACAATTACAACATACTGAAATAAAAGTTATATGAACGTGGTGTTTCAAAATATTATATTGTAAATCTTAGCAATCTCAGTATATGATTTTTCCCCCTTTCCAAAGTAAGTCAGTTAATTAGGAAACGTTGACCCTTTTACTCACAGGAAGCACACAATCTCTTTGGCATATTTGAATTACCAGCATCACTGCCCCTTGTGCTTTGAGGCCATTATTTAGTAAAATAAAGGTTACTTAACCACAGGCACCAAGATACCACAGGAACTGATTTGACAACCACAATGGCTTCCAGGTGATTAAAGGTGGGCAGTGTGCACTGCATGAACACGCTGGAAATGGGGGGTGGGTCGGGTGGTGGTGGTGGTGGTGGTGGTGGAATGCATTGGTAAGAGATTTCGCCACTACTCAAAATAGTGCACAATTCGGGGCTATGTGGTACAGCGCTTGCCCAGCATGTGTGAGGTACTGGGTTCAATCCTCAGCATCATAAATAAATAAATAAATAAATAAACAAATAAATAAATAAATAAAGGTACTGTGTCCATCTACATCTACAAATATTTTTTAAAAAATAGGGCACAATTTAAAACTTATGAATTATTTCTGGGATTTTCCATTTTATATATTTGCCCCTCAGTAAAACTGCAAATAAGGGGGAATGCTATATATTTTCTTTGATAAAATGTCTGTTATAGTCTTTTTTTTTTTTTTGAAACCAGGGATTGAACTCAGGGACACTCAGCCACTGAGCCACATCCCCAGCCCTATTTTGTATTTTATTTAGAGACAGGGTCTCACTGAGTTGCTTAGGACCTTGCTAAGTTGCTGAGGTTGGCTTTGAACTTGCGATCCTCCTGACTCAGCCTCCCAAATTGCTTGGATTACAGGCGTGCACCACCACGGCCAGCTGTTATAGTCTTTAGTTCATTTTCTTAAATGGGTTGAGATACTGCATTTTAAGGCTTCTTCATATATTTTGAGTATCCATTTCTTAGTTTCTAATTTGCCTTTTTTGTGAATATTTTCTCCTGGCTCATGGCTTATCTTTTTACTCTCTTTTGTAGAGCAGAATTTTAAAATCCTAATGCAGTCCAGCTTATCAATTCTTTTATGGATTGTGCCTTGTCATAATCAAACCCAATCTCATGTAGAAAATTTCTCCTGTTATCTCCTGACCTGTGGTTTTGCATTTACATCTGTGACGTATTTTGAATCATGTTTTGTGAAGTAAGTTTTGTCGTTTTTTTTGTATGTAGGTGTTCAGTTGTTCTGGCACCATTTGTTGACACGACTGCCTTTGTTCTACTATATTAAAGGACTTTACTTCTTTGTTCAAGATTAGTTGGCTACATTGTGGGTCTATTTCTGGGTTCTCGGTTCCACTGATCCATTGGTCCTTTTTTCTGCTAACACCACACTCTCCGGATTCCTATAGCTTTACAGTATGTTGTGAAGCCAGGTAGCATTAGTTCTCCAACTTTGTTTGACTTCATAATATTGGCTATTTTGGTCTTCTGCTTCTTCACAAACTTAAGGATCACTTTATTAACAAAATAACTTCCTGGAATTTTTATCTGAGTTGCACTGAATCAAGCAAGTTGGAAGAACTGAAATCTTCACAATACTGAATTTTTGTGATCATGGACTACTGGAGCAAGTTGTTTAGTTCTTTGATTTCTTTCATTGATTTTGTAGTTTACCTCATATAGTTCTTATACAGGTTAGATTTGTATTTGTTTCCATTTATAGTGGATACTAATATAAAGGACACTGTTTTTAATTTCAAATTCAACTGTTCATTGCTGGTGTATGAAATTGACTGACTTTTGTGGATTAATCTTGCTTCCTATAACCCTTTTTTTTTTTTGGTGGTGCTGGGGATTGAACCCAGGGCCCTGTGCTTGCAAGGCAAGCACTCTATCAACCGAGCTATATCCCCAGCCCTTATAACCCTATTTTAAACTCCTGTTGGTTCTATAAGTTTTGTCTTCAGGTTTTCTACATAGATCAACATGTAATCTGTAAACAAAGACAGCTTGAGTTTTTGTTTCCCAATCTGCATTCTTTCTCTTTTCTTTACTTGTCTTTCTTGCATTGTGTATGACTTCCAGGATAATTCTGAAAAGCAGTGGGAGATGGAACTGGACATTCTTGCTTTGTTTCTGATCTTAGGGAGAAAATTTTGAGGTTCTGTTAATATTAGCAGGATTTTTTTTTTTTTTTTTTTTTGTACTGTGTGTTGAATAGGTGCTCTACCATTAAGCTACATTGCTAGTCCTTTTTGAGACAGAATCTTGCTAAATGGCCTAGGCTGGGCTTAAACTTGTGATCCTCCTGCCTCAGGCTCCTGAATTGTTGGGATTACAGGTGTGCGCCACCTCACCTCAGCCAGTCTAGTGGTAGGATTTTTATAGATACTCTTCATTGAGTTGAAGAAATTCTCCTTTGTTCCCAGTTATTTTTTTAATATATTTTTTTAACATGTTGATAAACCTTTATTTTATTCATTTATTTCTATGTGGTGCTGAAAATTGAACCCAGTGCCTCACACATGCTAGGCAAGTGCTCTACCACTGAGCCACAACCCCAACCCTAATTTATTTTTTAAAATCATAAAATGGGTGCTATATTTTGTCAAATGCTTTTCTTGCATTGATATAGCCATGTGATTAAGTCATTGATGCAATGGATTACATTTTTGATATTTAAATATTGAACTAAACTTACATGCCTGAGATAAAACCCATTAGTTTATGGTGCATAAATCTTTACACTGTTCAATTTGATTTGTCATTTTGCTGAGGGTTACTACATCTATGTTCATGAGAGGTATCGTTTGGTCTGTAGTTTTCTCACAGTATCTTTGATCTGGTTTGGGTACTGAGGTAATGCTGGCAAACTACAGAGTTTTTCTTACTCTACAACTTCCATCTCTGAAAGAGATTGTTCAGAAACTTCTATTTCCAGAAGAAATTGTAGAGAACTGGTATAATTTCTTCCTTGAACATACGGGTAGAATCCACCAGTAATACCATCTGTGTTTTGGAAGGTTATTACTGACAGTTTCTCTAATAGATATGTGTCTATTTGTGTGTGTGGACTGTATCTTTCAAGAAATTGGTTCATTTAATGATCTAGGTTATCAAATTTGTAAGATGAAAGTTGTTTGTAGAAACCCTTTATTATCTCCTTAAATGTCCTCAGGCTGAGTGAAACCTCAATTTCTGGTTTAAGTTATGTCTTGTTTTTTTAGGCTGGCTAGAGGATTATCGCTTTTTATCAATCTTTTCACAGAACCTGTGTTATGATTTAGATATTAGGAGTCCTACTAAAGCTCATTTGTAAGACCATGCAATAAAGTTCAGAGATTAAATGACTGGATGAGAACCAGAGCCTAAACAGTGTATTAACTCCCTGGTAAAGACTGACTGGGTGGTAACTGCAGGGGTTTACATTGTGTATGTGGTAAGGGAGCTCTCTATACTTCCTGATTGTCATGTCCTGAACTGCTTTCCTCCTTCACATCCTTCCACTATGATGGTCTGTCTTATCTGAGGCCCAGAGCAATGGAACCGGCCATCTATAAACTGGACCTCTGAAACTGTGAGAATTAATAAACTCTTCCTCCTCTACTTGTTTTTGTCAGGTCTTTTGGTCATAGTGGCAAAACACCTGACTAAAACAGCCAGTTTTGGGTTTCAGCAACTTTCTGTTCTGAGATTGTTCTCAATTTCACTTATTTCTACTCTATCTTCTATTTACTTTGGACTTACTTTGCTCTTTTTCTAGGTTCCTAATATATATGTTCAATGCCATGAACTTCCCTGTAAGTACAGCTTTTGTGACATCCCACAAATTGTGATGAGTTCTTCATTTTCATTTAGTATTTCTGTGGTGCTGGGGAGTGAACCCAGAGCCTTATGAATGCTGAGGAAGCACTCTACCACTGAGATACACCCCCACCACTCAGTTCAAAGTATTTAAAAATTTCAGATTTCTTCTTTGACACATTTTATTTAGAAGTGTATTCTTTAATCTTTAAGTATTTTGAGCTCTTATTGATTTCTCATTTAATTCAACTAGGGTCTGAGAGCAGATAGCATATGCTTTCTATCCTTTAAAAATTTGCTGAGGGGAGTGATGGGAGAGGTAAAGTGGTGGTGATGGGAAAGATGATAGAATGAAACAGAAGATATTACCCTACATACATGTATGAAAAAAAAAAAGAACTTAAAAAAGGTAGAAATGTAGTTTTTAACATGTGGATCAATGCATTTCTTCAGGCACATGATTTTTCAATTTGCCTTGTCACTGGGAGGAGTCTGAAATTCTTGTTCTTTGGTGATATTAAAAGATAACTTTCGGGTTCTCTGGTTAATATTTAACATTTATCAACATTGATATAATTGTAAAATATTCAGGCCTTTAAATTAAGTGTGAAATGAATGCATTTCAGATGGATTTGTGGTTTAAGAAGAATCTGGTTTTGTAAGCTGATTCCATCTTCATTTACAACCAAGAAAGAAGCTAGGGATGACAGTAACCAATGGATTTTGGAATTTTTTGTTATGACTTCTTGCCCATGTTATGCATGAATTCCTCAAATGAGTCAGGTTAGAATAATGTGTGCGCATGAGATCTTCTGGGGCCAAGGTCTTCTCTTTGGGACCACTTGGTTATTGATGTGATCCTGCCTAGAAGCAGAGAGATGGAATAGAGTCTTAAGTTTTGTAATTGAAAAAAAAATTTGCTAATGTGTTTTATGTCCCAGAATGTCTTCTATGGGAGAATGTTCCATGTGAGCTTCAGAAAAATGTATATTTTGCTGTTGTGGATGTATTAGTCTGTAGATGTCCATTAAATTAGTCTACAGATGTCCATTGGTGATGATGTTGACTTCTTCTATGTCTTTACTGATTTTATGTCCATTACTGATAAGAGTGACATAGAAATCTCCAACTATAAGTGTATTCATATATTTCTCTTTGCTGTTGTATTGGGTTTTTCATTTTATTTTATTATTATTTTTTAAAAGTTGAAGTCTTGTTATATTGCCAAGGCTGATCTCAAAACTCTGAGGTTTGAACCTCAGATCCTCCTGCCTCAGGTTCCTGAGTAGCTGGGATTATAGGCTCATGCTATTGGGTTCAACACATCACATATTTTGATGCTCTGTTGTTAGATGCATTGGCCAATGAATGAGAATGAGAATTTGAATGAGGCATATGAATGAAAGGGAATGCAAATGAGGTTTATTGGGAATGAGACTTTTAAAGAGGTCTAGCTTTGTTTTCTTCTCACTAGTGTCGGCTAGGCTATACCAGGAATGTGGGCTGTTAGTTTCCAAGGCTACATCACATCTGGAGAGTAAGGGATACAACTAGTGCAAATTAAGGTGCGACAAACACTGTTCTTACATTCAACAGGTTTTTTGTTGTTGTTGTTGTTGATGGACCTTTATTTATTTACTCACATGTGGTGCTGAGGTTTGAATCCAGTGCCTCACACATGCTAGGCAAGCGCTCTACCACTGAGCCACAGTCCCTGCCTGTCAACAGTTTTTCTTAAATCAATGTTCTTGAGGTTGCTGACAGCCATTCATGTGCAGATTTCTGTGAAAGTTGATTCTGAAATTTTTTGCCAGTTTATCACTGCTTTTGTGAAGAGGCAAAATTTAAGGTCCTTACTCTGTCATCTATTGACATCATGTGGCAAAACCTTTTTGACTATTTATAGTGTTTTAGGGTCCTGTTTTTCTTAGTCACTAAACTGCAGCTAGCTGAGGCCCTTTTACCCATGTCTTTAACATATACCCTGGCTACTCAGTTGCAAGGAGCGACAAAGCTCTCCTCTAGAAGCACCTTCTCCTTGAATTCTCTTCATTCACATTCTCTTGGATTTTAGCATTCCCTTTGAGACTTCAAACATCAGAACCACAAGTAACTTTTCTTTCACACATGCCAAGTCCTGCTGCCTCAGTGACAGGAATTAGTGCTTAAACCAATAAATCAGCCCCCCTCTCACAAAGCACAAATTATTATTGGGTTAACTCATTACATGCATTTGGGTTAATCTCATTCACAATCCTCAGGTTTGCTTTGGTGAATAAGCTCACCATCTCATCTATCCTTTCCTGCTTTTATTAGTCTGTCACTTCAAATGTTCTACTTCCTCTGCAAAATCTCATTTCATTTTCTATCAGAAATGGGTCTGTGTAATCCTATAGTACATAAACACACAAGTCATCTTTTTATCCTCAAGGGCCTCTCCAAAACACCAGAACCCAAACAGTTCTGTTACTTTCATCTTTCTCTGCATAATAATCACCTGTATTTTCTTGCCTGTCTTTCTGACTGAAATGTAAGCTACCCCAGGGTAGGAACTTTATCTGGTTCATTGTTATATCTCCAGTATTTTAAAACAGTGCCTGCCACAGAGCATGTACCTAAGAAATGTTTTTTTTTTTTAAAGATATTTTTCATTGTAAATGGAAACATTTATTTATTTATTTTTCTGTGGTGCTGAGGATTGAACCCAGTGCCCCTCACGTGCTAGGCAAGTGCTCTACCACTGAGCCACAACCCCAAGTCCCTAAATTGATTATGTTTTTTTTTGTTTGAACCAGGGATTGAACTCAGGGACACTCGGCCACTGAGCCACATCCCCAGTCCTATTTTGTATTTTATTTAGAGACAGGGTCTCACTGAGTTGCTTAGGGCCTCGCTAAGTTGCTGAGGCTGGCTTTGAACTCTCGATCCTCCTGACTCAGCCTCCCAAGTCGCTTGGATTACAGGCGTGTGCCACCACGCCCGGCCCTAAGAAATGTTTGTTGGAAGGATAAACAGCCTTCAAAAATGAAAATATAATTTTAAAAATGTTTAGACAAGGGTGAAGAGAACCACGAGTAGTGGTGGACGCCTATAATTGTAGCAATTTGGGAGGTTGCAGCAAGAAGAAAGTAAGTCCAAAGTCAGCCTGGGGAATTTAGCAAGACCCTCACCAAGTCAGTGAGACTCACTAATAAAAAACAAAAAGAACTGGGGATGTAGCTCAGTGGTAGAGCACACCTGGGTTTAATCCCCAGTGCAGTGAAAAAAGGGTGAAGAGAGGAAGAATTACTATTTTCTCAAATTAACTTTTTCTATATTTCAGTTAAGACAGTAGACAACATCAAGAGGGGATTAACTACAAGGAAATGATAAATAGCACAAAAGAGAAGAATGAAGGAGAGAGAAGGAGAAATGATCTAGACAAAACACACAACTTTGGGGCTGGGGACATAGCTCAGTTGGTAGAGTGTTTGCCTTGCAAGCACAAGGCCCTCAGTTCAATCCCCAGCACCATGAAAAGAAGAAGAAAAACAAAAACAAAAAACACACAACTTTATATATCAGCATTTTTTTTTTTTTTTTTGGTCTTAAAAGAGTACTCACTGACCAAACCTTACCATTTTCCTTTAGAGCAGGATCTGCTTTGGAGGGATGGCCACAGTTAAGACACCAGAGAGGGGACTGGTGTTATATTCTTCTGGAGACTGAGGTGGACAAGAAGGCGGTCCTCTACCTTTGGAAAAGAGCAGATTCAACAACTAACTGATCAGTCCTGCACTGCCAAGAATGATCCTTCCAACTCAAAATACATTTTTGCACCATGCTTTACATCTGGACCACCCACACTAGAATAGCACAGAAAGGGAAGCAACAGGCATTAAAAAAAAAAGGACTACCAAGCATGCCCATAGAAAAACTGAAAATAGCAACGAACTGATTTGCTCAATTTAGGGCTATGTAAATTGTGGAAACTGAATTCAAACTATCCTCCCCCAAATAGTAAAGAATACTGCCCCACCCCAATGATACTGGCTTGGCTATGTGACTTGCTATGGCCAGCAAAGTCGTCAGCACAGGTGATGCACACAGAGGTACAAACCATGTTGGTGTGGTCAAGCTCGCCTTCCTGTGTTCCTACCATGATCGTGAGAGCTTCTGCATAACTTTTGTATTTCAGCCCAGGTCCAGGGATGTGCACAGATGGAGCAGACTGAAGTCTACCTTCTAATGGTGGCAAAGCCCCACCGAAGCCCCAGCTTGAAGCAGAGTCACTCAGATAAGCCTATGTCAGCCAACCTGCAAAGGCATGAGTGAGAATGATTATTTTAGGCAATTGAGATGCAGAGTGGTTAGACAGCAACTGAAACATAAGTAGATTGTCAGTCTTTGAGAATGCACTGAGACTTCTGCTCTACTGCTCTATGCCTAGAGCCTCAAACAATTCCTGGCATAGAGCAGGTGTTTAATAAACATCTGTTGTGGTCAGATTTGTGTTTCTTCTAAAGACAGTAACCTCAGAGAATAGAACAGAAGGGAACTTATATAATTTTAGTCATCGATTATGTGTCTCAATTTTAAAATATCCAGTTTCAAGGAGAAAGCCTCTGAGAGGTCATTAGGGAGTTAAAAACTATGGAAATGACAGCTTGGATTTGAATCTAGTTTCAAAATTACCAGCCAGGTGATCTTGGGTACAAGTTAATCATCTCTCTTTCCCCATCTGTTAAATGGTGCTATTAATAGTACCTACCTCATAGGACCCTTGTGTGGATTGAGATAATGTTTTTCAAGCATTTACAACCTTGCTTGATACATCATAAATGCTGCCCAGGCATTTTCTATTATTTGCACAGAGATGATTTTAAGTAGAGGTGTTAAAGTTCTTTTCACCCGCTCCTCCAATAACCTATGTATATCTATAGGTTCTTTCTTCTATTATCTAATCTCTATATGTATTAATAACCAGCTCTTTTGTTATGTGTCATGATTTTTTTTTTTTTTTTTGGTACTGGGGATTGAACCCAGGGGCGCTCTACCACTGAGCTACATCCCCAGCCCTATTTTGTATTTTATTTAGAGACAGGGTCTCACTGAGTTGCTTAGGGCCTCGCTAAGTTGCTGAGGCTGGCTTTGAACTGGCGATCCTCCTGCCTCAGCCTCCCAGGTGCTGGGATTACAGGTGTGCACCACCACGCCCGACTTGTCATGATTTTTTTATGCTAAGGAATGCTATGCTATGTACTGGTAGTTACTCCATCACAAACTGACACTCTAACATTTTAAGAAATGCTAGTTTTGTTTTCTTCACCTAGGATATTGTTTGATACCCTTCTCTACCAGCTAAAATCCTGTTTGATGTCCAGCCATTGTGGCCTCTTCCATGATGCTCTTCTGTTCTTCTCTCAAAAGTGATTTTATTTTCTAACCCTCCTTAGCAATTCATCTCTGCCTCAATCATACATTTATTACTTTCTACTTCTACCTTTCCTGGATAAAATTATAAGCTTCTAAAGGACACACCACAATATTCACACTTTCCGTCCATTCCCATCCCTCAAGTATACAGCAGGGAAGCAAAACTATCTTTCAAAATTAATATATTTGAAAATTTTAGTTAGGTTAATCTAAAATCTAAAGCAGCTTTAATGAGAAGCCTTTACACTATAAAGAAAAATAAATACGTGTCATAGCCAGGTATGGTGGTGCATGCCTATAATCCTAGTGACTTGGGAGGCTGAGGCAGGAAGATTACAAGTTCAAAGCCAGACTCAGCAACTTATTGAGGCCCTAAAAACTTAGTGAGGCCCTGTCTCAAAATAAAAAGTGCAGGGGATATATAGCTCAGTGGTTAAGTACTTCTGGGTTCAATCCCTTGTACCAACAAACATAAAACAAAAACCAAAAACTTGTCCTAAATTAACACTAACTGGACTGCAAGAAAATGGAAAAGTTGCTCACATGTAAAAAAGAAAGACACTTTGTTTATTGCATTAAAAATTTTATTTAAAAGATCCAATATAAGCCAAATTAAACCCCAAATTTACAGCTACATTTTGAAATCTTCTGAACTAAATGGCACTGTTTTGTGTTGAATGTCCTATTAAAGGAGGTCTTCGCTTTCACCATCACTTCCCCAAAGTTGTTTCTGAGTAGAAGCTGGTATTATAATACACATCAGATATTTCAGATGTCACCTTTCATGCAGAAGTTAAAAAAAAGCAAACAGGCTTTCCCATTCTGTGTGAGGATAAGAAACACAGGACCTGAATGCTTTGACACATGAGGTGTAACT
The DNA here is from genome assembly GCA_020662805.1 of Glaucomys volans. Lineage (NCBI taxonomy): Eukaryota > Metazoa > Chordata > Mammalia > Rodentia > Sciuridae > Glaucomys > Glaucomys volans. The sequence goes on from JAJEJO010001930.1 coordinate 85,598, forward strand.
ATAAAGGAACTTACTGTGGTTCTGTGTCTGCTCATTCAAGTAGTCCATGTCCTTATTCCAAATACTGGTGTAGTTCAAATATTATCTGGGACAGTACTTTGCAAACCCCCTTATCTCGTGTGCACCTGAGAAAATGGTTGCTCAAGCTGGGGGACAGACTGTCACGTGTGTAATTACAAAGCAATGGAATAGTTGTCCTAGTGGGCAGGCAATCCAAGAACTATTCACAAACATTTTCAGTAATGGCATCATTTACATAGAGTGATGCAGGATCTAAGTTCTAGTATGTGTGAATATAAATGAAAAAGACCCGTTACTTTATAGCTACACCTTGGATTTCATTAGGTGTGGTAAATCTAAGAGTGTGTCTGATAAGTCCTTCTGGAAATCACTTCAGCAAAGGAGTCAACCTGTGAAAGAGAAGACATGGCAGAGGGAGGGAGATTCATCCTTCCAACATTCTCTCAGAGGACAGACCTGAGCCCAAGAACAGAAGTTACCAGGAGGGAGGCGTCAACTCCATCTAAGGAAGACCTTTCTAACAGTTAGAGCTGCTCAACAACTGAATGGACTGCTTGGTGAGGTAGAGTCACTGGAAGTATTCAAGGTGGAAAGATCACCCTTGTAGAAGGGACTCCTGCATTTGTTAAGAGGTTAGACTGGATGAACCTCAGGTCTCTTTCAGTTCTGAGATTCTAGAAAATTCCCTCAGGGAATTCAGAAGAGAATTCCTAAAAGGAAAGAGAAAGCACACATATGTATACTTTTAGAATCCTCTTGAGTTTTCTTTTTTCAAAAGGTACAATAGAAAATGTAATCTACTGTCTTTAAAATGAGTATTTCCCTTCCTACCACTAATAATTAGGAAGGTTCATTATGACTTCTTTATATTATAAAGAAAAGATGGAAGATTATAATCTTTGTAAATATTTTAGAAAAAAGGCTTAAAATCTAGTAGTCAATGCCCTAGAAACTTTATAGATTTTTAGATAATATGCACAGATACAAATACATTATTCATTAAATACAACTCACATCTGTGTTTTATTATACTCTAAAATATACAGGAATCTTGATGTACTGAAAGAGTGCAAGTAAATACAGTATTCAAGCAGTCACTATTTCTATGTACATGCTCATTAATTCTTCAAAAAACCCACAAAATTATCAAATAGATCAAAATACTGTTCTGTGTTTTCACACTTTATATTCAGAAAACCAGCTGATAATTTACAATGTCATAAAGTTTCCAGTTTCACAATACAAAAGGATAAAGTAAAATTGGGTATCATTTTGTTGCAATTTATGGAACTGTACCCAGACTTCTAAGACCCCCTACACACGTGAAATCATTTTTACTGGGAAAGTGACAGTTACAGTAAAATCAGAACCGCATAAAGTGTTATTTAAAAGCCAAATATCAGCCTTTTCTCTTTTTGCTACTTGAAAGGTAGTCTTCAATTTGGCAGGCAAGTGCTTCTCCCTCCAAAGAATAGCAAGTTACAAACATGCTACTCTAAATCTGAATCTTGCCTAATACAGAAATGCCTTCCAAGAGACTTGATGATGTTCAATTTATGAATAACAGGGAATATTTACTTTGATTCTGCACTTTTTCAAAGCTCAAAGATTAAATAAATGATAACAAAAATCCTCTAACCCATTATGGAGGTACAGAAGTAACATCAATGACGAATTAGTATCATCTAAAGTAGTGAGGTTGAAATTTCAATCCCCAGGACCACTTTTGCAATAGGGTGAAATAATCTACCTTTTGATTCCATGAACTTTTTATTCTAGGAAATTCTTTATCTTTTTAAACAAAAATAGTTCCATTTTGAACCCAAACCATTTAAATCTGGCCAACAAGCCTCGACCCCAATTCACCTCATGTCTATTTCACAAGTATTTTCACCCATACTGCACCCAGTCAGCTGGTTTTCAATTCTAAGATTATAAAAATTGGAATTTTAAAATTTTTATGCAAAAGAAAAAATGCAAAAATACATCTGCTTTCTTTCATGGTTTAATACAGTATTGGAAGGCTTTCAGATGTTTTCTTTTAAAAAAATCAACATTTAAAACCAAATCTTGACTTCATTTTCAGAAATATTGAAGTTTGGTTTAGGTAACATCTCACTTCACCTACTCCAGTTTCCACAAAATGGCATTCGATTAAAAAATCTTTAAGTTATTTGGTCCTTTGGCAATTTGCTGTGCACATAATGCCTACTGTACCAAACTTTTATTGCCTTTAAATTTAGTTGTACTTTTACTGATAAAATTTAAATCTAGTGTCCTCATCTCTTCTTTTATAATAGTGTTGCTTGTGTAAGCAGGTTAGGGTGCACAGTGTCCCAAATTATTTCTGGCACTGCAATGCCAAATTAAAAATTCCACAAAGCAATCTGACATCAATGTGTTTTCCTCTGGTCAAGTCTATTTCAAGAATCTAGAAGTTCCTTTTGCAAAACTTGCCTTTCAAATTCTTCTTCCTAATGTCATCATATTTCTTACATTTGCTCACTGTGCGCTCTTTCCTCTTAGGTTGAATTTGAATAACAAAGTGCTTTTTTCCCGAAAAAGCACAGTTTGCAGCTTTAGTGTCAGAACTCCTTCCTTAGATCTTTTGCTTAGCCTCTCAGTAGGTCTCAGAATCAGAGTCATTGAGCTCATCGACGTCGGTGTACAAGTATTCCTGTTCCCCACCAATATTGTTGAAACTGCAGTAGGAGCTAGGTTCATTCCTCATGATAGGCAAGGCTTCAAAGCTCACTGTTTTTGAGGTGTTGGTATAACGGTTAATGGCATTGAACGTCAGGGATGATAAAGGGCTACTTGATGAGACAGGCATCATGGTGGCCAAAATGAGAGCCAGGCAATCAGCCACATCCTTATTGGGAGCACAGGCCAAAGCTGGGGTATAGCCTAGAATTAAAGATAAAATTAAAAAATTAACATTGTGAGGCTTACTTCACTAAATATATGGACATAAGCCTAATAGTCTCCAACTTTGGAGATTTTAAATTATTTGGTTTATAATAAATTGTCACCAGAATGATTCATAACTTTCTAATAAGTAGAAAAACACCATAAAATCTAGGATGGAAGGAGACCTCATAGACTAACAGAAGCAGCAGCTGAGCCCAGAGACGCAAATTTTCTGTAGATCTCACAATATATCCATATCCAGTTAAATTCACAGAAAATATTGGACTAGAATAAGAAAAAAACAAAGCCAAACAAAACCCCCAAAGATTAGTAAATCTTTTGTTAGAATGGTGAACAGAGGCTTACTGTTAATTCAGAGTTATGTAAGTAAACCTTTACATGCTGAGAAATCTAATTGTGCATAGATCTACGAACAAGGCACTAGGCAGGTACTCAAAAAATATGTATTGAAAGAATGATACTTGGTTGTCAGTTTAACTTTTCTTTTGGGGTAAGGTCCATTGAAGAAAACAGTAGGTAAACTTTAAAAAACTCTAAGCCAAGACAAGCAAATTTGTTACAACTGTTCCTTTTCCTTCCTTCCTTCCTTCCTTCCTTCCTTCCTTCCTTCCTTCCTCCCTCCCTCCCTCCCTTCCCTCTCTTCCTTTCCTTTCCCTCCCTCCCTCCCTCCCTCCCTCCCTCCCTCCCTTCCTTCCTTCCTTCCTTCCTTCCTTCCAGCAAAAGACAACTGACCTTAGACGTAAGGCCCTATAAGTATCAATACAGCAAAGGCAGGAAGAAAGATTTGCTACCTCTGTTTGTACAAAACCCAGCCTTGAGGATGGAGTAGTACAGAAGATGGTAAAAATACACTTCGTGATGGCCAGTTTCAATTATTCCCATCTGTTAGTTTTAGTTCACACTTAAACTGTTTTAAGTCATGTGAAGTCAATGGGCATTTAAGCTGCAAATATTTCAAAATTTTAATTATAGCTCAATTTGTTGCACATTTAGACTCTTTTTCCTTATTACTACATTTACATTTTAGCATTCACACATGTATGGGCATATTTATTTCAAAAGCCACGTTTGTTTTTTAAATAGAAGAATGACTTGTCACAAAATAAACCTTTGTATAACTGTAATACAGGTCAAGAAAGAGAACATTATGAACATATGAGAAGTCCCATTTGCCTACTCCCTAACATTACCCTTTTTTTCTCCCCCCCATAGTGACAATCCTGACCTTCTGTGTTAACCATTTTCTTGTTACCTATGGTCATAAATACTAGTTTTGACCTTTTTTTGGGCTCTAATTAGTTGCACATGGCAGCAGAATGCACTTTGGACACATCATATATAAATGGAGTATAATTCCTCATTTGTCTGGTTGTACATGATGTAGTTACACAGCTTATGTAATCACATATGCACATAGGATAACAATGTCCAATTCATTCCACTATCCTCAGTTTTGACCTTTTAAAAATCTAATATAAATTGCATAAGACATTATTTCATTCATGCTGTATCAGCTTGTAAAGAAAATACAATAATATTTTTCCCTTTATAAAATTCCCATTTTGTCAGGCTGGGGTTGCAGCTCAGTGGTAGAGTGCTAGCCTACCACGGTTGAGGCACTGGGTTTGATCCTCAGCATCACATAAAAATAAAGAAAAATAAAGAGCCATTGTGTAAAAAAAATTTTTTTTTTAAATTCCCATTTTATCAAGGATCAAAGGGAACAACTGATTACCCTGCAAGATTGGCAAGGATAGCTGAAGGATGTGAATGTTTTTAATTAAATTAAACCATATTTGCTCTTGTGAGTAGAAGGATAGTGCTTCTTTGCTCACACTTCTTTCAAGTGCTCTTTTGAAGAGCTGAAGATGCTGGCTGCTGATGCTCTTGCTGGCAGGCAGACTCAAGTGTTTTCTAGACAGAATTTGACTAAAAACAGACTCCTCTCTTGGTGTGGTCAGCTAAAGAGAAATACAAAAGCAGCATGCTGAGGACATTCTGTGCATATGTAACATGTTCTATCTCCTCCAGGAAATCCACCAAAAGATCACTACCATTTCTTAGAATCAATAATAGGTAAAGGATGTACTAGCTCCTTCATCTCATCTCTATTTAGTCTTCAGAGCCCAATTAATCATTAACTCCTGTGGTTACCTGAGCAATTTATAATCACTAGAAATAATTATAAAATGAAACTATTATTTACTATAATTTGTCAATTCAGGACCACAATTACTATTAAACACTATGAAGTGTGTTAGAAGATACCCAGTTCACCACCCACTTACCTTCATGTTTTATTATTTTTTTTATCTCATAAAGGATAAAATCAAACATATAAAATCTTAAAAAGAGTTAACACATCTGCAATCAGTAGGCATCAATGATTGACTGTCTCATAATGTAGCCAAATATCTTATATATGTTAGCATTACTTTCCTCATTTTAATCTACATAGTAGCTGTATCTCCAAAAATGTAATTCTGATAAAGCAATTCTTTTAAAGCTGGGTGAGTTTGAATTTGTGTTTGTAGATGACATCCCCAACTATGGATTTCAAGAACTATGCATGCTATTGATTCCCAAATCTCTATGTCCAACCTAGATCTTGCTTTTGGATTCCAGATCCAAATATCTAATTGCCTTCTTAGGGTTTCCACTGAACTTCTCTTATGTCTCCAAATGAACTCAGATCTGTCCTCCTATATTCCTGGTTCAATTCCATGTCCTGTGGACATGTCTATCCACACAAGCACCTCAAGCCAGATGCCATGTGACTCTTTCAATCACCAAATCACTTCTCTCCTTGACCAAGATCCATTGAATCTATCATCATGAGATATTTATAAACCATTTACATCTTTTATCCCTGATGCCTCTATATTAATTCTGACTACCATCTACATCTGAACTTTTAACTCATTTCCCCATTCTAGTCTTGCTCCCCTTCAGATTACTATCTTTCTAATGCACTGATCCCTTTTTATTTGATCTAGTATTTGTACTCACCTCATACTATCTTATTCTCTCAGCCTAAAGACTGCCCTCCTCATTTTTCACTTATCCTTTACATTCTGGCTTACAAATCACTTTTTTTGCAAAGACTTTTCTCTGATTTTATAAGAAAGGGTTTGAAGAACCTCTGATGTACTCCCATAGCATTTTAGGTTTACTCCAATTAGAGAATTTCAAGTGCATTATACCAACCTGTTTACACTTTTGTCATTATAGGAGTAGACTACGTCTCATTCCACATTGCATCCTTAGACTTAGCAGTGCTTGGCATAATCGTTCATGCAACAAAATATTTACTGTACTCTATGTCCACACACTCTCCTAAGCACTTAGAAAACATCAGTGAATATAAATGACAGATTCCTTAATCATGTGGAGCTTATATTCATTCTACTCAACATAATAAAGTAAATCATATATAATATGTGAGAAAATAAGCTCTATGGAAACTAAGAGGATAGGGGAGAGCAGGTTAACAAGGACCAAGAATGCTGTGAAAGGGGCATGAAGCAAGTTGTTACACAAATAGGTAGTTACAATAGGATTAAGAAGACGAAATTTGAGCTAAGATTTGAAACAGGTGAAGAATTAAGTCAAAGAATGCCTAGAGGGCAGAGTGTTTCAGATAGAGGAAAGAGCCAGAATAGAGAATGCAATGCACAAAGAACCCTGCAACGGAGTTGGTGTGGTGGAATGATGTAAGAGAAGAACAGGAAATTAGATCAGAAAAGTAATGTAGTGAAGGACCTTGTAGGTCACTATAAAGAACTATGAGTAATTACATGGGTATGTCTCTGTGTCTTCTATTCTGTTCCACTCGTCTTCATGTTTGTTTTGGTGTCAATACCATGCTGTTTTTGTTACTATAGCTCTGTAGTATAATTTAAGGTCTGGTATTGTGTTGCCTCCTGCATTGCTTTTCTTGCTAAGGATTGCTTTGGTTATTCTGGCCTTCTTATTTTTCCAAATGAATTTCATGACCGATTTTTCTATTTCTATGAAGAATGTCATTGGAATTTTAATAGGAATTATATTAAATCTGTATAGAGCTTTTGGTAGTATGGCCATTTTGACAATATTAATTTTGCCTATCAAAGAATATTGGAGATCGCTCCATTTTCTAAGGTCTTCTTTCTTTACTGTTCTGTAGTTTTTCTTGTAGAGGTCTTTCCCATCTTTTATTAGATTGATTCCCAAGTATTTACTTTTTTTGAGGCTACTGTTAATGGGAGTTTTCCTGATTTCTCTTTCAGTTGATTTGTCATTGGTGTATAGAAACGCAATTGATTTATGGATGTTAATCTTCTATCCTGCTACTTTGCTGAATTTGTTCTCTCATACTAGACAAAGGCACCATAAACATACACTGGAGAAGATAACCTCTTCAACAAATGGTGCTGGGAAAACTGGAAATCCATATGTAGTAGATTGAAATTGAACCCCTATATCTCACACTGCACAAAACTCAACTCAAAGTAGGTCCAATGCTCCTTCATGTTGGCTTAGGAACTGAGTTCTTCTATAAGACTCTTAAAGCACAAGAAGTAAAATCAAGAATCAATAAAAGGAATGATATCAGACAAAAAAGCTTCTTCACTGCAAAGGAAACCATCAAGAATGAGAACAGCGAGCCTAGAGAATGGGAGAAAATCTTTATCACCTGCTCCTCTGATAGTGCATTAATCTCTAGGACATACAAAGGACTAAAAACCTCAACACTGGTAAAACAAATAACCTAATCAATAGATGGGCAATGAAACTAAAAACAGTTCACAGAAGAAGTATCAGGTAGTATGCTGATTTTAAGTCCTCTGGTCAAAAAAAAATATGAAAAATGCTCAACATCTCTAGAAATTAGAGAAATTCTAATTAAAATTATACTGAAATTCCATCTCACTCTAGTCAGAATGGCAATTATCAAGAATACAAGTAACAATAAATGTTGGTGAAGATGTAGGAAGAAAGGTACACTCATATACTGCTGGTGGGACTGCAAATTGGTGCAACCATTATGGAAAGCAGTATGGAAATTCCTCAGAAAACTTGGAATGGAACCACCATTTGATCCAATTGTCCTACTCCTTGGTCTATACTCAAAGGACTTAAAATCAGCATACTACAATGATGCAGCCACATCCATGTTTCTAGAAGCTCAACTCACAATAGCCAAGCTATGGAAACAACCTAGGTGTCCTTCAATAGATGCACAGATAAAGAAAATGTGGCATATATACACAATGGAATATTACTTAGCCTTAAAGAAGAATGAAATTATGGCATTTGCCAGTAAATGGATGGAACTGGAGACTACCATGTTAAGTAAAATAAGATAGTCCCAAAAAACCAAAGGCCAAATAGATATTTGGATGCTAATCAACACCAAAGGAGGGTAGGAAGGGGAAGAATAGAAGTTCATTGGATTAGACAAAGGGGAATGAAGGGAAGGAAGGGGGGATGGGAATAGGAAAGACAGTAGAATACATCAGACATAACGTTCCTTTGTTCATATATGAACACATGACCAGTTTAACTCTACATAATGTACAACCACAAGAATGGGATCCTAATTAAAATGGATTGTACTCCATATATGTATTATATGTAAAAATATACTGTCATGTGTATCTAAAAAAAACAACAAAAGAACTACGAGTAAACAAATCCAGAGGAAAAACATGTTCTTATATATTTTATTGTATAAAAAAAATTTTTTTTGCAGTACTAGAGATTGAACGTAGGGACATTTTACCACTGAGTTACACTTACAGTCCTTTTTATTTTTTGTTTTGAGACAGTGTCTTGTTAAGGTGTCAAGGTTGGCCTTGAACTTGGGATCTTCCCTGCTTCACTGCTTCAGTCTCCCAAGTTACTGGGATTATAGGCATATGCTACTGCACCTGGATCTTGTGTTTTAAAAAAAATCCAACTGTGGATGTAGCTCAGTGGTAGAGCACTTGCCTAGAATGCCTGAGACCCTGGGTTCAATTTCTAGCACTGCAAATACACATACACACACTCCCACCCAACAACAACCCACCAATGTAGTGTAAATAGAGAAAAAAGTAGGCAAATTGTTGATAAATTTTTGAGATGGAATCACTAGTATATGCTGATGAAGTGTACCCTGGGTATTACAGGAATCAAGGACAACACTTGTATTTTTGTGAGCAATAATGAAGAGAGGAATTTTCTTCAACTGAGATTAGCATGGCTGTGGGGAAAGCAGGTTTTGTGCAGGGGGTGGAGATTTGATAGTTCAGACCTAAATTTATTAGGTTTGAAATATTTATTATACATACATGTGCTACTGTCCATTAGGTAGCTGGATATATGAAAACAGAAAAAATGAAAGGTCTGGGCTGGTAACATAAAATTTTGTAATTCTTAGCATATAGGCTATTTTTAGACTGGGCCCTAAAATCCTCCAGTATTAAGAATTTAGAGGGCTACAGTCGTGGCTCACTGGTAGAGCGGTTACATGGCATGTGTGACACCCTGGGTTGGATCTTTAGCACTGCATATAATAAATAAAAAAAAAAAAAAGGTCCATCAACAACTAAAATATATTAAAGAAATTAGGGAGGGCTGGATACTGTGGCACATGCCTATAATCCCAGTGACTTGGGAGGCTGAGGCTCTAAACAATGTAAAAATTAAAAAGGTCTGGAGATGTGATTCAGTGTGAAGCACTTCTGGGCTCTGAGTTCAATCCCCAGTCTCGGGGTGGAAGAAAGAATGGGGTGGGGAGTTAGGAAGAGGGAGAAATATTGTAAAAGACATTGAGAAAGAGAATACAGTAATGAAGGAGGAAAACCAAGGGAGTAGGAAGTCCTGAAAAGCAAGTAAAGAAAGTTTACCAAAGGTAAAGGGGTAACCAATTTTCTAAAATCTGATCTGTTAAGTGGATTGAGAACTAATAATTGACTTAATATCATGGGGTCCATTAGTGATTTTGGTGAAAACAGTTTTACAGTGTGGTAGCGGCAAAGGCCTGACTGTAGAAAGTCAATTCTTGAGTAGTTCTGTTGCAAAGGAAAACAGAAAAAGCAGCAGCTGGCAGCAATCGGGGATTAAAAGATTTTTTTTCAAAAGACAATAGAACTAATTACACTAGGAAGAGAATATAGAATTCTTTTTTTTTTTTTGAACCAGGGATTGAACTCAGGGGTACTCTGCCACTGAACCACATTCCCAGCCCTATATTGTATTTTATTTAGAGACAGGGTCTCACTGAGTTGCTGAGGGCCTTGCTAAGTTGCTGAGGCTAGCTTTGAACTCACGATCCTCCTGACTCAGCCTCCCTAGTCGCAGGCGTGCGCCACCACGCCCGGCTGAGAATATAGAATTCTTACTGCAGGATACAAAAGGGAAGAACTATTAAAGTGATATTCTCTGGTAGGAAAAAGATACAGGCTCTACTGCATGAGTAGAAAGATTGGCTTTGCATAAGAGTAAGATCCTGACAAATATTTGTTGAAAGAACAAAATCATTGGCTAATAAGATGAACAATGGTAGTAAGCATAAATGATAAATACTAACTCTGGTTTAACATATATGTAAATACAGAAGTTCATCTGTTAGATGAACTTTTCCTGTGTCTCTTGCCCTTATTCCTTCTCCATGAAGTACAATTCAACATTGATTTCAGCTTTCTTCTTTGTCCTAGTTAAAAAAAAAAAATCCAAGGTTTATTTTTTACTTCTAATATGTACCATTAAAAGATAAAAACTTAGTTGGGCATGGTGGTGCACACCTGTAATCCCAGTTACCAAACTACTCAGAAGTTTGAGTCTGGCTTGGGCAACTCAGTAAGACCTTGTCTCAAAATAAAAAGGGGTAGGGCTGAAGCTCAGTGGTAAAACACATGCCTAGAATGTGTAAGGCCCTAGGTTCAATCCATAGTACTGAAAAAAAAAAATAAAAAGTTTTAGTGATACACAGGTTAAGGGAAGAGAATACAGAAATATAGAACCTACTTACCATTTTCGTCTACTGCAAGGACACTTGCTCCTTTCCCCAAAAGTTCTTGAACCACCATTGTGAGCCCATTTCGGGCAGCAACATGCAGAGGTCTGGGGGAAAAATTTTACATGGTATGAGCAGTGCACACAGACACATGCCTGGATGTAAAGAACATTACTGCCAAGTGGTAAAGACCCAGAGACACAAACTTGAGACACCTAGTTCTAACAACAATGAAGATGGGGGTGAGGACTGCAGATCTTCTGTGCAATGTACTATCAACACCTCCCTAATGAGTACAAGCTTAGCCACAGGCACTACTAGCAGGTACCCATCTTCATCAAACCCTTCTGTTACACTCTTTCTAAGACCCAAGATTTAATTAATGAAAAGGCAATAAAGGTGTTGGGGTTTTTTTTTTGGTACCAGAGATTGAACCCAGGGGTGCTTAACCACTTAACCACATCCCCAGCCCTTTTTATGTTTTATCTATGCAGAGACAGGGTCTCGCTAAGTTGCTTAGCACCTCTCTAAATTACTTAGGCTGGCTTTGAACTTGCCATCCTCTTGCCTCAGCCTCCCAAGCTGCTAGGATAATGGGCATGCACCACCACATCTGACTGAATTCAACTATTTCTGAAACCTCTTTAGCTTACAGATACATGAAGCTTCATTTATTTGTACCGTCAAATAAGACTTTTATAGGGGAATTTCATAAAATACAAAAAATAGTACTACTTTCCTGCAGAAAATTATGCAGGTAAATAGGTTGTGAAAATACACATTATTGCCAATGTTCAAATGCAGTTTTAGTTTAAAAGATTTTCTACTGGGGATTGAACCCAGGTGTGCTTAACCACGGAGTCACATCCCTGGCCCTTTTTTTGTATTTTTTGGAGATAGGGTCTTGCTGAGTTGCTTAGGTTCGAAGTTGCTGAGGCTGGCTTTGAACTCAAGATCTTCCTGCCTCAGCCTCCTGAGCTGCTGGGATTAGAAACATGTGCCACCATGCCCAGCCTATAACAGGTTTTTTCAATTGTGATGATTTCAGGAATGAGTTTGTAAGTTGTAAAAACTGTTCTTCACTTTTTAACTGCTTCTGTGACTACTGAGACCTATTTCATTGGCTACTTGCTTAAAAAGTTCATATGTCATTTTAATAATTATAAAAATAACAAAATATACATTAAATACTGAAAGTACTCACGTTTGCAAGGCTGCATTGGTTGCATTGATGAGGTTTCTATCTGTTATCTTTTCCAGTATTAACAAGGCACTAGTTTCATGACCCTAAAATTGTGGCAAACAACTCTTAAAAACTTGAGTACCATTAGAAATAATTTAAACTCCCAACAATCCCTAACCCTAGGTCAGACATATGTGTAATACTATACATATGAATTTTCCTGGCTAATTCCCCATGCCCCTTTTATTTTCCAAACATTTATTTTTAGACAGGATCTCACTAAGCTGACCAAACTGGCTTCACACTTGCTATCCTCCTGCTTTAGCCTCCCAAATTGAAAGGATAATGGGAGTGTGCCACCATTCCTGGCTGAGCCAATATTTCTTTTCAAAAAATCTGATGTTGGCCATCATTACAGAGGTTCATTTAAGTGAAGTCAAAAAACTTCTAACGACCCTGTCGATAATGACAATGAAAATATGTCCTTAAAATCTCTACATACCTTGCCACAAGCCAAATGGAGGGCGGTGTTTTTACTGTTATCTTGTAAAGTCAGATCTGCACTAGCACTGCTAACCAGCATCTCTGGGAGGAAAAAGTGCATCAGTTCTTATGTTTATGAACATGTTTCTTAGATTATCAATAACTCACTGTAGAGAAATGAAGACAGAGCAAAAAATATCCCTCACAAAAACTTAAGTGCAAGAAATATATTGTAACTCATAACATACATACAATAATGTGATATAATTGTATGTAACAATTATATTCCTGTGTAAATCACAGACACTACCAACAGCAATTAACATTTTATGAGTGCTTACTAAAATGCTATTTTATGTGCTCTGGATTTATAGTGATTTTTGTAACTCACAACAATCCTACAGAGTGGGTGCCATTATTTTTCTCATTCTATAAATGAAAAGACTAAAGCACAAGCTCTCTTTTTTCATTTTTAATTTTGAGATAGGGCCTTGCTAAGTTGCTCAGGATGGTACAGAACTTGCGATCCTCCTGCCTCAGCCTCTGAAGCTGCTGCGATTATAGGCATGTAGCACTGTGCCTAGAACAGCTGGTTGTGTGGTACCAAGAATTGAACCAAGGGGCACTTAACCACTGAGACACATCCCCAGCCCTTTTTGTTTTTTATTTTGAGACAGAATCTCACTAAGTTGCTTAGGACCTTGCTCAATAGCTGAGATTGTCCTTGAACAAGTGATTATCCTGCCTTAGCCTGCCGAGTCACTGACATTCAGTGTTCTTAACCACTATGTTATGTTGCCTGACTAAACTAACTCTTTAATCAATAAGAGCAAATGAAAACATTGTGTCCCTAAGTGAAAATGTGGATTCAAAGCAGGTAAAGACTTTTATATCTCAAAAATGGTGAGATGATTAGTGGAAGACAGGGTTGGAACCTATGTTATACATAAGCACAATTTAAATATTTTAGAAGAAGAAAATCCTTTAACAGTTTCTTTACCAACTGTATTTGTTTGTCCGTTTTCTGCAGCCATCATGAGAGGTGTTTTCCCAGAAGAGTCCACAGAATTGACTTGAGCATTATGGCTGAGTAGCAGCTGTAAACACTCTACATGATCTGTGAAGGCAGCTGCATGCAGAGGAGTTCTGTGACACAGAGAAATTGAAACATATTACTAAATCTGAATTTTATACACATTGGAAAAAATTATTCCTTATTTATGACAAGCAGTTTCAAGGGTTTATATATTAGGCATTTCCTCGATACAAATAGGCTCAATATAGCTTACAAATTTCTGCCACAGAAATTTGCACTTTCAATAATATAAGGGGCCTTAATTATGAAATTGCTAATAACATTACAATCAGTAAAGAAAATTTCAAAGAAATAGATCCTGACCCTAAAACTACTACATATTAGAACTGCTGGACTTTACTTCAAGATTCTATTTCTATTCAGAAAAGTGTTAACCTTTTAAAAATATACTTCTTTAGAAGGGTGAAAATCTTTACCTTTCAAAAGAATAAAAAAAAAATCAGCTTAAAACCAAAAATAATTATAAGAGCCCTATAATAATGAAAAAAATGAGGATTTTCTAACAATTTATACTTCCAAATATGAAATTCAATTTTCAATTATGTTTTTTTTTCTGTAAATTCTCACACACTTGGCTAATTGTTAAAATTTTTTTTCCTATATAATTTTCCTAAATAAAAATGACATAGTTGAATTCCTACCTTCCTTTTGAATCTGTGGTGTTCACAATGCTGGCGCCTAATGTATCAATCAACATCTCAGCAGCACCTTCATTGTCATTAATCCTGTGTAAGGTAACAAGGTGATTACTCTCACAGCAATGGTAAATTTTCTAAAACACTCATACCAAATCTGATTAATTTTGGCTTCACTTACACAGCACAATGCAAAGGACTGAAAGCATTTCCTTCCATTTTCTGGAAAACTTCCTGTTCTAAAAGAAGTTCTACACACGTCTCATGGCCTAAGTAGATAAACAAGAACCAGATATTAAAATCCAAAAGACACTGGCAAAAATCTCAAATGTAAAGAAGTGTCTAAAAGAAAAAAGTACAAATCCCTGCTTCTATCCCATCTCCCAGTTCTACTCTCTTCACTGCAACCCCTGGTCCCTTAGTTCCAGAAAATCTCTAGGTATATACGTCTGCATGTGCATGCATACTTTCTTTTTTATGTAAATGGAGACTTTCTTCCCTGAAACTTTCTTTTTACTTAATAAACTATAAATGTCCTTCCATAGTATACAAATTGTATCATTTAAAACTTCACAGTATCACTGTGAATCAAAAATGATTTGATCTGATTATGGATTTTTGAGGTTATTGCTATTTTAAAAAAAATCTTTGCGATTATCAGCAAGTCTGTAATGATCTATTATGGTCCTTTTTTCAAAGTCAAGATTCAGTAAAACAAACAACCCACCCATGCACCCTACTGTAGTATAGGTTAAGTATCCCTTATCTGAAAAAATGCTTTACATTTCAGAGTTTTAAAATTTTGGGATACTTTTAGACTACTGATTAAGTATCCCTAATCAGAAACTCCAAACTTCAAAATGCTCTGAATTAGGTATGCCCAACCTGTAATATTTGGGCAAAGAAAATTTTACTTCTTACTGGGTATAGAGGCACATGCTTGTAATCCCAGCTACGTGGGAGGCTGAGGCAAGAGGACCACAAGTTCCAGGCTAGCCTGGGTAACTTAATGAGATCGTGTTTCAAAACAAAATAAAACAAAAACAAAACAAACAAACAAAAAAAATCAAAAAAAGGAGTAGAGATATTAATGGTAGATCTAGTCCAGGTTCAACCCCTAATACTAAAAAACAAAAAACCTGCTTCTTTTATCCTGGTATTCATTTGGAATCTGCTTTAGGAATAAATTTAGATTTCTACATTCTATTTTCATGATTTAATATCTGGCTAGCTAAGTGATGTGGTTTTTTGTTAATTCCTCTTAATATTCTCAAATAATAGTTCAACTTAAACTATTTAAAATAGTTTGTTTTTACCAGGAAAGGTAATTTTAGGAAACCTGTGATTGTGCTCCATCTTTTATCAGATCTTTTCTCTAATTCTGTGGCTTTCAAACAGGGTAACTATGCCCTTCAGAAGGTATTTGGCAATATCTGGAGACATTTTTGCTTATCATGTCTGTGGACAGGAAGTGCTATGGCCCTTGAATGCATAGAAGTCAGGATGCTGCTAGTATCTTGCAATGCACAGCACAGTCCCTCACAACAAAGAATTATCTGGCTCAAAATGCTTAGTTTGAGACACTGCTTTTAATTTCATCTCTTTGAATGTTAACTAGCAAAGGAAAGATGAATGCTGACTGAAGAGCTTCTCATTATCTTATCATATGGGTTCTTAAAGTGTAGCCTGGGCAAACTTGGGGTGAAACTGAAAAGGTGTGAAAACAGATGTAGATGATGAAAATCCATTTATTCTCTTAAACTAGCCACTAAAGAAATTTGCCAACTCTTCCAACTAAAGTTTCAAAAACATTCTTCATGAAAATGTTACTTATGTTAAATTTAATGTATTCATTATTTTAAAATATAAATATTTCTAAACTTTTCAGTTCCAATTTCTAAAACACTCTTAATAGCTATAATTCATGATTACACATCAAATAGTTTGAGAACTACTTTTTGAGTCAAGTGTAGACTGCTGACAAAAGGGAACTCTGGATCCTTTGGAAATCATTCTTGGGCAATATTCAAGATGAAAGAATGACAGAATTAGGCCTCCTGATATTTCAGAGGGTAATTCTGAGGAAGCTTAGAGCGTCATAAAGTTTTTAAAAGAATAAATGAGATAATCTAAGTACCCTAAGTTCTGTGATTAAAGGACTACGTAAATTGAAATTTAGAACTCTAAGCATAGTATGCACAGACAATTCTTTTCTAAGACTTGGCTATCATTTCATTTTAATTTTGACAGAAAGGTTGTTTTTAGTTCTGTTGGAGTGATTCCAGTTTTCTTTCCAGCCATACAACAATTACAAGTCAAAGTAAAACCATTCTACATATTCTACTTCCAGAATGTTAAATTATAAAGCAGTCTTTTGGCTATAAGTATGGATAAATTTTAGACTGTCTGTAAGGTCTCTTACTGCATATAACCAACACACACTTAATTTCTTCCAGATTAATTCAGAATCACCACGATTTCTCTAGAGTCTGAAAATCAGACACATCTGTTGAATTTTAAATGGCAACCAAGCATGATGTTTGTGCAAAATTCTGTCTCTTATAACAAAATGTCTTTGGAGTTGAAGTTAAGCAGTCACAGAATAGGAATAATTTTCTACAATTTCTGAAAATAAATGTTACAATAGGGAACAACTCGCCAAATGACAAAGCAGCATATTTATGACTAAATGCATTACCTAAGAAAAAATAACTTTTAGAAAAATATCACTGGTATCACTGATATAATACAGTATCTTCTTTGAGTTGGGACTAATCTTTGGCCATTACATTATAATCATTAAATGCAAGCTTCAGTGAGTTGAAAGGGAAAAAGAACAATCAAAGCCTAAAGGCTTTATAGTTTTAAAAACTCTTTTAGTTAAGGATAAAAGGCAGTAAAAAGGGAAAAAATACCAAGCTAAGCTTTTAGAATTCATAACAGATTTAATTATTTAAGTTTTTCTAATGGTCCTATCCATACTCAGAATTGAAGGATGAGCAACAGTAACTGCAGGACAACCCCCATCCCCACCCCAAAAAGAAAATAATCTTAAGATTTCTGACAGTGAAAGAAATAAAACTCTCAACTCAGCACAATAATTAGTATGAAAACAGAAAAAACTTATCTAGGAAATCCTTACGAACATTTACTTAAATTGTAATTTTAAAGATTCAGAGTTTTCCTTTCACCATAATTCAGTGACACTGGCAGAATGGCTCCCACGAAAAGAATCATGAAGCAGATTATAGGCCAACAGAAAACCTCAGTTCTTTGGTTAACATACTCAGCTGATTTCAGAACAGATTCTATACTTGAACTACAGTTCTGTGGACATGCTGTCACAACAAACATTAATCTCAATGTTATAAGTGAAATTCCCAACAAATTTTAAAAACCTCTCTACCTGCTGAAGGCTTAAGCCCAAACTTTGATAGGACTGATGCTCACACAGTATATAATAAATCTGAATGTTTTCTAAGATGATCAAATTGTTGGTCTGTACAAGGAAAAAAGTTAATATCTTAATAAGCTTCATTATGTAAATTATTTTAGTGATATTTTTATAAGTCAAACTCCTTTAAAAAATTTTTTTGGTATTGGGTGTTGAACCCAGGATTACTTTGTCACTGAGCTCCATTCCCAGTTCTTTTTTAAAAATTTGAGACAGGGTCTCCTTAAGTTGCATAGGGCTTTGCTAAATTCCTGAGGCTTACATTGGATTTGTGATCCTCCTGCCTTAGCCTTCTGAGCTGCTGGCATTATAAGTGTGTGTCACTGCACCAGGCTCTAAACTCCATTTTTAATATTAATATCTTAAATATAGCTTTCTGCTACCCTGAATGACCTTTGTGTGTCCACCTATAAGAGGCATGACTGTGACTGAGTCTCTAGAAAGCTAGAAATAAGTTCTAATTATGCAGCAAAGTTAACCAATGAGTTTCTAACATCTGCTAGGGTTTTATTCCTTTAAAACATTGAGCATGTTAGTGGTGATAAGTACATAATAAAAATACAAACATACTATATAAAAGACAATGAGAAATATTATAAAACCTCCTAAACTGTAAAATATTGAAGGTCTAAAAACCTTTTGAAAAGATGTCATTGCTTATCTCAAAGAACTTTGACAACTAGTATCCTGGCCTTAGGCATGATAAAGGACAGGAAGGATCTATAACTAAATAGTAGGTTGTTCCTATGCTTCCTACTAATCTTAAATTTTAAGTTTACAAATGTATTAATATCAGAATGTATTATAATCTCTAATCAATATACAATAGGCATTTTTTTTCCCCTTTACAATCAGGTTTTTATCTGTATACTTAACCATTGTAGCAAGCCCAGTGAAGTGCAGTGTATCCATGATTGTCTGCTATGGCTGGATTTGCATCCATAGATGCTGCTGACTGCAAAAGGGCTCCAAGAACACCAATGTGTCCACAGGCAGCTGACAAGTGTATAGGTGTCCGACCCCTGCTATCCCGTAGTAAACACTTAGCACCATGTTGAAGTAATGCATCTACACATTCTTCATGGCCTGTAACTGCCTAAAAGAAACATAATTTGCTTGTAGTCACATGTATTATGCTGGATGTATATGACAACTTTAGCAAATTTAGAAATTTTTAAGTCCATACTCCCCTTATTTTCCTGCCAACTAAGGCCACTTTTTATATTCCAAATAGTTCACTTTTATTGGAAGTGGTTTAAAAATTCAGGTAAAGTAGCAATTTTGTCAAAGCACTAGTAATATGAAACACTTAGGACTGAGGAGATTCTTGTAAGTCAATGAAAATAATAATTCAAAGGTGAAAGGTTAAGATAAAATCTAAGAAAATAGTTAAGATAATGGAAAAATGCCAAAAGATATTCATTTTATTCAAGGTTTTAGGTATTTAAAATGTTTTTACAACATTACTATTCTCTGGATTAAGTTACATATTGTAAGTATTCCAAATTAACATTTAAAAACTTAAAAAAAACCCAGTACTTACTGTTTGGTAGATTTAATAAAGAAAAATAAACACAGTCTGGTGTAGTTGTAGGTAATATGAGGTCATAAGAGATTTTTGCAAAGAAATAAGATGGCTTACCCCTCTATGCAATGCTGTCCTTCCCCATTTATCTTTGGCATCTACATTTGCTCCTTTGTTCAGTAGTGAGTACACACAGTCTGTATGCCCATTGAGAACAGACAGCATCAGAGGTGTCCTGAGCAATAACAGAATAGTTTTAATGCTATCACTTACAACTGTACTAGATAAAAAAAAAAAAAAAAAAAAAGTAATGGCCTGTTTTAAAAATATGCTTTGTTTGATGTAACTTTAAAGTATACTTATATTAAAACTATTATTTGATGTTTCTCAGTTACATTACTATGACAGACTTAACAAGGTATGTAGAATAACACCTAAGAAGTAATTCAATAATTTAAAAATTATTAAAACTTACTGTCCATTTCCATCTTGAATATCTACTGCATTCTGTGGTTCTGCATTTCCTATTAACAATCGTAAGCACTCTGAATGACCATTTGTTGCTGTAAAGTGAAATTTAAAAATTTTAGTAAATAAATAATAAAACAGAAAATGTCCATCTTAGAGCACATTTAGAATGTAACTTTGGGGGCTGAGGATGTAGCTAAGTAGTAGAATGCTTGCCTAGCATGCGTGGGGGCCCTGGGTTTGATCCCTACTACCAAAAAAATAAGTCTATAATGTACTTTGGGATAATTTCACTGAATTCAGTACTTAAGAAGGAAAACTACATGTACAAAGTAGATTTCTACTTGCTTTTACTGTTAAAGCTGAACAGATATGAATTCCTGATGGTAAATCACAGCAGGCAGGCTGCCTACCAGCACCCATCCCTTCAACATGTACCATGCTAACAGAATGTTCACAGCACTTAGCTAAGTCAGGGAAGGCTGAACTGCCTCCAGCCAAGGGAGAAAATGAAGTCAATTACATTAGACCAAGTCAATCACAACAACCCGAATGTTCTCTGACAAAGATCAGTTGAAAGGTGAGCACTACTTCCTAATTTGACCACTGTGATGTTGAGAGGCCTAGAGGGCTTGTAGGAGACACTTCTGACTCTGAATAATGGAAATCCCCCTTCTTTCCTGATTGAGGATGTGACCCTGTAAAAAAATAGCAACCATCCTGCAACATAAATGCAAAGACAAGAAGAGTAACAGAGAATCTGGTGGAGCTCTGACATCATTGTGGAACCAAACAATTCTGGAACTGCATCTGCCTCTGGATTATTTTATGTGAGAGACTAAACCCCTGGCATTAAAGTCACTTTCAGTTGGGTACCCTGTTATTTATAGCTGAAAAAATTTCAAATGCTATACACATATATGTATATATATATAAGAAAAATAACACTTCTACAGAGAATATTTTTACATGTCCAAATGCATAAAACAGGCAAGTAGAAGTAACCCAAAGAAACTAAGTTAAATATGCAGGATCTGCCCATATATAATATAGTTTCAAATTTAAAGAAATTTATAAGCCACAAAATGATGCAGAAAGAAATATCTTTCACTATTTCTCCTAGTTAAAAAAAGATGAAAAAAACTAGTGAAAGCAAACTAGTGCCTAATATTCTATAGTACTCTCTGACAGCTGTATGAAATTTTTACAGTTATTAAGATTTTTGGCTTAAAACCACTCCTCCCACCCCCATTTGACTTGTATGCTGCACTCTGCCAACAGCTGTTTTAGTAATTAAAAGCAGTGCAAAATACTTAGGGATGGTTCAAAAGGATCTTGGCCATGATTTATTTATTTGTTTTTAAGTTTATTAGAATTATTTTTTTGGTTCTGGGAATTGAATTCAGGGTACTTTAGAACCGAGCTACATTCTTAGCTTTTTTTTCTTCCCCTTTTTCTATTCTGAAATAGAGTTTTGCTCAGTTGTAGAGGCTGGCCTGGAACTTGAAACTCTCCTACCTCAGTCTCCCCAGTTGCTGGAATTACAAATATGCACTATCATGCCTGGCTTGAATGTGTTTTTTTTTTTATTTCTTTTAAAAATTTTTTTATTTTTACCAACTGCATTTTGATTCACTGCATACAAATGAGGTACAACTTTTCATTTCTATAGTCGTACACAATGTAGAGTCACATCATTCATGTAATCATACATGTACTGAATGTGTTCTTAAGAATCACTGTAAATGCAGACTTAGTGAAATGAATCTAATCATATAAAGGCAGCCTACTGTGGAGAAGAAAAATACTTTAGTAAAAGATTTCTTCAATTGTATTGCTCTGGCTATTTAAAACTAACACCGCCTTATTCCTGCAGAATTGTGAATCTGCATCTTCTATGATACACTACTGGTATCAAATAATTACAATGACTTACAGGTCTTAGCATTTTTCACATTTGAAAAACAATAAAATTACAACTCAGAGTAGTTCTTGCATAAAGTAGGTACTTTATAAATTTATTGTACAATGGTAAAAATAACTAAAAATGTTTATCAATTGTTAAATAAAAGCACATACCAATCTGAAATAGCTCCCATCAGAAGTAAAAACAAACAAACAAACAAACAAACAAACAAACAAAAAACTGCACTGTTTTGGGCTGGGGATATAGGTCAGTTGGTAAAGTGCTTGCCTTGCAAGCACAAGGCCCTGGGTTCAATCCCCAGCACTGCAAAACAAACAAACAAACAAAAACTGTACTGTTTTATGATAAAATATTTCACAAGGTAGATTATTACATAAATCCAATTTCTAAGGCAGATGATGATTTTTTTTAAAGTTATTCTTGCTGTTGGTTTTCCTTTGAGAATATAATCATTTGACCATTTTAAGTTTTAAAAAGATTAAGATATATAACAGGAATATTATATACCAGAAATGGAGAAAGAATATTAGATGAATAGCAAAGAATTTGTCCTACCTGCTGCGTGTATAGGTGTTCGCTTCAGAATGTAATCTTTCACTAAGATTGAAGCTCCCTGATTAATGAGAACATCCACACATTCAACATGGCCCTTAAATGCTGCAAGATCTAAGGGAGTTCTTCCACTATTATTTCTCACATCAAGATCTAACAAAGACTGTACCAACACTTCCAGTGCTTGATGGTGACCATGATAGGCCTAGAAATAAAAAAATTAATAAAAATACATTTTTAAAAAACAAAACAATTAAAAATTTACATATTTTGACTGACTTCCTACATTCTTTTCTTTCTTTCTTTTTTCTGTAGTGCTGGCTCTGCCACTGACAAACAATCCCAAGATCATAAACCCTTAAGAAAAATGTAAAGTAAGCAAACTTATCTTCACATCATTACTGTATTTGAGATATACAAACTTCTATATTGAGAATTCAGAAAATTAACTGTACATTTTTTAAAACAACATAGCAGACCTATGGTATTAGGGAACAGGTATTCTCCAACTAACAAAAGTTTAAATTATAGGTTGATATTTTCATGAGAATACAATGCCTGGTTCATTGCAGACATTCAATGCATATCTGATATGAACTTGGAAAAAGTTTTGATTTTAATTAAAATCTATGATTTCAAAAAAGTGTTCTTAATCACAGATTAGACAGAATTTTTACTCCCTGATAGAATTTTACTATACTTATATCAGAGGGATAGTTGTAGTAATGAATTAAATCAGTACTTGAGTCTTTTGATTTCTCAAATTGAAGTGACTACCCATTCCACAATGTGCCATAGGTCAAAAATAAACTTTTCTCTTGGCACAAAAGTACTTAAGCTCAGTTCAATTATCTGATTTGTGCCAGGCACTGTCCTAGCTATGTAAGAGTAAGATATGGCTGGGTGTGGTGGTGCAAGCCTGTAATCCAAGAAACTTGGGAGGCTGAGGCAGGAGGATCTCGAGTTCAAAGCCAGCCTCAGCAACTTAGTGAGGCGCTAAGTAACTCAGTGAGACCCTGTCTCTAAATAATAAAATACAAAATAGGGCTGGGGATGTGGCTCAGAGGCCGAGTGTCCCTGAGTTCAATTCCTGGTTTAAAAAAAAAAAAAAAAAAAAAAAAAAAAAGAAAGTAAGATATGAACACTGTCAGGCTGAAAGTCCCCATTTCTCCTCGTTCCCCCACCCAGTACTACAGGTTGAACCCAGAAGCACTCCACCACTGAGTTTCACCTCCAGTCCTTTTTCTTTTCAACTTTGAGACAGGGTCTTGCTAGGTTGCTGAGGTTGGCCTTGAACTTGCAAGCCTCTTACCTCAGCCTCCACAGTAGCTGAGCTTGCATGTGACATACTGGCTGAAGTCTCTTCTTTAAATAGTATGATAGGGGACTTTCTGGATAATTCTTTTAAAAAGTCAACATGCACACTGAGCATTTACACAGGACTGGATACTCAGCAGACACTAAGCAATAATAAGCTTTAAAAGACTTCATTTCTTATATAAAATATTAGAAAGTACCAGCAAGAGAGAAAGTTGCTCTGGGTCTTAGTGATCCCTTTGATGGTTTTGTGTAGGAAGTCTGATGACATATAAGCTTGACTACCTCAAAGGTTAAAGTGACTGTATACCACAGAACACTACTGTTCTAGGATCATACCAGTTTTTTTCATCAACACCCAATCACTGAAATTATGTTCTGGAAGAATGAAATTTGAGGAACACCAATGAATGTGCAAAAAGAAAGTACAAAAAGATGAGAGCAAATAAGAGCCATGAGGCTTTTGCCACAAGGTTGTTCCCCTCATCATGTTCTCACAAAGGACTGGGAAAAGGAATGTGTACATCTAGTACCAGCAAAGTCAGGAATCAAGATTAGTTTCCTTAACCACAGGTAAGTATTTTCACTGTACCAAGTTGCTCAAATGGGAGGTTAGAGTGAAAAACTAATATAACTAATGTTTGAAAATGTCTTAGGATTAGACATGAAATGCAAAGGTGATAGTACAATCACCTTTCATTGAGCCTAATTAGTAAATTTTAAAACTGCTACTGTTTCAGCTTAAAATACTACCCAGTACACTCATTTTTATAGCAGTGCTTATTCAGATAGCCAAGAGATGGAAGCAATATAAGTGTATATTGGTATATGAATGTATAAACAAAATATGTATATATATATGTATGTGTATATATATATGTACACATATACAATGGGATATTGTTTAGTCTTAAATATGTAAAAAATCCTGACACATTACAACATGGATATATTTTTTTCATGTTTTAAAAAGCTGTACATGGACACAATACTTTTATTTTGTTTATTTATTTTTAAGTGGTGCTGAGGATCAAATCCAGTGCCTACAATGTGCAAGGCAAGCCTCTACCACTGAGCACAACTCCAGACAGCAACATGGAAATATCTTGAGGAGGATAGTATATTAAGTGAAATAAACCAGTTACCAAAAAAATATTTGACTTAGATGGGGTATCTAGATTAGAATAGATAGTCAAAATCATAGGAACAGCTAGAGGGGGAAATAGGGAGCTATTGTTTAATGAGTACATACAGTGTTCAGTTTTGCAAGATGAGAAATTTCTGGAAATTGGGTGTACATCAATGTGAATATATTTAACACTATGAACTATACACCAAAAAGGAATACTGTGCCATGGTAGCATATGCCTGTAATCCCAGCAATTCCGGAAGCTGAGGGAGGGAGGAGGATTATGAGTTCAAAGCCATTTTCAGCAACTTACTGAGAACCTGCGTCAAAATTAAAAAGGAAAAGGGCAGCCGGGCATGGTGGTGCATGCCTGTAATCCAAGCGACTTGGGAGCCTGAGTCAGGAGGATCGTGAGTTCAAAGCCAGCCTCAGCAACTTAGTGAGGCCCTTAGCAACTCAGTGAGACCCTGTCTCTAAAAAAAATACAAAATAGGGCTGGGGATGTGGCTCAGTGGCCGAGTGTCCCTGAGTTAAATTCCTGGTTCCAAAAAAAAAAAAAAAAAAAAAAAAAAAAGGAAAAGGGCTGGGGATGTAGCTCAATGGTTCAGCATTCCCTGGTTCAATCCCCAGTACCAAAAAACCCAAAAACCAACCAAACAAACAAACAAAAAAACACCATAAACTTTATACATATTTTTTCTTCTTAGCACCACAAAAAAATCATTTGATGAAAACCCAAACAACCCCCCAAAACAAATAACAACAAATAAAAACAAAAAGACAAAAACAAAAAAAAAAGCACCTGGGTGCACACACGTGTGCGCGCACACACACATACACAAAACAACCAACCAACAACCAGTCAGTGCATGCTTATAATCCCAGAGACCCAGGAGGCTGAAACAGGAGAATTCCAAGTTCAATGCCAGCCTTGGTAAATTAGTGGCAACCTAGAAAGACTGTGTCTCAAAATAATAAGGACTTGGAACTTAGTGGTTAACTGCCCCTGGGTTCAATTCCCAGTACCAAACTGAAACTAACCACCAAAAAACAATAAATGAGAGAGAGGGGGAGACAGAGAGAATGAGGGCGCGCCCACTATTTAATGTATAGTGTTAACCTGCAAGCACAAAAAGAGAAACTTGCCAAGTTGTAGTGGGGAGGGGAGGAACAGACAAATGTACAATTTCTAAGTAAATAACATCATTAAACTAATAAAAGAATCCTACAGATTAACAACAACACAAAACGTCAAAACTTTAAGTACAGAAAGATAGATTGGGCTCTACTTAAAATTTCCTCAGGTAATTCATTCTCATATTTGACTAAAATTTTTTTTCTCAAATTCTTTGCTAACTTTCTGTTAGTGACTGACATTGAGAGGAAAAATTCAGAGGAATCTTTAAGTGGAATGGACATTATAGATCCATGTCACCAAATCCTGTAGTGTGAATAACTTAAGTAGCACTGAACACACAACTAGTAAGAACCACAAGATCACAAAGTAAGCAAAAAACTGCAGAAATACCGTAGAATTCATGTTTATTTATGTTTTTACTATCTGCTTTGCAAGTTAGAAGTCCTTCTACCAGGACAGCACATTTGAAAATTTATGTCACAGACATATTCTTTTTATTTAAGAGTAGGTCCTAAGCCCAAGGACCAACACTTAAATAATTAAAGAGAAGAAAAGAAAAAGCAAATTAAAAAGTGAAGTAAAGAATTCTCTGGATTAAAAAAGTTCTTAAAGTTTTAACTGCATGATACTATTACATGGACCAAAAGCTCAGGGCACTAGTTTGAGTCAACACAAATAGATATTATATTATTTCAGTAAAGCAGCCATCAAGTTGGCTGTGGAGGCAGTACTCACAGCCAAGTGTAAAGGACTTATTGTTGCTCTGTTATCGGAATCAGTCAGCATGTCTGTCCCGGAGGTTTCCATTAACTGAAATAGAAGGGGCATTTTTAATGTGAGGAATATACTCACAGATATACTATAGTAGTTATTCTTCCCATCCCCCTGTTCAAATCCATTCTAGAGCATAAATCCACAATTCAGTAAGTTTATAGAACAGGATTATTACAAAAGTATGGTAAGGACACAGACTAAGATCTCTGAGGATGATTGTCAAACCAAGACTTTGGGGGAAATGTTATTTACCTTCCACCAGTAAATATTTCCATTCCCCCATATACACAATTTCTGCCACTATCTTTTTTCTCAAGGATATGTGAAAACATCTTCAGTTTCAATTCTAATGAGAGCAAAGAAATACAACATTTAGAATGGTAGGGGAGAATTGACTAATACTTACAACATCTAAAGGAGTTTCACTTGCAATCTGAAATAAAGGTTAAAAACAAAAATATTTAGGAAGTATTCATACATATTAACACTATTTACACAGGGCATTTTAAACTTTTGTTCTAAAACCATATTTTATTTGTGTCTAAAAAATCTTTTTTGAAAACAATTAGAAATAGGTCACAAATCTACATATGTAGGTCTAAGATTTTAGTCTTTTAAGATAGCTAAGGAAATAGGTGGCATTTTTGTAGCAGCATTCTAAAAGCTGTAATAAATATATTCACCTTGATTTTCTTTTATATCCACTCTCCTTCAGTTATATTGCTCCTTGAAGGGAAGCAAAGTTTAATGTAATCTGAATTATGCGTTTATAAAAGGAACTTTTAACCTGAAGCATCTGTCACAGAGGAGTATATTTTAACTCATCCCTTAGGTTTCCTCTTGGTTTGGCAAAGTGGGGTGAATGGTACATATTGTGGGATAGACCACAGTGAAAATGAAAATTTCTTTGGCAGAAGGAGAGGCTCCCACAATACTTTTAAGAGTTATTGTGAAAGGAAAGAGCCTTTCAGAATTTCCTAAGAATAAGGGGGTGGGGAGCTTTCTCTCACAGGAGTTTTTATTTCTCACATGAGACAGGATTAGTTTTTTAGAAACTTACAGAAAACATTATAAATGCTGCAGACAACACAAACATGGAATAATATAAGATAATGTAAGGTAATGTAAGTAGCCCTTTCCAGAGATTTGTTATTATTTTTGAGATGTGGGTTTTTCTATGTTGCCCAGACTGATTCCAAACTCCTGGGCTCAAGTGCTCCTCCTGCATTGGCCCCCTGAGTTGGGAGGCCACTACACATATGTGGCACTGTGCCCAACTTCTCACCAGAGATTTAATTTTATCCTTTCACCTTGTTTTTTTTTTTTTTTTAATTTTTAATTTTATATTTTTGGAACCAGGGATTGAACTCAGGGACACTCAGCCACTGAGCCACATCCCCAGCCCTATTTTGAATTTTATTTAGAGACAGGGTCTCACTGAGTTCCTAAGGGCCTCGCTAAGTTGCTGAGGCTGGCTTTGAACTCTCGATCCTCCTGACTCAGCCTCCCAAGTCGCTTGGATTACAGGCGTGCGCCACCACGCCCGGCCTCACCTTGTTTTTTGAAAAGAAAAGACAATGAGAGATAACTTACAAGAAGGCAAGAATGAATTTAAGAATTACATGGATTGTGAAAATGCTAAAAAGCAAAAAAAAGTTGGTTTCTTGAATCATTTATTCTCATTTTCATTATGTAACTATTCCTTTAATAACAATTCAGAAATCTTACCAGTTGAAGACATAGACGATGACCATAAGCAGCTGAATAATGAACTGCATTGTATCCTTGCTTGTCCCGGATCCCTGGATTTGCATCATTTCTTAGTAAGTATTCCAGGCACCTATATACAGTAACAACATAATGCAAATTCCATTTTAACCAATGACAAAGAGACAAATTTAAAAATTACAATTTTTCTTATACTTGATTAATGCAAAAATCATAAAAATACCAAAGAAATGTACATATAAGAATCTCCTTCCTTCAAAGTGAATAACTCCAAAGTACATCAGAAAGATCAGTATCCCTGAAAATTTTTTAAATAGCCACTGTTTATGGCACCATCTATTCTGCTCAAACAACAGGATTAAACTCTTAGTGGTGTTGAGCACACAATGATGGCAACATTAGCACTCGTCAAGAACACTGAGTAAGTATAATGTCTCATCAGAATGCTTAAGAAAAGCTGTTAAAAAAAACCAAACAAACAAAAACCAAAACTATGTAAGAAACCCAAGGGGCTGGGGATATAGCTCAGTTGGTAGAGTGCTTGTCTCATAAGCAGAAGGCCGTAGGTTCAATCCCCAGCACGGCAAAAAAAAGAAACCCGAGATCAGAACTCAATGACCTTCAATTAGAAAACTGAGAAGGGTAGAAACAGGATAACATGGTAGAAGGAAACAAGAAAGCACTTCTCACAAAGATATACTCCTTTTCATTTCTGTGCTATTAAAATATAATGAAAATAATTTAAAAAGGCATGTTAAGATTCATGTTATATTTTTAATAAATATTGTTAATATAGGAAAAATAAAAGATATGGAATTTCATGCAAAGTACAAGATTTGTTTCTAGAGATAGCTTGGCATCACCAGGTGAGGTGGTGGCACACCTGGAATCCCAGTAACTCCAGAAGCTGAGGCAGGAGGATTGAAAGTTTAAGGCCAGCTTCAGTAACTTAGCCAGACCCTGTCTCAAAATAAAAAATAGAAAGGGATGTAATTCAGTGGTAAAATGCCCCTGGGTTTCAATCCCCAGTACCAAAGCAACAACAAGGAGACAGTTTGCTATCAGTGATCTTGGACAAATCATTTCACCTTTAAAGTGAGATGCTTCTGAGGATACCACCCAGATAATCTGCATGCCCAAATTCCAAGTCTACAATTACTTAGTGATAATTTGTCTTGTTTTCCAATGTGTCTACTCCAATATTAATTATACTTATGGTAAAAATTTTTTTAAGAATTACAATAGCTCAATGGTAGAGTTCTTGCCTAGCATGAGGCACTAGGTTTGATCCTCAGCACTGCATTAAAAAAAAAAAAAATAAAATAAAGGTATTGTGTTCATCTACAACGAGAGAGGGAGGAGGGAGGGAGGAGGGAGGAGGGGAGGAGGGAAGGAAGGAAGGAAACAAACAATGAAGTGTCCATTTGGGTGGCAGTGGTACATGCTTATAACCCCAGCTTTATGGGAAACTGAGTAGGAGGATTTCAAATTCTAGATCAACCCAGGCAACTTAGCGAGATCCTGTGCCAATTAAACAAACAAGACAAAAACAATGGGTTGGGGATGTAGCTGGGGAGTAGATCACCTGCCAAACATCTATAAAGCCCTGGGTTCAACCCCCAGTCTGCAAAATACATACATACATACATACATAAAATTTTAAAATAATGCTGAGGTTATATAAAAAAATAGAAAGAAACTAGAGGAGATTCAAGATGGTGAATTAGAGGAAGGCTGCATTTCCACTTGCTCCGTGGTTTGGGATTCAAGCAGCAGGAGTACTGCTTCTCGGCAAGGTAGGTGAAAGGGAATTCACTAAAATTCAATGCAGGGCAGTCAGAGTCTTTTGGAGACTCAAAAGTTCTTGTGCACTGAACAAAGAACAACAGAGTACATTAGAGCCAAGCCCATTGCAGCAGCAGCAGCAGCAACAGGGGCACTGATTCCCCATAGAGAGGAGGGATAACACAGAGAAACAATGGACAAATTAAGGACGAAAAACCTATGCATCAGAAAAGCAGCATAAACTTAGTTGATCCAGAGGCTATACAGCCAACTGGTGTCTGAAAAGTGCACTGCATTTCCCACCTGGCAAGAAGTGAGCTGAGGTGGGAGCCATCATGAGGTGGCCATGCTATGGGAGCCAGATCACAGCAAACATCACTGTACTGTTTCTGCAAGCATCTACAGTGTGGCCTAGGGTGCACCTAGAACAATGTGAGTGAAACAGGCAGAGAGAAAATTGTACCCAGGGGGATTAAAGGCAGAAAAATGGAGGGCATTACAACTTGCCTTTGAGTCTGGTAGTGGGCATGAGTACATACATTCAGGGACTAAGCCTGGGAAGGGTGTGTTTGTGGGCAGAAGAGTATGTGGAGGATTGGCTCCCCTGCCCTGTGAGTAGAATTCTTGGAGGCTCCTGAGATCAAGACTCCTGACAAAAATTGGCAACAGCAGGGACCTAGGGGTAAGTTGAGCTAATTTTTCCAGAGCAGACACCACCCAACAAAGTCCCCAAGGTCTGATCAGAACTAAGCCCCAACCACCAGAACTTCCTTCCCAATTTTTGCAGAGGTGACCCCTGTGAGTGCATCAATCTGGCATGTGTGGACAAAACCCCAATCTACAGTATTTCCTATGCCATTCTACCTTACACTGGTGAGAAGGGAAGCCAACAGCTAATTCAACCAGTTTCAGTTTTGGGCCACCCCAGGTGGCAGCTCAGTGAGCAACATGAAGAGAAAGGGGTCAATAACTACCCTGCCCTGCATCCCGGGCCCCCTCAGCACATATAGCCCAAGATAGGAAAAAAGGACAGTAGGGCATAGGCAGCTGACCACCTCAATGGAGACAATTTTTTCATTTTTCATTAAGAATCAATCAATCTTTCTTTCTTTGTTCTTGCTGTGCTGATTAGTTTATAGAAATATATACTTTTTTTTTTTAACAATAGTTATTTTTCCTTGTCTTTTGAGGGTTAGGGTTTTTTTTTTCTATTTCTCTTTTTCTCCATCTCTAACAGTCAAATTTTCCTGTTCTCTCTTTCCCTCTTTCTTTATAGCCATCACTTGCTATATCTTTTCTGCATTGTTTTTGAACATTCTAAATTTTTTAACCTTCCTATCACATTATTTTCTCTCAATGATCTATATTTTTACCATCTTTTAGAGCTACTTGGTTCATGTAACTCCTGCCCCCTCTATTTATGATGTTGCAGTTATTAATACTATGGATAACATGGTTGATACCTGAAGTTTACTTTAATGCCAGCTCTACTTCACACCTATTTCTTGTTTTTGCTGTTGGCAATTGTTAATCCCCTATAGCTGTTTTTATGGTATTAGTGTTGAAGATGTCATAGTATAGTAGCATTGCGTATTTATTTTAATGTTATATACTGTTTTCTTAAGTTGCTGCTATTGTTTGTTTCCCCTTTTTCTGTGAGGTGCTAGAACTCTACAAGGACTCACAAGTTCACAGAATAGAGACTTTGCTGTTGAATTAAACCCAGCCAAGGTACAGCACAATTTGCCCCACACACAAATTAACCATACTCAAACTTCAGTTATACTTTAATACAAAGAACAGAACAGATAAAACCTCCAAGCCATTCCCAAGTAGAAATTCTCACACAAGGATGTCACTTGTACAGGAAAAACAGAATAAACACAAAGGCTGTCAATACAACACCTACTAGGGTTCTCAATCTAGATCTTTCTAGGAAACACTGGCAAGAGAAGGCTGAGCCCTAAAAAAGCCTACACAGAAGAGTGGAAGAGAAATTCATCCCAACAGGTCCATAAAACCCAATGCAGGAATATAAGAAATATGGAGAAACAAGGTAACTCGACATCTCCTGAAGTTCATAATTCACCTCTATAGATACTGAAGTAGATAAAATATAAGAAAAAGATAGTAAAAATATTATAAAAATGATCAAAGAATTACAAATGACCACAGAAAAACAACTGAATGAATTAAGAAAGTCAGTATAGGATATGAATAAGAAATTTAGGGTAGAGTGCCTGCCTTGCAAGCACGAGACCCTGGGTTCAATTCCCAGCACTGCAAAAAAAAAAAAAAAAAAAAGAAAAAGAAAAAAGAAATTTAATAAGGAGACAGATACTAAAAAAGAATGAAACAGAAATCTTGGAAATGAAACAATGAATCAAATAAAATGTTCAGTTGAAAGTCCCTCTAACAGAAGCAGATCATGCTGAAGACAGAATTTCAGAGCTGCAGGACAAAGTGGCCAGCCCATAAACACCGAGACAGTATTAAAGAAAAGAAGTAACCAAGACCTGAATATACAAGGAACTCTGGGACAACACTAAGAGGACAAATGATTTAAGAATCATTGCTATTGAGGAAGTTGTGTGATGCAAACTAACAGCATGGGCAACCTCTTCAGGGAAAAGATATCCTGAGGATGATATGAACATCCAGAAGGCATACTCAGAACCTTAAAGAACAAGACCAAAAAAGAACTTCTCCATGGCACATTATAATTAAAATGCCTAACACTGAGAACAAAGAATTTTTAAATACAGAACATCAATTGATCTTTATTTGATTTGACAAAATCCACCTTATTAAAAGACAGGTAACAAAAATTGAGCTTATAATGAATCTGACAAATGAAGTTCTATAGTATCTATAATATTATATAAGAAATATCAACTGAGGGGGAAACAAAATTATCACATGAAGATACTCCTGGGAAAAGGGGAACTCAACCTGCAGGTGAAGTCCAGAGTGTGTAGTACATTTAAAACCAACCAACCAACCAACCAACCAATAATATACACCTAGAGAAAACACAATTAACTTACTTGGGTGAAATGTTTTTCCTTTTAGGGGGAAGAGGTGGTAAAGAGGCAGGAATTCAAAGGCATATGTAGAATGGCTTCTCCATTTCAAAATGGTAATAAAAGTATTTAAATCATGGCACCAGGGCACCTTCAAGGAAAAGAATACCTTAACCAGAGTAGGCTCATTGCATAATTTTTAGTAATAAGTACAATTCAAAAATTGAAGTAAATGTAAAGAATAATTTCATATTAACAGTGGTCATCTGTTTTTCTTCTCACCCTCTGGGGCTGGATTTGCTGCAGTATCACAGGGACACTTTTCCACATGGTTTCTAAGGAACCAACCTCTTATTCTTGAAACACCTATAAAGGAATCACCCAGAATTTTGTCTCCATATAAGCAGTATGGTAACTCTTGTGGCTGAAATGGTCTCCCCTTTTTGTAGCTGTATTTGAAGTTCTTCAGGATAAGACCTTATGATGATTCTGTTTCCTTTATTCAGGCAGTAGGCATGATTATAATCTTCTATGACTCCACAGCAAACACTTCTGACCCCCTCATCTGCTTTTTGTTTCCACTGTTCTACTGTTAAACTGTACTGGTAACAGTCTTCTCTTATTGGTCACTACAATTCCTCTCCTTCTGGCACCCTGGACCATGTAAATACTTGTTTAAGTTTCTTCCAAATATTTCCCATATCATAAGGGAAAACAAAAGACTTCATCTAGGAGATAATATTGAATTTGATCTTTAGTCCATGGTTCAAAGTTAGTTTTGTTTTTGAAATTTTTTTCATCTGGATAAAAAACACAATCTTAGCAGCTATGGTTGTTCCTAAAGTTAACTGTTCCTATTAACAATAGCTATGGTTGTTCCTAAAGTTCCTAAAGGCAGACAGGGTGGCAGCAAATGCAACTAATTCAAAGGGAACAACTGGAAGAGGATCTCTCCGGGCTGCACTTGTATCTTTACTGTGTTCCACCCAAAGGAGAGCTAATTATATGTTGGATGTACACAGTCATAACAAAAATGAAAGCAGCATGGATAAAATGCAGAGGTGCTCAAAGAAGAAACAGTATGTATGAATGAAGCATGATTTTGGTAACCACAACAATTGTTTGATCCGAGGACGGTGATGGTCCACTTTCATCACACATCTCTTTCATGTTCTATAATGATGTGAAAACGGTGCCTTGTATGTATGGCAAACAAGCTAACATGAGAATTTTCCAGTTTCCACCCCAAAGGAACAAAGATGGGACAGACAAACATGGAGTTGAGCCAGGTGCTGTGATACATGCCTGCAACCCCAGCAACTCAGGAGGCTCAGGCAGGAAGATTGCAAACTTGAGGCCAGCCTCAGCAATTGAGCAAGATCCTAACCATCAGAGAGAGAGAGACACTGCCTCTAAAAATAAAAAGGGTTGGGATATAGCTCAGTGGTAAAACATCCCTGGTATTCAATCCCCAGTACCAAAAACAAAAACATAAAAACAGGGCATTGAAGTAATTATAAATCTTAATAGTACACTTTATCAGCATGAAGTTCACACTTCCTCCAGTCATGAAGAAGAGCCAATACCACAACACACAATTATAGCCATTGTAGAACACATTGCTATAACACCAAAGCCTATCATGGGATACCAGTGAAACACTCTCTTTAATTCTTAGAGATTTTCAAACTTGATAAATGAGCAAAATGACTTCCTACTTCTAAAAAGTTATAGATTTTCTTTTTCTGTCACAAACTGCCATGTGCCATAAGTTCCTGTGACAAGTAATTGTCACGTCTTCAAGTTACGGGATATTAATGCAGATTGTGCCATTTTCACCATTAAGCATTATCTTAACTAGGAGCTCCATCCAGTACCATAGTTTGCAGTCTAACATTAGTTTGGTGCTTGGCTACTACATTTCTGGGACAGCTGGGGCTTACCCTGCACAAACTTTCTCCTTTTTGGATAACTCTGTCATATATACCTCCACCCAGAGGAAGCAGAAAACATGCTTCAACCCAGGCATCTCTCCAATGGCCTCACCACCACTTCCCCCAAAAATAGACTTTTAAAAGCTTCAAAAGAAAAATGCCAGGTCATATTAAGAAGCCCTGAAAGAAAATAATTGTCAACCAAGATTGCTCTATCCAGCAAATGATCCTTCAAAATTTAAGAGAAAAAGAAAACCTTCCATGATATGTAGAGGCTAAAAGAATTCAAGACTACTAAACTGGCACCACGAAAAATAATTAAGGAAATACTATAAGAAGAATCAAAAACAAACCCAGAGCTCACAAATGAATGATCTTATTTGATGAGTAATGAAGCAAATGAGAAACAGCCCCAAATTAAACATGATAAATAAAAATGGAAGAAATTAATAAACACATCTCTACAGTAACAGTCTCAACTCTCCAAATATATGACACAGGCTGGCAGAAGTAATCCATTATAAATTTTGTTTGCAAGAGACTCATTTTATAGGCAGAGACGGTCACAGGTAGAAAGTGAAAAAAATGGAAGTTGAAAAACAATGCAAATGGAGCCTGAAAACAGGTAGGAGTAGCTACTCTCTAATCTGACAAAGCAGGCTTCAAGCCAAAAGTAATCAGAAGGGACAAAAAAGATCACTTTATACTGGTAAAAGGAACAATCCAATAAGAATTATAATGATAGTATTTATGCCCCAAACATTGGTTCAACTAATTACATAAACAAACACTGCTTGAATACAAGATTCAGACTGACCTCAGTACAATAATACTGGGTGATTTCAATACACATCTCTTACCAATAGATAGGTCATTTAGATAAAAACTCAGTAAAGAATTTTCAGACTTAAAAAAAATGTATAAATATATATATATATATATGTATATATGTAACAGATACCTATAGGATATTTGATCCAGCAACAGTTGAATACACTTTTTTCTCAGTTGCTCATGGAAACTTCTCCAAAATAGATCATTTCATAGGCCACAAAACAACTCTAAGCAAATATGAAAACGATATAATTCCTTACATCTTATCTGATCATAATGGAAGGAAATTAGAAATCAACACAAGAAAACCCTACAGAAAGTATAAAAACACATGGAGATTGAATAATACACTTTAAATGATGAATGGGTGACAGAAGAAATCAGGGGAGAAATTGAAAAATTCGTAGAATCAAACAAGAATAGTGATAAAATATACCAGAACCTCCAGTATACTAAGAAGGCAGTTGTAAGAGGAGAGTTTACAGCTATGAGTGCCTACACATGAAGCTATCAGAAAGATCTCAAATAAACAACCTAATGCATCTCAGGACCTTGACAAATAAGAACAAACCAATTCAAAAATTAGTAGGCCGGGCATGGTGGTGCACATCTGTAATCCCAGCACCTGGGAGACTGAGGCAGGAGGATCACGAGTTCAAAGTCAGCCTCAGCAACTTAGCAAGGCCCTAAGCAACTCAGTGAGACCCTGTCTCTAAACAAAATACAAAATAGGGCTGGGGATGTGGTTCAGTGGTTGAGTGCACCTGGGTTCAATCCCCAGTACCAAAAAATAAAATAAATAAATAAATAAATAAATAATTCTCCCGGTGCATAACACACAGAGATCTTTTCTAAAAAAAATAAAAAAATAAAAAATAAAAATAATTAAGATCAGAGCCAAAAGTCAATGAATTTGAGAAGTAAAAGAAAATTCAAACACCAATGAAATTAAGAGATTGGTCTTTGAAAAGATAAAACAAACAAACAAACTGATATGCCCTTAGCCAAACTACCCCAAAGAGAGAGACGACCCAAATTAATAAAATTTAGAGATGAAAAAGGAAAAATCACCACAGACAACACAGAAATTCAGAGGATCATTAGGGACTATTTTGAAAACTATACTTCAATGAACTGGAAAACCTAGAAGAAATGAATATATTGTAGACACATATGACCTACCAAAAGTAAATCAAGAGGACACAGCAAACCTAAACAGATCAATAACTAGCAACAAAACAGATGAATAAAAAGTCTTGCAACAAGGAAAAGCCCAGGACCAGATAGATTTTTAGCTGAATTCTACTAGAGCTTTAAAGAAAAACTAATGCCCATGCTCTTCAAATTATTCCATGAAATTCCAAATTCATTCTATGAACCAAAACCAGATAAAAACACTTCAAGGAAAGAGAACTACAGGTCCATTATTCCAGATGAATTTAAATGCAAAAATTCTTAATAAAATATTAGCATATTATATTCAGCAACATATTAAGAAGATTGTACATCATGATCAAGTTGGTTTTATCCCAAGAATGATTAGCCTTCAACGAAAGTCAGTACCCATTCATGATAAAAACACTTAAGAAACTAGGAACCTAGCTCAATATCATAAAGGATATATATAACAAACTCAAAACCAACATCAGGGGAATGGGGAAAAACAGGAAGTATTTCCTTTAAAATCTACAATGAGATGACAATGTCCACTCTCATCACTCACTCCTATTTTACAAAATACTTTAAAAATTCCGATCAGAGCAATTAGGAAAGAGAAGGTAATAAAAAGAATAAAAATAAAAAAGGAAGAAGTAAAATTATCAGTTTGCAGATGATGTGATCCTATAAACAGAAGATTCAAAAATCCTCACCAGAAGATTGTTAGAGTTAATAAACAAATTCAGCAAAGTAGCAGGCTACAAAATTAACGTAAAAATTCAACAGCTTTCTTATACACCAATAGTGAATCTGTTGAGAAAGAAAAAAAAAAAATCCCATTCACAAGAGCCTAAACAAAGCAAACAACCAAACAAAAAAACACCTTTAGGAATAAAACTAACCAAGGAGGTAATAGATCTCTATATAAAACAATGAAGAAAGAACGTGAGGAAGACACAAGATAGAAAGACCTCCCATGTTCTTGGATAGGCAGAACTAATACTGTTAAAATGGTCATACTACCAAAAGCAGTATACAGATTCAATGCAAACCCCATCAAAATACATCCTTTACAGAACATGTGGAAAAATAAGATACAGAGGAGCCAAAACAATTCTAAGTCAAAAAAGCAATGCTAGAGGCATCACAATAACTGACTTCAAATTGCACTTCAGTGTTGTAGTAACAACCACTTCACGGTACTGGCAGTCATCTGATCCTTGACAAAAGTGCCAAAAACATACACTGGTAAAAAGAGAACCTTTTAAAGAAATAGTACAGGAAAGAATGAGAATAAATCCTCATCTCTCACACTGCACAAAAGTCAACTCAGAATGGATCAAGGACTTAGAAATTAGACCAAAAACTATATAACTCCTTGAAGAAAATGTAGGGTCAACATTCCAACATACAGGTAGAGGCAACCACTTTCTCAATAGGACCCCTATAAGCTCAGGAAATAATGTTTAGAGTTAATATATGGGATAGTATCAAATTAAAAAGCTTTTACACAGCCAAGGAAACAATTAAGAAGGTGAAAAATCTATGAAGTAAGAGAAAATCTTTGCTAGCTACTCTTCTGACAGAGGATTAATACTCAGAATATATGAAGAACTTAAAAAACTTAACAACCTCCCCCAAATTAACTCTATTGATAAATGGGCAAATGAACTAAAGAGACACTTCCAAAAGAAGAAATACTAATGGCCAACAAATATGAAAACATGTTTAAAATCACTAGCAATTAGGGAAATGTAAATCAAAACTACACTGAGATTTTATCTCACTCTAGTTAGAATGGCAGCCATCAAGATTACAAACAATGATAAATGCTAGAGAGGATGTGGAGAAACACACTGTTGGTTGGACGGACTGTAAATTAGTACAACCACTATAGAAATCAGTATGGATGTTTCTTAAAACATCAGGAATGGAACCAAGTGATCCAGCTATATCATTCCTTGGTATTTATCCTAAAAAATTAAAGTCATCATACTATAGTGATATGTGCATGCCTATGTTTAGACCAGCACAATACATAATAGTCAAACTGTGGAACCAGCTTACATAGGTCTCAATGAAAGAAGAAAATGGAGTTCTGTTCAGCTATAAAGAAGAATGAAATTATGTCATTTGCTGGAAAATGGATAGAAATTGAGAACATTAAGAGAAATAAGGCAAACTTACAGTTAAGGGTTGAACATTTTCTATGATATGTGGAAGCTAGAGAGAAAAAAGGGTAAGAAAGTAGGGGTTGGACCTCATGAAAATTGAAGGGAGATCAGCAGAGTAGAAGCAAGGGGCCAAGGTAGGGTAAGGGGAAATACTGGAGAATGAACTGTCCAAATGTTTATGTTGTGTGCATGTACAAAAACTTAACAATGAATCCCATCATCACAAATAACTATAATGCACCAATAAAAAACGGGGGAAGAAGAGAAATTCTAAAGCAATGAAACTGACACAACGTTACTGATGTAACTATCACATATATAAATTTGATTACATAATTATATAAATTCAATAATATGACATTTTATATATTCATTTATATATAAGGACCATCTTTTCAATGCTATCCTTTACTTCTTTAATGATGACTTGCCTAAAACTTTTTAGAATTACTTTTGGAATTTTTGTTCATTAAAATACCTTCATATTCATCCATTAAAGTGGGATTTTGATATTTATGTACAGCTAAACTTCTTAGGAGTCAAGGATGATGAATAAGGAAAACTGTAAAAATCTGAACCATTGTGATAAAAAAAACTAAGCCCAAATCTGGCTCTAAAGTAAAGAGACTGGTATTTTTCAGTTTTGTAAAATAGCTCTGAAGGAGTTTCAGAACAGGAAATGTTTCAGGCCACGTATAAGTGGTTTGTAGAATTCCTACATGCCCAATTCAGAGTATGGTTGCTCATTGAAATGTAGAAAAGACCTGCTGGTCTGTAGGATAGTTTCATTACTTTACAGGCACAAACAGTTCACCAGAAGGCACTACAAAACAAGACAAACAAAATATAATCTTTGACTATATCTCTTTAATCATGTTTTTTCAGAGGTGAGAAAAGAGTTCTCCCTTAGTAAGACCTGAGTATAAGGCAGAGTCTATCAGCAGAAGAAACTATTTTAAGGTAACTCACTGATTTGTGAGTACTGAAGAAAAGATTTATTTAAGGAAAGCAAAACAAGTTCTTGTTTACTTTCTGAAGTCCGAGAGAGTCAGGCACAGAGGCACAACCCTGCAATCCAAGCAACCCGGGAGGCTGAGGCAGGAGGATGGCAAGTTCAAAGTCAGCCTCAGCAACTTAGACCCTGTCTCAAAATGAAAAATAGAGTTGGGAATGTGGCTCAGTGGTCCTGGGTTCAATCCCCAATATTCAAAACAAACAAACATCAAAAACAAAACAAAAAACAAAAACCCGAAGAGGTAGGAGAGTATGTTCCAATGCATTATTTACATTTTTCAAGTTTATATCACTTAAATGGTTCGAAATAATGTTATACATGCAGTTCTTAATAAATCACATTTCTTTAATTTTTAGCATTCATATTACCATAATTGGTAGACCTCATGCTATAGAATAAAGCACTAAGTTGAATAATATTAATAAAATTCCTTTTATTGATAATGTTTTTAGATTTCATTAAGCAATATGAATTTTCATAACTATGTTATTAGATATGCTGGGTAGACATTGTCTTTTAGCAGGTGAAAAAAATTACTAACACTTGGGAAAGTTAAATGACTTGTCCCAAATGTTTGCTAGAATAAAGTAAAGCAAGGAATAGACCTCTGGTCTTACAACATGCACCATTTTTTTCTTCATATGCTACTATAAAGCTTCAGTACAGTGGCTAACAAGTAACATAAAGTTAACCTGAGTGGTCTGTAAAATAAACCTTGAGTGGTCTGTAAAATAAACCTTAGGTAAAAAATTACTTGATATTAAAAATTTGGACTTCAATTTTAATATGTAAATGAGTACAGGAGAGAGTATTTTTTTTTCCTGATTGTAAATTAGCACATACTCTTATAAAGGTAAGAAAATTAAGACATAAAAATTCTCTACATTCTTTCTT
Organism: Glaucomys volans; assembly: GCA_020662805.1. NCBI lineage: Eukaryota > Metazoa > Chordata > Mammalia > Rodentia > Sciuridae > Glaucomys > Glaucomys volans. The sequence continues at coordinate 126,757 of JAJEJO010001930.1, forward strand.
TCCCCTGAAATAAAAAAAAGAATGCAAAATCTGGAAGAATATGGCTTTAAAAAACTATTCTTGCTGTTATCACTTTGTATTTCTCATTCAATACGTAAAACAAATTAAGTATTTTCATCCCAATTATGCACATAAAATAAATAAGAGTGCATTTCAGATTAAACTTCTACTTTTCCCTTGACCACCCATGAACCTCCACAATTTTGAGTTTCGGGTAGAAGTTTGAACTGACCCAAGACTTTTGTGTCCCATGGCTGCTCAGAGTCCTGGCTAAGGATTACTCCACCCAGACAAAGGAGACATGACACTCTTACTCCCAAAGGACTTCCTTCCTCTCTCTCTACTCTTCCTTCCCATAATGGTGTGTAACAGTGGCTGTAGTTACAACATCTAAACAGTTAATTTAAAATACAGCTATCCCTCAAAGAAAAATTATAACATTCCAGCCAGTATATTAAACCCATTCAAATCTCACATGACCTATGAGTTTTGTCAGGCTATTATCTCCATTTTACAAAGTAGGCATAGAGGTCAAATAAACTATCTAATGGTTCATAGCAAGCAGCAGAGCCAGTACAGTGTTCTCTAATAAACATATACAAAATGAGTACAGGTTTGCTGATAGAAATTATATAAAAATCAAAATATATTTTCTATATAACATTACAATCAAAAAGAAATTTAAAGACTAATTTTGGCAATAAAATACCACATACTTAGGAATAAATCTAAGGGTTATAAAATCTTTACACAAAAACAACTGCATGATTCCATTTAAATAAAGTTTAAAAACAGACAAACAATGGTGTTAAGAAGTCCAAATGTGATTCCATTTCATAAGCCTGAGTATGGTCTGAATGTTCATATTCACTCCCCAGTTCATACACTGAAATCTCAACACGTCATGGTTTGGGTAGGTGGCTCCCCAAAACTCTTGTTAATGCAGGAATAAAAAGGGAAATGATTGGGTTACAAGAGCTGTAACCTACTCAGTCCATTCTTTGAATGGGCTGACTAGGTGGTAACTGTGGGCAGGTGGGTGACTGTCAACACCCTCCCCTTCTCCTTTCCTCTCTGCCAAGAGCTGAGGAGCTTTCCTCTGCTAGGTCCTCTCCTCACAAGTGCTGCCTTGCCTTGGGCCCAGAATAAAAAAAGCTGGGCATCTATGGACTGAGCCCTCTGAAATCATGAGCCCCAAATAAACCTTTTCTCCTCGAAGTTGTTCTTGTTGGGCATTTTGGTCACAGGGACACAAAAGTTAACTAAAACAAACCCCAAGGTGATGATATTAGGAGATGGGGTCCTTAGGATGTGATCAAGTTGCCCTCATGAATGAGATCAGTGGCCTTATAATATGTCCGAGGGCTTGAGGGAGTTCTTCCACAGACTTCCCTCACTGGAGGATATAGCAAGAATATGGTGGTCAGTGAGAAAATGGGCCCTAGCCAGACACTGAATCTACCATCACCATGACCTCAGATTTTCCAGGCTCCAGAACTGTAAGAATAAATTCTGTTGCATATAAGCCACCCACAATTTATGGTATTTTGTTACAATGACCTGAATGGACTAAGACAGAAAACTGGTACTGAGAAGTGGGGAAATACCATAACAAATACCTAAAAATATGGAAGAGGCCATGGAGCTGGATAATAGAAGCTAGAAGCTTGTACCACATATATCATATTCCATAGAAATAACCACATAGAATAATATAATATAGAAAAGGCTAGAGCAAAGTATATGCTGCCAGGTATGGTAGTACACAACCGTAATCCCAGCAACTCAGGAGGCTAAGGCAGGAGGAACACAAGTTTGAGGCCAACCTCAGCAACTTAGTGGGATTTTAAACAACTTAGTAAGACCCTGTCTCAAAATTTAAAAAAATAAAAATAAGAAAAGTAAAGGGCTAGGGATATGGCTCAGTGGTTAAGCACCCCTAAATTTAATCCCCAGTACAAAAAAAAGACAAAGCAAAGCATATGCAAGGTCTTTAACACTGACAACATGAAATGATCTACAAACACATATATAAATAGAAGTGTTAATGATGGTTATCTCAGAGTTGGCACAAGGAAGATTTATTCCTTATGTATGATATAATCAAGAAAAACCACCTCAACATTTCCCTTGTCTTATGCACATTACACACAGGGGAAACCCTCACCATTCTTGTTCAAGGCCAGTTTTACTTCTTTTTAACTGATAAAGAAAAATGCATTTAATATTTAATGTGCTTACTATGTTTCTAAGAGGAATAATATTATTTTGTTGGGTTTTAATGCAATGTGAAAATGAGGCACTTCAGAGGATTTTTGAAGTCACAATTTTCTACAAAGAACACAAGCGTCAGGATTATGAGATAATCTATTATATAGATTATATATAATAATCTATTCATAATTATTATGAATAGAATAATTATCTATTCATAATTATATTATGAATAATTATCTACTCATAATTATTATGAATAGAATAATTAGAATGGATCAGAAACAATTTCATATACTTTTCCAATACTTACTGAAAGTGAGGACAGAGGGACATAAGGCATAAGAGAAAAGTAATTACTATATGTCCCATCTGAATAGTAGAATACCAATGTTAGAGCATCAAAAATTCCTAAGAGCTTGGTGTGGTAGCACACACCTATAATCCAAGCAGTTCAGAAGGCTGAGGTCCTAAGCAATTTAGCAAGGCCCTATCTCAAAATAAAATATATATATATATAAAAAGAGCTGGGGATGTGTCTCAGTGGTTAAGCAATCCTGGCACTGATCCCTGATATAAAGAAAAACAACAATACCCAAAGAACGTATAAATAACTTTTCCTGGTGTGAGCTAAAGACAGGAAGTGGGATGCTGACAGGGGAGTACTAAAAAATAAGCTGTATTCCCAGCAGCTTGGCAGGCTGAGGCCCTAGGCAACTTGGTGAGACCCTGTCTCAAAATAAAAAATAAGGCTGGGAATGTGGCTCAGCAGTTAAGCACCCCTGGGTTCAACAACAAACATTACTGAATAATAATTTTGTTTTCTGGTGCTGGAGATTGAAACCATTGCCTTGTACATGCTGAGCATGCACTATATCATTGAGCTATTTCCCCTGCTGAATTAATAGTAATTTGAAGGTATGAGGAATTTTTTTCTTTTAGAAAGAGTCCACTCTTATTTTGGTAAAAATATGAATTAATTATGCCAGATTCTCTCATTACACAAACTATTCTTAGGGATTAAATCCTTAGTGTTTAGAAAAATCAATCAATCCTTTCAGGCCACTAATTAAGCTTCCCCAAATCACTTATTAAAAGGGATGTCTCATGTACCATAGAAAACTAAGGTTTAGACTAGGCACAGTGGCATACACCTGCAATCCCAGCTACTCAGGAGGCTGAGGCAGGAGGATCACAAGTTTGATGACAGCCTGGGCAACTCAGGGATTTTTTTTTTTTTTTTTTTTGCGGTGCTGGGGATTAAACCCAGGGCCTTGTGTTTGTGAGGCAGGCACTCTACCAACTGAGCTATATCCCCAGCCCAACTAAGGGAGATCTTATCTGAGAATTGAAAAAATAAAAAGGACTGAGACTATACTTCATTGGGAGAGAACTCATGGGTGAAGCTCTGGTACTCAAAAAAAGTGGGGAGCTGGGTGGGGTGGTCCACGCCTATAATCCCAGTGGCTTGGGAGGCTGAGGCAGGAGGGTTACAAGTTCAAAGCCAGCCTCAGCCAAAGCAAGGTGCTAAGCAACTCAGTGACACCCTGTCTCTAAAATAAAAATACAAAATAGGGCTGGGGTATGGCTCAGTGGTTGTGCTCCTGAGTCCAACCCCTGGTACCAAAAA
>JAJEJO010001930.1:130700-163196 GCA_020662805.1 Glaucomys volans
AAAAAAAAACAAGGGGGGGGAGTCGGGGTAGAAAAAGAAAAAACCTGGGCTTGTACTTTCCAAAAGATTCCTAATAAATATATCATATCAATGAATCAGTAAATGATGACTTTAGACAGGACCTCTGGAATTCTGATACTTTAAAGATGTGAATCAGATGCTCCAAGTTTCTTTTATACATACCATCTCATTTAGTTTCATCTACAACTCTTAAGTGAGTTCCATTTTAATTTTGTAAATGATGAAACTTTTGCTTAGTACTTAATTACCTGGCTCAGGCTTAAACAGGTTCACTATGGATATCCCAAGATTTGGGTCTTTCTGATCCTGAAAATTCATGCTCTTTTATTATATCAGGCTGCTTAACATACACATTGATAATAAATGCCTACTTGCTCATAACAGTTTATATTAGACAAGAAACCTAATGATTTAATTTACTTTAGTACTCACATACTTGTATAGAAAAAGCAGATCGGCTTAAAATCACAATTTCCCAACACTATGGATTTAAATATGCTATTCTTCTGTCATAAGAATTCAGGTTTGCTTTCTGTGCTTCCTTGTTGCCATGTCCTGAGCAACTTTCCTCTGCCATGCCCTTCTGCCATGATGTTCTGCCTCACCTTGGCCCCACACCAACAGAGTCGGCCATCTTTGAACTGAGACCTCTGAAACTGCAGTTAGAAGACATGCGACCCTTCAACAAGTGCCAAAGACTTCAACAACTAGACTTTGAATTACTAGGCCCTCAAGATCCACCAAGCTTCCACCAAGCTTGGTGCATGGGGATTTTACAACAGCAGGGCCCTACTTACATATCAAACTCTCTTCTGTTACTGGTGCATAACAAAGCACCTCATTATCTCTGAGTCCCTTGGGGTGGGGGAGAGAATCATATTTAATGCAATTGTCTATGGGCAAAAAGAACAAAGCGCAATCTGTGTGAGGGGGTGTACCTTTCAGTAGCATTTAGATTATGTTGAGCTATACCTAATAACCAGTCTGTGGGAATAGTGGTTAAAAAACTACAGATAATAAAAAAGTCACTATGGATATGAACTATTTTAAGAACACCTAGATAGGCATGGTGGCACATGCTTGTAATACCAGCAACCCTAAGCAACTTGGCGAAATCCTGTCTCAAAACAAAAAATAAAAAGTAACAAACATCTATAACTCAAATTCTGTAATTAAAAAATTAACAAACCAAAGTTTTTTCTAATCTACAGTCTTTAACACAGATTTTCTTTAAACATCTACTATCCAAAAACATACTTTAACTACTTTGACTTCTCCAAAAATCAAGTCTAACTTTTCTGGCATATATATCAAATTGCCTAAAGTGGTATATTCCTGAAAATAAAAAGCACATTATACTAAATGCTGTGAAGATCAGAATTTTAGCCACAAACCCAACCTAAGAAAACGTTACTTATAGAAATGATTTGAAATTAGTTATAGAATTTATATACTAAATTAACATTCGTCAGTGCTGTGATTGCAGCTCAGTTGATAAAGTATTTGCCAAGCATGCATGAGGCCCTGGGTTTAATCCCTAGTACCCCAAACCAAGCAACCAACAAATGAACTAAAAACAACAACAAAAAATAGACATTTATGAATAATACCATCAAATTATTTTTTCTGAGGATAGAAAGCAAACATTAAAGGCCAAAGAAATAAGTCTGTTAAATGCAACTTCCTAGAAGAATATTTATAACATCTTTCCCAAGATAAAGAAATTTATCCATCACTCATTCTAATGTTCTCATTCATTCTTGGCCAGCATTTACTTACTGTTATCTAATTTACCCTTACAAATGGAAAAAACATGAAAGTGATATTAAGACTATTCTTTTGGTGAGGAGGAGAAGGGAACTTTATCTTTTTCACCAAATTAGTCAATAAGGCAGGCTACTGAACTGAATAGGTAGTAATAAGTATGATTTAGGAATAATTACAAATTCAAACTTATGCCAGGCATGGTGGTGCACACCTGTAATCCCAGTGGCTCAGGAGGCTGAGTCAGGAGGATCACAAGTTCAAAGACAGTCTCAGCAAAAGCAAGGAGCTAAGCAACTAAGTGAGACCCTGTCTCTAAATAAAATACAAAATAGGGCTGGGGATGTGGCTCAGTGGTTGAGTGTCCATGAATTCAATTGACAGTACCATCCCCCACCCCTCAAAAATCGAACTTATTTCTTAAATGAAAGATTCAGGGAAAGGTAATCAACAACAAAAACAATAAAAAAAGGAAATACAAATATGCAATAAAAACAGTCATCCACATGGAAGAAGCCAGTTTATAGAAATAATTATCCTTCACTCTTACCCCATGATACTTACTTGCCATCTGTGTCTGATGTAGCTGCATAATGCAGGGGTGTGCAGCCTCTTTCATCAAGGTCATTCACACTTGCTCCTGATCCCACAAGAGCAAACAGGCACTGGTAATTGCAGTTGGCAGCAGCATAGTGCAGTGGAGATCTTGTGTGTCAAGTTAATAAAAGATAAAAGCCAGGGACATACACTAGTAAACAAGAGCATAGTTGACTTTTACTCAATACTTATAAACACTATTTACTGTGGGCCTTTCACTGACTTCTAATATATACCAAGTCTTTTAGAGGGCAGGAAATAAGACTAGGAAAAAGCAAAGTGGTAGAGAACATTTTGGTATAAAACACCAGATTAAAACATAATTTTGAAGACTATTCACTACTAAGAAGAGTTAGAGTGCTGTTTTAATTTCTAAGAACTAAATCTTTGTAGTTGATTTCTTTTTTGGTATCGGGAATTGAACCCAGGGGTGCTTAACCACTGAGCAACATCCCCAGCTCTTTTTTGTATTTTATTTAGAGACAGGGTCTCAACTGAGTTGCTTAGGGCCTCACTATGTTGCTGAGGCTGGCTTTGAACTCACAATCCTTCTGCCTCAGCTAGGATTACAGGCGTGTGCTACAGCACGCTGTAGTTGATTTCTTTCTTTCTTTTTTTCTTAAATATTTTTAAGTTGTGCATGGACAAATACCTTTATTTATTTATCTTTATGTGGTGCTGAGGATCCAACCCAATGCCTCACATGTGCTGGGTCAGGGCTCTACCACTGAGCCACAATCCCAGCCCCTGCAGTTGATTTATTCATGGTTAATAAAGTGAAAGAGAATGTTACTAAATTTAGGAGTAAACTGTTTTAGGATTACAAAATTCATGATTCCATAATTTCATTAGAAAAACCCCCAAAACCTAGAAATATGATTATAAATTATAGTTTAATGTTCATAGTATATTTTTTTCTAATACATTTACCTAGTAAAATATTATTTTGTCTTATGGAACATTATATAGAGATATCTTTAAAAATGCAATTAGCCCTGAATTCCTTTAAAGCTTCTAAGCTCATAATATGCTTCAGAAGTCCCCGCTGCTATTTATACTGCAGAGTGCCTGAAGTGCAATAAAATTATTTTAACCAGATTAAAGTACAATTATTAAAGCAAATTAACTATAAAAATATTGCAATCCAAAGTCAAACAAAATGATTATGATTTTGTGGGTCATTAGTCCCTTCCGTTAGTAGGCTTATGCAATCAGTCTGTTCCTCAAAGTCATTATGGGGGTCAAATAGTTTTTTCTTTTCTTCTATTCATTTTTTATTTCCTACCATACATAATTATTTTTACTTCTCTTCTGAACTGGTCTAATCACATGCACTGATACTTTCACATTTCCTTCTGACACACATTCTAACCTGTCATACAATTTGATATGCACAATTCTCAACTGTGGACACATAGTTTAGTTCATAATGCCACCTCCATCTTTCAAACAAATACCACCCATAATTCTTTCCTAATGCATTCTGTGCTTCTATGGGAACGTCCAATGGTAGCTTCAAATATCATGACTACAAATGCTAGTAACAGCAAAGCTTAGGGTTGAACAGTGAGAACACTGGCTGAATGACAACAAAGAGATTCGGTCATTTTATAGCTGGCTTCCTGCATATTATTCTCAGTAAAATATGTGAATGTGTGTGTGAGAGATTTACACAGAAGAGAAAGAACACTAACACACATATATTTGTAACCTGTTTCCCCCCTCTTTAATAGTGCTTTATAACCAGAAATGGCAAGTAGGATCTCACAAAGGAATGACTTGGGGAAAGAGTTATTACTATATCCTAGGTACTGTGAGTTTCTTGAAGGACTACAGGTACCATGGAGTACCAAAATTTCCATAATCATAATTATGGTAGGAGAAAAAGTGATATCAAGAAGCATTGAGGTACTTACAAGGGTAAGGCTAGAGCTTAGTGTCCTAGGGCTTTGGGAGGGGCCCAAGTGGAAGAAGACTGAATGAGAATAAATAATTAGAAAGTATTGGACACTGGATTGTTTAGTTAATTTTCTTTTCTTTTTGGTTTTTAACAATTCTGAAGCAGGGCCTCGCAAAGTTGCTAAGGCTATCCTTGAACTTGCCATCCTCCTGCTTTAGCCTCCTGAATCATTGGGATATCAGGCATAAGCCAATGTGCCCATCTCTGAATTGTTTAATTTTCAGAAGTCACTCAAAAAGTAAAGCAAATCATTACATAAATAAAATGGATCAGTTTCTATGGAGAAACTATATTGTATATCCTACCTCCCAAATTTGTCCTTTTTGTTGAAATCTGCACCAGTATTCAGCAGGAGGTTTAGGCACTCCAAATTCCTATTCAGGGAAAAGTTAGAAAACTTGATTGTCAGCAATTTTACAGTAAAATTGGTAAGCTTAAATAAGAATTTTTAAATGAGGGTAAATATGAATAGCATGATTTACATTCTGTGAAGAACAAAACATTAGAATTCATCTTATCTAGTATTTAATAAGTTATGTATATACATATTGGTGCATTGGTAGGAAATAACAAATGAATCATGTCATTGTTTAAAAGGAAGAGCACATCTATAAAAGAGTGCCTAAGGAAATTTTAGGAAACAATATGCTTATAATTAAATGTAAATTTAAATGGCTGTCAATACAACAGATTAAAAAAACAAAAAACCTTGAAAACACAGATAACATCCCAAGTCAGTTCTCCATTATCTTCTCCTACACTATTAATGCTTACTTAGATGTCTCAGTTAAAACCATAGGAGAAAACTTATACACAAGGGTATTCCTGTCATTTAATTTTTATAATTCTGAACGTCAACCTAGTATATGAAAACTGTGTCTGCCAAGTAATCATATAAGTCTGTTGGCCCTCTCTCTGCAGGCCAGTTACATGGAAATTAGTTTTTAACCGTAAGATTTCCTGGTGACCACAGAAGAATAAGGAGTCAGTCGTACTCTTACGATCCATCTCTGTAGTTTAGCCTGGCTTTGTGGTATTCTTGGTTTAGCGCAATTATCCTCTGATCTATGGAAATTTTTAAGGAACTATCATTGGAAATAAAGTTCTTGCAAAATGTCCTTCTGACAAATCAAGAATTAAGTAGCTTATCACATATCTAAATTTTATCAGAAGCATTAGATTCGCAACATGCTTTCAGAGACTTAAGGGTTTTAAATTGAAGTTTGTCATTCAATGGAACCAAGTGCCTAGTTTCCCCCACTGGGCTATTTTAAAACAGTCCAAAATCTTCAATCTCAAAATGTTCTTTTCCCAGTAGAGGCAAGACATAAAGACCACCAACATTTTTTCCCTTAAGATATGATTTAAGAAGTATTTGAGGAGTACTAGTATCATAAAGAACGATATCAATGTTTTGATGCTCTCATCTGACATTTGAAGACATTTTTTTACTTGACAATCACTCTATTCATTTCTTTATTTATCCAGGAATACACTTCCTTTTGAAGGCTTTCTCTCCCTCCCCCACTTAAAATCTATGACTTAGATAAAAGAAGATAGGGGGAGGGGTGATTTCTGCTACTTTGGAATTCCTTTATTAGCGTTTGTGTGTTTTACTGGGGACTGAACCTAGGTGCACTCTTCCACTAAATCCCCAGTCCCTTTTCTTTATTTTGAGACAGGATCTTGATAAATTTCCTAGGATGACCTTGAGCTTGCAATCCTCCTGCCTTGGTCTCCAGAGTTGCTGGGATTCCATGCACGAACCACTACAGTTTGAACTTTCTTTTCCCAAATCACTCCTTTTATGTTTGGTTTCTTATTTTTTGGTGACCCAGACATAATAAAGAGGAACAAAAACAAGAGGAAAACTACCATGACCAGTTTCCTTTGTTATTGTCTTTTGTGCTCAAGATCAAACCTATGGCCTCACACATTCCAAGAGGCATGTGTTCTGCCACTGATCTATATATACCCCCAGCCTCCCCTCCTTCATTTTTGGTTTTGTTGTTGTTGTTAAAGAAATAAAAACAGTATTTACATACCCTCCAGCTGCAGCTGCATGTAGACAGGTCCTGCCAAAATCATCCGGCGTATCTATATCAAATCCTGTAAGAATCAACGTCTTATCTATTATATAATATTATAGATATATTACTTTAAAGTATTATATCAATAAATGTCAAGAAACACAACTTTTCTTCCAATCCTAAATAAAAAATTTGTTCTGAATATGTACAAATAAATGAAAATATTTTTAATAATGTACAATATTACAAAAAAATTACCAGTATTAGATTGGTGTTTCCGAACAAATGCCCGAGTGCTCTTTTTAAAAGGCCATACCAGGCAAGGTGTCATGAACTGTTAGTCTCCTAGTCCCAGCTACTTGGGAGACTGGGGAATGAGGATCATTTGAGTCCAGGAGTTTTGATGTCAGCCTTGGCAACCCACCAAGATAGGTCTCAAACAAACAACAACCCTCAGACTTCTAAAACGGTTACAGGATACCACAGAATGTTATTCAGCAATAAAAAGAAATAAAGTACTGAGAATAATACAAAGATGACCCTTATAAACATTATGTTAAAGAAGCCAGTTGGGTGATTCCATTACTATGAACTGTTCAGAAAGGACAAATTTAAAAAGACAGAAAGTAGATTAGTGGTTACTTAGAGATTGTGGATGGCAAAAATGGAGAATAATTGCTAATGGCACTTTTTAATTTTTTAACAAGGGGTTGAAGATTTTAAAAAATGGTTTGTAATGATGGTTACACATCCCACAACATACTAAAATATATTGAACTCTATGCTTTCAATGGGAAATTGCAAAGCTTTTTCAAAAAGCAGGTGTTTGTTACCTGTATATTATTACTGGAAAGATACTATTTAGTATTTTATTATTATTATATATTTAGTAATTGAAAGCACTTAATAAGAATCATAGTTCGGTAGTAATAATTTAGAACTGTATTATCCTGGATTTTTTTTTTTTTTCCTTTTTTTGGAATACAAAGGATTGAATTCAGGGATGCTCTACCACTGAGCTATACTACCAGTCCTTTCCTGAAAACACCTGATAAAGGGTCTCACTAAAGTTGCCCAGGCTGGCCTTGAATTTGTGATCCTCCTGCCTCAGCCGCTCAAGAAGCTGGTATTACGTGTGTGAGACATGGCACCCAGCTTGATAATGTTTTGTTTCAAACAGAGCATGATTATAGAATTTAAACTACTAATTAAATACTGCATAAATAATTTCATCAACCTAGAAGATCAGAGAACATTCTTGGCTCTTGAAATGGAAGTCAAGACCAATAAGACATGCAAATAAAGATATTTTGCTTCCACTCATTAAGGCACAATGTAAGAAGACAGCCATCCAACAAACAGAAACTCCTCTAGAAATATCCCATACCCCACTCCAGCTAATGAAGGTGAAGAAATCATTAGAAAAATAAAATATTTCTTATTGCTGATCAGAAAATCAAGTCTTTAAATTATGCTATGCCCATGTATGAATACACCACAATGAATTCTGCATAAATATATATAAAATTATAATGAACTAATTGAAATAAGAATATTACTACTACTACTACTAGTACTACTACTACTAATAATAATAATAGAAGGGAGGTCAGTAAAGCAAGCAGATCAGGGCTAAGTAAGAGGAGCAGGAAAGGGAAGGCACTGGGAATGAGACTGATCAAATTACATTATGTGCATGAATGAATATGGCACAACGAATCCCACTATTACATAAAATTAATCATGTAACGGGCTGGGGATATAGCTCAGTTGGTAGAGCGCTTGCCTTGCAAGCACAAGGCCCTGGGTTCAATCCCCAGCACCGTAAAAAAACAAACAAACAAACAAACAAACAAACACCAGAAAATAGAAAAAAAGAAAAAAAAATTAATAATGTACCAAAGGGGGGGTTAAAAAAAAAAGAACAGAGTCAAACATCTAAGAGGGGTTAGTAAATGATTTATACTTGGATCAATTTATATGTAATAAAAAAAATAAAAGATTGTCTTAACATTTGGGAAAGGGAGGGAAGGGGAAGGAAAAATAAAAAGAACTGGTCTGTGAAGGTTGAAGGTTCCATTTACCTGAAGAAAGAAGTTTCCTGCAGCAATCTGAAAAACCACTTAAGGCTGCCAAGTGAAGGGGGAACATTCCATGTATGCCACGCCTAAAGATAACAAAATAATACATTCATTACAAAACAAGAAAATATCATCATTTAAGTAAATTACATAGAGACTACTTAAGTAAAAGATACTAGATGAATCAAAAACTCCCAAACTTTGGAGAATAATGTAATCAGAGAGTGAAAGTGGGTAGACCTTACTACAGTTTTATTTTTCCTAGAGTAGGTTTTTCAACTTTAGCACTACTGTCGTTATGAACGTTGTTATTGTTAACTATGTACCTTACATGCAAAATGTTCATCAGCATCCCTGGGTCATACTTATTAGATGTCAGTAACACCTCCCTCCTCCAACCAAAAATGTTTCTGGATATTGCTTAGGGAGCAAAAATCACTCCAATTTTGACCTACCATTTAAAATCATTCCCACAAGGCAAAATGTTCAAGAATGTTCATCACACTAATTCTGTAAAAGGAAAAAGTGGGATGCAAATAATATTTGCAAGTAAGGAGGATAAAATGTGGAACATTCACATAATAATTAAATCCCATAAAATAAAAAAACTAGAGGGGCTGGTGTTACAGCTTTGTGATAGAGTGCTTGCCTCGAATCTGAGGCACTAGATTGAATCCTCAGCACCACATAAATAAGTAAAATAAAGGTATTGTGTCCATCTACAACTAAAAATTAAAAAGCAAAAATAAAAAAAAAGAACTAGCTCTACTGGTGATGTGAATTGGTACAAATTTATTTCTACATGGTTAAATCAAGAAGTTGATGTGAATTTTTTATAAATGTTGCAAGAAAGATACATAGTAGATATGTATAGCATGCCACTTATCAATATACAGAAGGTATAAAATTTCTTAATGAATACATAAATGTGATACACATGAAAAATAAACATCAATTTAAGCACAATGTTCATTTCTGCAAGGTCCATACAAAAGATCTCATCTTTCAAGTAAAATTTCACAGGGAACCTCAATACGTAAAATAAATAAAAGCAAAGTGTTGTGACTAAAGTGGGAAGCAGGGGACACACTATAGTAGCAACCAAGGAATCCGTGAACTGTGCACAACAATCTGAAAACAATCATCTACAGACAGTATTTGGATGAAAACAAAAAGTATTTTGTGCATACAACTTTTTTAACTTTTTTTTTTTTTTTTGAGTGGTACTGGGGATTAAACCCAAGGGCTCTATACCACTGAGCCACATCCATAGCCCTTTATTTTGAGACAGGGGTTCACTAAGTAGCCCAGGTTGGCCTCAAACTTGAAATCTTCCTGCCTCAGCCTCCTGAGTCCTCAGGATTATAGGTATGTGCCACTGTACCTGGTGACTATATTTTTCAAGTCTCTTAAATACTTCCACACTAAAAATAAAGATCTCAAAGATTACATTTCTGATCAAAACTGCATATTAGTCACGTTTGAGGAAGAAATGTAAAGTACGTAAACAATATGCTATCCTGCCTTACCAAAGAAAACTGTATTTATACATTTAAATACCATATTGTCAATACCAAGGATAAGGAAAAATTCAATTAATACAATACTAAGGACAAAATCCACATTTCCATCTAAAATAATTAGAAAACTATAGTCAACCCTCCTTTTTGTATTTCCCTGAGATAGCTATCAACACCTCTGTAAGTACTACTTACTTTGCAGTGTCAGCACCACTTGTAATAAGAGTGTTGATCAGCAGCTCATGGCCATACCGTGCTGCTATGTGCAAAGGGGTGTTTCCATTCTTATCTTCACAGTCAATTACAGCTCCTGTGAAAAAAGGGCACAGTGTCAGACCTTGGACTATATGAAAATCAAGTCCAACTTAATACATGCAAATGTAATGCAAAATGGATATAACAATTCTAACTAAAATTTCATTCACACAATGTTTACTGGGTCAGGCAGTTGGGTTACAGATTTTATGGTAGTAGTTTTATAAACTGAGCATACAATTTTAATATATTTTTAAGTCAAGCATGGTGGTACATGCCTGTAACTCAGCTATCCAGCCACTTGGGAGACCAAGGCAGGAAGATAAGTTCAAGGTCAGCCTGGGCAATTTAGTGAAAATCTTTCTCAAAATCATAAAAAAGAAAAATAAAACAAAATAAAAAATAAAATAAATGGTTAGGTTCAGCAGCGATGTACTTGTCTAGCATGTGCAAGATCCTGGGTTCTATCTCCAGTACTGCTAAAAAATTAAAGATTTTAATATACTTTAAATTGACAGAAGAGGTTCAAGGGTCTAGCAAAGCTCAGAAACCATTATACTAGGACAAAATAGAGCACACGTCTTAAGAATAAAACTTTTCGGAGCTTTAACATGCACATTCTGCACCATTAAGAAGATTATATACAAAAATTATTTGATCATGAATCTATTCCTAGTTTTTTCCTACAGAATTATAGTACCACCTGAGTGTGGTAATCTCATCAATTTAGGAGGCTGAGGCAGGAGGACTGCAAGTCTGAGGCCAGATCAGCAATTTAGCCAGACTCTGACTCAAAAAATTGAAAAAAGAGCCGAGGATGTAGCTCAGTGGCAGAATGCCCCTGGGTTCAACATCTAGTACCAAAAACGAAAAACAAACATAATCCCCCGCAAAACCTATAGTACTTATGCTATCTTGAGGACTATTAAATAGCTCCTTCAAACATGGTTTGTGAATAATTAAACATACCTAAAATTTTTATTTAAAAATTTAGCTTGCCTAATTATATAGTCAAACACAAAAATGAAAAAAAAGTTCATAAAAGTCAACTAAAATCCTAAAAATGGCTCAAAACATTCAAAAGGCAAAAAAAATCACATATGCAACAGAGTATATATTAATATATATAATACTTACAGTGGAAAGGCAGTTTTCTAGTAAGCAATGTTGATTAAAAAAATCAAAACTGCTATAGAAAATTTATAAATAGAAAACTAAAATTCTGAAAGATATACATACATAGCATTTTACACTCTAATGATTCTTCAAGAGATCGAAATCATATATTAAAAATAAATGGACTACAACAATTAATACCACTCATTTTTGTAGATGTTTTTACTACATTTAAGAAATAAAAAACAAACAGAAATACTTTTTACCACTCTGGATAATGGTTTGTGATCTGGAGAATCTACCGTGGAGGGCAGTCATGTGCAGAGGGGTTTTCCCATCCTTACTCTGAAAGGATCAAACAAAAAACAATTTTTAAAGCACAAATGTACAAAAAACTCCATGATTAGAGTTTATAAAAAGCTCTGTATGGTACATAAGATATAATCTTAATATTATTCTTATTCCATAGGTGAGGAAACTGGCATATAATCATGAGTGACACAATTAAGATATGCTTCCTAAGTTTAAGACTCAAAATCTCACAGCCCCAATGCTTTCATTCTATGAAATCCTAATCCCTATCATTTTTGAGATACTAGTGTTTGAACCAAGGGGTACTCCACCACTGAACTATATATCCCTAGGCCCTTTTCTATTTAATTTTGAGGTAAGGTCTCACTATATTGTCAAGGCTGGCATTGAACTTAATAAGTGTCCTGTGTCAGCCTCCCAAGACACTAGGATGAGAGATATGAGTCACCATGTTTGGCTTGAAGGAGGGTCTGACTAAGGAAAAGTGAATACTGGAATTAAGTTCAGGTACTATAAATCATTTAAAATATATATAAATATTTATAAGAACTTAAATATATATAAAATATATATATAAGAACTTATATATATAAAAATATATATAAAATTTGTTTATAATTATTTATAATCAGTATTGTTAGTTATTTCCTCAAATCACTTAATAATACATTAAACTGACTGTGCATTTATATACTGTAGAAATTCTAAAGACATTCCAAATATGAAGAAAAATAATCCCTGAGGGGGAGGTGATACCTTTCCTACAATTAGGTAATTTCTTTTTACCCCTAAAAATCTGAGGTTGGCTGGGCACAGTGGGACATGCCTATAATCCCCATCTGCTTGGGAGACTGAGGCAGAAGGATCACTAGTTTAAAGCCAGCCTCAGCAATTTAGCAAGACCCTGTCTCAAAATGAAAAATAGAAAAGGGCTGGGGATGTGGTTCAGGGCTTAAGGATTTCTAGGTTCAATCCCTGGTACTCAAAAATAAATAAAAAATAAAACCTTTTGGTTAATGAGAACATACAAAAGGAAAGGACCTGTGTTGCAGCTCTAATTGCTGAGCAATACTGAGCATACTCTTTGTGTATATACTGAAACTGAAATGTGACAAGTGTCCTAGGTTTATACTAACACGATATAATGCAGTTCTCAAAAAATTCTCATGCCATGTGATTACTAGAACATCATAAACACACATGTAGGTATTTTATTCCATAATTTTATATAAATTTCTCACACAAACAAGTGATCCAAGTAATCTTTAAGAAATTTTCAATCCTGGAGGAAATGTGAGAAGGGATGAGGGAGAAATTATGCATGCATGCTTAGGCTCTGGAGTCAGAATGAGGGCAATGATCTTAGCTCTGCTACTTGCCATAAGCAAAATTTTGGAGAAGTTCCCTACTTCTTTGAGACTTCACTTCCTCAACTGAAAATGAAGATAAGAACTAACATCTACACTTCATAGGTCTGTTATTCAGAGTAAATATAATACTTTTTGGAAAACTCCATAAAGCATATATTATAAATGCCTGTTATAATATCAAATTATCATTTTCACTTCAAACTTTTTTTCCATTTTTTTTTGGACAACAGAGATTGAACCCAGGGTCTCTCTACCACTGATCCACATCTTCCCCATCCCTTTTATATTTTTTCTTTTGAGATAGGGTCTCACTAAGTTTCCAAGGCTGGTTTGAACTTGCAATCCTCCTGCCTTGGCCTCCTGCATCGCTGGTATTACAGGTATGTGCTACTGTGCCTGGCTTTACTTGAGGTTTTTAAGCATGCCAGCTATTCTTTTCTTTCTTTCTTTCTTTTTTTCATGGGGATTCAACCCAAGGCCTTACATATGTGAGACAGGCACTCTATCAACACAGCTATATCCCCAGCTCCCACCCCCTTTAAATTTTTTAGTTGTAGATAGACACATTATCTTTGTTTTTATGTGGTGCTGAGGACTGAATCCAGTGCCTCACACATGCTAGGCAAGCACTCGACCACTGAGCTACAATAGCAGCCCTCCAGTTGTTATTCTTTCAGTTAGGAAACAACAAAACAAATAACTTCCCCATAACAACTAAAAAACAAAAGCATTTTAATAAAATAATTCTAATTCGTTGTTTGCGAATGTTCCCTATGTTGACAATTTTTGGTTTTTAATGTTAATCTTTTACCTACAGTCTTTTCATTGGGGGCAGGGGCAGGGCAGTACTGGAGATTAAACCCAAAAATCTCCACATCCCTGGCCCTCTTTAATTTTTATTTTGAGACAGGGTCTTAGAAAGTTGCACAGGGCCTTGCTAAATTACTGAGGCTGGCCTTGCAATCCTATGTCTCAGCCTCCCTAGCCACTGAGATTACAAGCATGGAATATTAGCTCTACAGACTTTTTCTTCTTTTTTTCTTTTACTAAAAACAAAAACACCACCCAACAAAGACATCTAATAAATCTGGATGCATAATAGATGAAATTGGGAAGAGCTAACTAGTTAACATTTATACACATAGTAATCACTGTATTTCAGGCACAGTTCTAAACACTTCATATATATTAGTCATTTAATCTTCCCAATCCTATGATTCTATTTTATAGGAAAGTAGACTTAGGCCCTGAGATTAAAGGACTCAACCAGGTCTCTTATCTAGTAAGTGGTAATAGAGTCCTTTGTTGTAAGCCTATAGGTAGCATTTGAGTAATATTTTTACTTTTAACATACTGACCATAAAAAGTATTCTAGGGGCTGGGGATATAGCTCAGTTGGTTGAGTGCTTGCCTCGCAAGCACAAGGCCCTGGGTTCAATCCCCAGCACCACAAAACAACAACAACAACAACAAAAAGATTCTAAATATACAAAGGAAGAAGAGCTTCGGATTATCAAATAAAAAGTTGACCATAACACGTTTGGAAGGCATATTTATTTTTCCCTGTATTGGAGAAGCAACATGGAGACATTTTTACTTAACCCTTTAAATCATTTTAGACTGAAACAAGGAGTGTTAAGTAAATAAATAGAAAGATCCACCAAACATTTTGAGAGTTGATATCACTTGTTATTATCACAGTAATAACGAGAAGGCCCCACATTGTACATTTTTTTTTTTTTTTTTTTGGAACCGGGAACTGAACTCAGGGGCACTCAGCCACTGAGCCACGTCCCTAGCCCTATTTTGTATTTTATTTAGAGACAGGGTCTCACTGAATTGCTTAGCGCCCTGACCTTGCTGAGGCTAGCTTTGAACTCGTGCTCCTCCTGCCTCAGCCTCCCAAGCGTTGGGATTACAGGCATGCACCACCACGCCCGGCTACATTGTACAATTTTTAAGTTTAAATATTAAAAGAAGTATCTGGTGTATTTTGTTTAGCTGACTCAATTTTATTCTTAAAGAAAAATAGAGTGGGTGGGGAAAGGAGGGCATATAAGTTAAGCAATCAATGCAGTAGGGCTCATGTTAAGCAAATTTATAAAAACCAGACTTATGCTTCCTTTAAAGTCCAGTTATTTTCTATCACTCTGAAGAACAACTAATTTAAAACTTTAGAAACTGAATCATTACAAATTGAATGATTCCAATTTCTAGTAATCCACAACTTAAGTACAAAAACAATAAAATGAGGACTGGGGTAGGAGAGAAAGAAGAAATGGAGGGGGAAAAGAGAACATGAGAGTTAGAAAATTTAACTTCAAACTAAAATTTAAATTTTTAGTTAAAAACTTAACTTTAAAATTTTAAACTAGGTGTGGTGGTACATATCTGTAATCCCAGAAAAACTGGGAGGCTGAGGTAAGAGGATCACATGTTTGAGGTGAGCCTTAGCAACTAAAAGAGACCTTGCTTTGAAATAAAAAACTAAAAAGGACTGAGGATGTAGCTCAGTGGTAGAGTGCTTGCCTAGCAGCCTAACATTTGTGAGGTCTTGGGTCCAATCCCTAGTACTTGAAAAAAAAAAGGTATGCGAGTTAAGAGCAAGGCCTTTTAGTCAATCAATGAGTTAATAAACACTTAATAAACACTAATTTGACAAATGCAATTAAATACAGTTGTCAGAAATGAATATATATTCTTGCTGGTTGAAAATGTAGAGCTATCAACAATTCTTGTATAATTTCAGAGTCAGAGCGAAGTCAACAACATAGTAAATGTGTTTCAATGGAACGTGGCAATAAAATAAATGAACAACTACACCTTAGTGGGATGTCACATATCCTTCAGAGATAGAAGCAATTTTTGTAAAATCTATTTCTAAATTAACACCATAGGCTGTTGCATTCAAATCTACTTAAATAGTAAATCTTAATCCTTGTACTAAGAAATCCCTTTGTCATGTATGAAATCTACCACTGAATTTTAAAAATCATTAAGGGCATAACTTCAAATAGGACCACTGTTTTGAGCATTTTATAACTTGACCTCTATAGCACTGATATTCAATTTTAAATTTAAAAAAAAATATTCACTTAAACATAATCTAACAGGTACTAAACTTAACTAGGTAGACACTAATATGAACCGAGTGACTCATTGTTGTCAAATTATACTAAATATGCATTCCTAAATGTCAGTGTATAAATCAGGAAGCCTAATGTTTGTTCTTTAAAGAGAGCACCATGTAACTGAAAAATGTATAATAGTTGGGCACAGTGGAACAACCTGCAAACCCAGCAACTCAGGAGACTGAGGCAGGAGGACCACAGGTTCAAGTCTAGTCCAAGTAACTTAGCAAAACCCTATCTCAAAATTACTAATTTAAAAAGGCTGAGGTTCGATCTCTGGTTGGTCAGTCTCTCTCTCTCACACACACACATACACACAAAGTATAATACCTAATGATTCAGGTAAGCCTCCATTATTTCCATGATACTTAAATGTTCAACATAAAAGTTTTTTTGTTTGTTTTTGTTTTTTTTGGAGGTGCTGGGGATTGAACCCAGGGCCTTGTGCTTGCGAGGCAAGCATTCTACCAACTGAGCTATATCCCCAGCCCAAAAGATGATTTTTAATTATAGCTATTTATATAAATAGGTCCCACAGAGAACAAAAATTTAGCAGTAATCTTTGCTTCTGAGGAATGTTAAGATGATTTCAGTTTAAAAAATTTTTTTGATATAATCTAAATTTATTTTTTAAAAATGCTACTGGATCTTTGAGGGAAAAAAGTAATTCTCCTCTGTGAAGAGCTTAGCTGTTTTTCTGGGCCAAAAAAGCAAGAATTGTTCAAATTATAATAAGCTGCTCAAAGTTATCGAAACATTTTAAAGTAATTAACTAAGCTATTAAAAAGGAGTCACTTATTGATTTGTTTAAAAACTCAAAGCCTTAAATGTTTATTCTTTTTTGTTTATTTGATTTGGTATTGGGGACTGAACCATAGGCTCTTTACCATTGAGCTACATCCTTAGACCTTTTTAATTTTTTATTTTGAGACAGGGTCTTGCTAAGTTGTTAAGGCTGGCCTTTAACTTGCAATCCTCTTGCCTCAGCCTCCAAAGTCACTAGGATCACAGCTGTGCACCAACATGCCCAGCTTAAATGTTTATTCTTTAAAAAGATAGCTTTGGGGGCTGGGACTGTGGCTCAGTGGTAAGGTGCTTGCCTCAAATGTGTGAGTCACTGGGTTCAATCCTCAGCACCACATAAAATTAATAAATAAAATAAAGGTATTGTGTCCATCTACAACTAAAAAAAAAAAAAAAAAAAAAAAAAGAAAAGAAAAAAAAGACAGCTTAGCTCCAAGCATAATAGAAGTTAGAGCGATACCTCATGCCCCTCCTTCCTTGGGTGTGATACAAATAAATTTTGTCCATTAGCTGGGAGAGGGCAATGTAAAGCAATGATATAATTATGGGTGGGCTTGATGACACTGAGTGTGTAAGTGCCATCATTAAAGGCTTCACTGAAGTTAGGTAAAAAATGGGGATTCCCTTCCTACCAGTAGTCTGAAAGACATTTTTCATCACCTAGCAAAGGAGCTACAATTGCACTTACGTAAAACTCTCCACAAGTCATCTCTTTCTTTTTTGATACAGGGTCTCAAACTGCCTAGGCTGGCCTCAAACTTGCAATACTCCTTCCTCAGCTTCCTGAGTTGCTCGGATTATAGACAAGTGCCACCACAGGTGGTTGTGTGTAAACCAATTTTTTTAGTTTCCTCTTTTTAAAAAAACCTTTATCTATTTATTTATGTGGTGCTGAGGATCAAACCCAGTGCCTCACACATGCTAGGCAAGTGCTCTACCACTGAGCCACAACCCCAGCCCTGTAAACCATGTTTTAAGCTTAAATATTTTCAATAATCTCTAATGATTCTGTGGTTTTCTTTTCTTCATAATTCAAGATATAATCTGCAAGCAACCAGTGAGAGTACCTTGGAAAATCTAAAATGATTATGAACCATAAAATATAATGTTCAAAATCTTGGTTGCATGTGCTTTCTCACGTAATTAAATAGTGAGAGTAAAGTATATTTTGGCTCTAGAGTATTGACATATTTATAAAATCCAAATGCTTGTTACTGAAAGTGATCATGACCAGAAAGTAAAAAACCAACTATTCTTTATATGTAAAATACACTGCCACTGTCACCCAAGACTGTGAAAAATCTCAAAGAATTAAAGTGTGAAATCCACATATGTACCATCTGAATTTCACCACTAACATTTACTGTATGTCTTTTTATCACATTATTGATTTGTTCATTCAATTCTTTGATACTTTTTAACATTAATCACAGATATCACTGTGTGTCACATGTACACACCTCAGTAAGCATATCATTAGTCAACATTTAGGATTTTTTTCCTTCTGAGAAAAAAATTTCCACACAACAAAGTGTACCAAATCTTAAATGTATCATCTTATGAGTTTTGATAAATGCTTGTCTATATAATACAAAATTCTGTCAAAACAGAAAACATTACCATCACCCCATAAAGTTTCTTCATGCCCCTCTCCCAGTTGATCCCTCCACCCAGAAGCAACAATTGTTCTGATTTTTTTTCAACTACAGATTCTGGAACCCCATAGAAATGGAATTTCATGTGTTCTAGAACCTTACATAGATGGAAACAGCATATATACTCCTGATCTCAGTCAACATATTTAAAAATTTCACCCATGTTCTTGAGTTCATTAGTAGGTCCTTTTTATTGCTGAATGGCATTTGCTACAGACAATTTTAATGAATCAAATACCCCAAGGATTCTGCTTTTGTTTCATACCTTCATATTGACATCAGCCCCATTGCCAACTAAAAGTTCTAAACACAATGCTCCATGTGTTGATGCAGCAGCAAAATGCAAAGGAGTAAATCCTTTTTCATTCTTTTGATTTACATTAGCACCACAGTCTATAAGTTCATTCACAACAACATCTTGTCCATTATAACAGGCCACATGAAGAGGTGTATTTCCATAGGCATTTGGTTCATTCATCTATTGGTAGAACAAAAAAATGTATGAATGTTAAAGTAGTCTTGATAACTATCATTATTGTGAATTATTTTAGGAATTCTTGTGATTGTAATAAAATTATTAAAGTGAAAAAAGATACACAGATTAGATCTACAATGCTAAAGTTCTTTTAAAATAATGAACATAACAAGTATTTTGGTGTTTAATGGATTCTGTACATTTGAGACTATAATTCACATAGGCAATGCCTACACATATTTAATATCTTTATCATGACAAAACTGAATGATTCCAAAAGGAATATCTTAGGAGAATGAAAACAAGTATTATGTATTTTTAAGTCTTCAAGGTAAGGGACTTGATATGAAATTAACTCTGAAGAATTACAAAAAAAATGAACAATCTGAAGGCTCTTAGAGGTATATTCAATTCAGTAACATGTTATTTTCCGCTTTTCATTTTGCAGTAACAAGACTAAGGTTACTAAGAGAGATCAGGATTTTTTAAAATAAATGGAATTCTGTTCATTTTTGTTACAGACTCATAAATACATTCCAGTTTCATATGCTGACATTTTATCAAAAGGCAGAAGAAAGTTCAATAAGGAGAAGTAATCCATCTAACTCAGGTGGTTTCTCCTCTCCTTTCATTTCAAATAAATAAAATAGGGCAATAATTTAATGTTTATATAACTTTTGTGTCTTGTCTTTGTCCTTGGCTTTAGGGACATAATTTATGACATACCTGATACCCTAGGTTAGGTTGAAGACTTAGAATAGGTTTGACATTTGATTTTAGGGTAGGGGCTGATCATACCAGATTTAAACCAACAATGTGATTCAGGGTGGGGGTTTTGGGTCATCAGGTATCAGCAAACTTGGAAACTAAAAATCAATCACTTGGGCAATAAATTAATCATGCCTATGATGGGGCCCCATTGAAAAACTGAAAATTATTGCATGCACTGGTATGTACCTGTAATCTCAGCAACTCAGGAGGCTAAGATATGAGGATCGCAAGTTTGAGGCCAGCCTTGGCAACTTAGTGAGATCCTTTCTCAAAATTAAAAATAAAAGGGTTGGGGTTGTGGCTCAGTGGTAGAGGGTCTGCCTAGCATGTGTGAGGCATGGGGTTCAATTTTCAGCATCACATGTAAACAGATAAAATAAAGAGGTTCATCGACAACTAAAAAATAAATATTAAAAGAATTAAAAATAAAAAGGGCTGGGATGGGCTCAGTGGTAAAGCACTCCTTAATTCAATCCTTAGTTTCAACAAAAACACCTGTGAAAATGAAGCTCTGGTGAGCATTCCTAGTTGACAATACTTTGTGCATACTGTCATATACCGATGCTGGGAAAGTAACACATCCTGACTCCATGAAAAGGACACCTTAAGAACACTCCTGAGCTCTATCCTATGTGTCTCCCTTCCTCTGGCTATTCTTAATTTGTACTTTCCTACTGTAACAAACCATAATTGTGAGTGTAAGAGCTTTCAGTGAGTTTTTTGTATCCTTCTAATCACTGAATAGTTTCATTTATTTATCTGTTTATTTTTAGTACTGGAGATTGAACCCAGGTGCTGTCACTGACTCTATCCAAGCCCTTTTTATTTATTTTGAGACAGTCTCATTAAGTTGCCCAGGCTGACCTTGAACTCATGATTCTCTTGCCTTGGTCTTCCAAGTTGCAACGATGTTTCTGGAAGCCCCTCACTACTTGTAGTTTGTCAGAAGTGAGGGCAGACTTGTATAGAGACACACCTCTAACCATGTAGGTGGCCCCAGTTTGTCACGATTTTAATATTTTCTTTTTTTGGAACTGGGGATTGAATTCAGAGGCGTTTAACCACTGAACCACAACCCCAGTCCTATTTTGTATTTTATTTAGAGACAGGGTCTCATTGAGTTGCTTAGGGCCTCACTAAGTTGCTGAGGCTGGCTTTGAACTCGCGATCCTCCTGCCTCAGCCTCCCAGTGCTGGGATGACAGGCGTGCGCCACCACACCCGGCTGAAACCTTTTAAATCTGAAAGTGTCTGCCAGTATAATAAAATTCATAAAATGCTCCATTATTTTATAGTGCTCTGTATACCTACATCAACTCCAAGATCTAGAAGGTACTTGACTACGCTGATCATTCCACTAGAAGCTGCTGCATGAAGAGGTGTATAAGACTTCTTATCTTTGCATGTCACTTCAGCTCCATGTGCCACAAGTAATTTCACTACTTCAATGTGACCTGAAGAAAAAATAGAGATGAGCATATGTAAAATATTAATTATAATCCTGAATATCTTTAGACACATATGCATATTAATCATATAATGCAAGATAACCACTAATCAATCTGGTTACAATTTGAAAAAGCATAGGAAAAAAAGATTTGAGAATAATTTTTATAAATATTGGTAGGGGTAATAATTAAATACAATACACTTGATTATTTGTCCAGTATCAACATTATAACTGATAATTCTTTTGCTTAGATCTTCCGATCCCCTCCTACCCTCACAGATTGTTTTAATACATTCTTAAGTTAGTTTTAATTTTTAAACTAGTTTATATTTCCCAGCCTTACTGGAATCTCATTCTTATAAATCTGGGAGTGACCTGAGTTTGTTTCTTTATTATTAATTTTCTTCATGTTTGAGACAGGGTATTGCTATGTTACCAAAGCTCAAACTCATGGGCACAAGTGATCCTCCTGCCTTAAGACACTGGAGTGCTGGAACTACAAGGGGATGCTATTCGTTTTAATTAGTTATACATGACAGTAGGATGTCTTTTGACACGTCGTACATAAATGGAGCATAACTTCTCATTCTTATGGTTGTACATGATGTAGAATTACACAGGTTGTGTAATCATAAGTGCACACAGGGTAATAATGTCCAATTTATTCTACTATCATTCCAATCATTGTATAGTTTTAGAGGGCAATCATAAATAAAAAAAATTATGATGCACGTGAAACCCAATGCTTGGCCCAATGTAAGATTTCATAATACATCTTCATACCTTATATTTTAATATTAGAATGAAAACATAACAAGAACTAGCTCATTGTAAACACCAATCCTAAATTAAACATATGAGGCCCATAACTGAGATATTCCTCCCTTTAAACAATTTCAAACAGTTTTTAAATATACCGGATCTAGTGGGCTCCTGTTGTAGGAAAACTCCCCTATTACCAGAATGGTTCCACCTAAGCAGCAAAATCAGATATGGTGTACCTTTTAATTGTACTAGAAATGTTACAAAAATGACAAGAAATAAAATGTAGTACTTTCCTAAATATATAATGTGAAAAAGTAAATTCAAAACAGTACATACCCATATATGCTGCCCAATGGATAGCACGCCTATCTTTCTTGTCAAAAGCATTAATATTGGCACCTCTGGACAAGAGTAGCTTGACCATCTGGAATAAAAGTAAACACAGTTTCAATGAAATTCAGAAGAAATATTTGTGATAGCCCTTGTGATGACTACTCATCTTAATTTCCCTAGCACTGTATTTCTGGCAGAAAAGGAGCTAGACTAAATACTCAAGGCCATTAACATAACAGGATAAAATATACAAAATAGGTTCACTGTGGGTGTTACTGAAGTCAAGCAGTATCTTTCTAGAAACCCTTTCTGTCCTGGTACATTATGAACAACTAAGTATAAATCTGGAAGATCTAAAGTTAGAATATTTAACAAGAGGCTTTATTCCTATTCATAACCCAAATTGTTATTAAAATGCAAAGTGAATTCTCTTCCCAGAAATGTCTTAAATTTAATTTAGGTACAAATTTAATATCTACAAAATGATTAAACTTGAAGGTTACTACATAGTCTACTTATCTTACAAAGTACCAAGAATAACAATTATACCTAATCATATTTCAATAGTTTCTTTGTTGAAGGGAATTCCAGATTTCAATTAGAACACATTTTGTGACCTTAACTACAATGGAGGCAAGGATTCATGTTGCAAAATCATAGAAGTACAGTGGAAAGAACACTGCAGTCAACAGCTCCCAGTTAAGGAATCTTGGGAGTGACATTCTAACACTTGGAATTTCTGTGTCTGCAAAAATGAAGGACTATGAGCTGGACATGGTAGCACATGCCAGTAGTCCCAGCTATTCAAGAAGCTGAGGCAGAAAGATCACTTAAGCCCAAGAGTTGATAACCAGCCTGGGCAACATAGCAAGCCCATTTCATTAAAAAAAGAAAAAGTGGGAAAAGTTCCTCTAACAGTTTGGTTCTTCCCTGTTCCTCACACACATATAAACCTCACTCTTTGGAGGACAACTATTGTAAAATGATGTTTTCCAGAAGATAACACTAATTTTCTTAAATTGATTACTTTTGATGATCTGTCATTGAAGAATTCTCTTGACCAAATGCTGATACTAATTTAAAAGAAAGCATGTTTCAAAACTCTTTGCTATTATCCTTCTGAGAGAACACACAAATTGCTGTCTTCCCAGACACATTTTTTCCACAATAATAAAACATACTTGTCGTATTATGCTAGCTGGCAGGCTGTCACTCCAGGTTGACTATAAAATTCCAGTGTACAAGCAGCCCATACTAAATAAATTTCTGAATTTGAGAACGCTTTATCATGGAAAACAAAGTTCAAAGGTTTGCTATGGGCAAAATTTAACAAATATGAGCAAGATAAGATATTTTTATTTGCTTTGACTGTGGACTTATAAATTGCTAACAAAGGGAAATTCAGCCAGGCACAGTGGTGCTTGTCTATAATCTCAGCTAATCAGGAGGATGAGGCAGGAAGATTCCAAGTTTGAGGTCAGGGCAACTTTGTGAAATTCTGTCTCAAAATAAAGGTTAAAAAAAGGCAGGGGATGGGGCTCAGGGATATAATGTTCCTGGATTCAATTCCCAGTACTGTGGAGGGGGAAAAAATGCCACCTACCTCACCATGTCCACTGAAAGCTGCATGATGTAATGCAGTTCTTCCTGCTCGATCAGACACATTTACATTACTCAGAAGAGGTACCAAAGCTTCAGCACACTTTACAGCTTTATTAGCAGCAGCAATGTGTAAAGGGGTTTGCCAATTTTTGTCTCGAGCATTAACATCTGCAGAATGCTTCAAAAGTACTTGAACTGCTTCCTAAAACATATGAAGGTAAGTTATAAAAGACAAATTAGTTAACCGTTTTAGAAATTCTTTACATATACGTATATGCATTAAGGAAATAAAATTCCCTGAGGAAATAAAAAAAAATTCTGCTAGAATATAATGTTAAGTTGGAATCTACTGAAGAAAATATTCTGAATTTATAGCTAAGACATTCCCTTTCCCTATCCCTCCATTAAAGGAATAACAATCTCCATCAAAATGTATGAAACAAGTCAGGTGTGGTGGGACAGACTTGTAATGACAACTACTTAGAAGTCTAAGGCAAGATGATCTTAAGTTTGAGGCCAACCTGGACAACTCCACAAGACCCTATCTCAAAATAAAATAAAAAAGGACCTGGGATGTAGCTCAATGGTAGAGTGTCTGCCTACCATGCTCAAAGCCCTGGGTACAATCCTCAGAACCACACTCACACACACAAAAGTACAAAATGAAATAAAAGCTTTCTTTAAAAACACTGATTTTTAAATATTGTGTTTCTGTTAGTAAGACACAATTTATAGTCTGAACAGTATTAAGGAGATTTATTATGTTTCCAGAGAGAACATAAAAATTTGAAGCATAATATTTCTGAAAGTATTACACATGCTATATTTTAAACAATAAAAAATCACAAGGTCTAGTTCATTAAATTATTTTTCTCCAAGAGGTACATGGAAAATCTCATACCACCACATTTATAAATTGGACTCAAGGCAGGATTCCAAGGAATTCAGTATGCCATCAACGTTAACCAATACAATCAGAAATAAACTTAGCAAAAAATTTTCCTTACAGTGTTATTCCTATCTTCAGTAGATGAAGATGAAACTATGTATGAAAAAATACCAGATCAAAAACAGAATCTTAGTTCCGTTATTTATAAAGTGTACTATTCACATCTTATAAAACTGACTCTTGTGTTTTTAATCTATAAAAGTAAGGTTGGGGTAGTATGGTGGTATGATAAATCTTATCAAGTTTGCTTTAAGACACAATAAACTAATGTATGTCAAGTGTTAAAGTACAAATCTCTAGAAATATACAAAAGTATCAAGGAAGACAAAACAAAATACTATTGTCCATGAATCACTCATACCTTTTTAAGCCTTTGAAATAAAAAGTAATCAAAACTGCCTGAAATA
Organism: Glaucomys volans; assembly: GCA_020662805.1. NCBI lineage: Eukaryota > Metazoa > Chordata > Mammalia > Rodentia > Sciuridae > Glaucomys > Glaucomys volans. Next base: position 156,068 of record JAJEJO010001930.1, read on the forward strand.
TAGCAAACAGCACAAATGCCTAATAGGGCTGGCAAAAAACTGAAGAGATGCCCAGTAATTTAAGGGCATCCTATCTGCTAACGAAGTAAATTAGTAAATCAAAAATGGGGGAAGGGCATGACTCCACAATTCCACTCCAGTTATTTACCTAATTAAAAAAGCAAAAAGCAAAAAAGCCCCTCAGATCCATCTAAGAATGCTCACAGTAAGCCATGTAAGCTGGTATATGCCTATAATCCCAGCAACTTGGAAGGCTGAAGCAGGAGGATCCTATGTCTGAGGTTAGTCTTGGCAACTGAGTGAGATCCTATCTAAAAACAAAAACAAAACGAAAAAACAAACAAAAACCCCAAACAAACAAACCTGATAACAGTTTATTGAACTGTTTCAAAAGTCAAGAACCAGAGATGCAAACATACATCAATAGAAAAATGAAAACAAACTAAATACATTTGTGCAATACAATTTGGTAGATAAAAAGGAATGAAGCAATAATAAATGTGACACTGTCAAATCTCAAAATGTTATGTTAAAGAAATTAATACATGTATGATTCCATTTTTATGAAGTTCTATAATGGAAATTACTCTATGATAAGAAAAATCAAAACACTGGTTGCCTCTGAGGATAAGGATTAGTGACTAAAAAAGGAACATGAAGAAGTTTGCTGGTGTAATGAAAACTCTTCAGTATCTTGATTGGGTAAATGTTACACAGTAGTACACATTTGTCAACCCTCAAGCGTATACCTTGAAAATCTGTACATTTTACTTTATATTTCAATTTTTTTTTTAAAACAAGGAATATAGAAAGAGGGACATGCAAAGGAATGTTCTCAAAATTATGGAAAACAAGATACAAATTTTATCAGTATTCCCATCCCACTTCTGAGAAGCACATAGTATGACCTGGGCATAAAATTAATACTTTACTGGGGAAAAAAAAATTGATACATACATTAGTAGATGTCTTAGAAAATAATTAAAAATAAATGAAGAATTTATTACTGCATAAGTTGTGGGGCAAACCAGCAAATATGCTGGCCTTGCTTTATTCATTCCCATTCTGGAAAATACACCATTAAAACTTCTGAAAAGTCTGGAAATATTTATGTTTTATTAGCAAGAACAGTAAAATCAAAACTATTATTTCGTTGAAAAGCAAGAATAAATCCAGTTCATGATAAGTAAGAATACATAATTGCCACCTAAAAAAGGCTATAAAGCAACCAAGACTTATAATCAAGACAGATCAGTGTTTAATTTATTTACTACTCAAATACTCATTCAAGTAGTAATCTCAGAGAAAAGAAAAGAAAATTTCTAAAGGCTAGAGACCTTTAAAAAGGTGAAATTTCAGAAATACAAATCAAAGAGCAACAATGTCATATCCTACTAAAATTCTAGATCATATTATCAGCACATGAGACAATAATGTGGGGATATCAAAGGGCATAAATGGTTTCACAAACAATGAATATTACTATAACTTCAATTCCAATTTTTCAGTTATTAGAGGGTATTTGTAGGAAATGCCTGCTGGTGTGCCTTGATTTGGAAAAAAAAAAAAAAAAAAAAAGAAAAAGAAAAAGAAAACCAAAGTAAATTTAAGTAACATTGTGATATAGAGTTATGACAAAAGGTTCAATAATTGTCCTCCTTGTATTAAGCAGTATCTTTGGGTCACTCTAGACTAAGATTCCACAGTAATAACTAGCTTTGCCTTTTTTTTTTTTTTAAAGCAATTATTACCATTGAGTTGAAGAAGCACTGGAAAAACAAGGGTTAGCAGATTTACAAATAAATACGAAGTCTAGATGGGCCAATAATATCTCACGTAATCATATAATTTAAACTCAGCTATCTTGACAGAACTAAAATAGAATTCTTGATTGGTATTGATTAGGCTAAAAAAGTTTATAGGCGAGGATATGTGTCTTCTTCAAAACACACACAAGCAAAAAACTAAAAAGAAACCCTAATACTAAAAAAATTGACTTATTCAGAAAGATATGCAGTACTTAAAGAGAGGTGAAGGATATGCTGCTCTTCAAAAGCAGCATTTGTCACAAATTAGAGTGACAGAGATTAAGGCAGTCAGTAAGGAGGTGGTGTATGGAAACCAGGTCACTGAAGGAGAGTAAGAGTATCTTCCCTGAAGCAGTCATTCTCAACTCAGGTTCAGTGAAGGAACAGAGACACAAAGGATTAATGTCTGTGATAAATTAACTTCTTGTCAATGCATCTAACATGTTGTTAGCTATGCATGTCCTTGAGGAAATTAAGAAAATGATCACTCCAGCTGGGCATGGTGGTGCATGCCTGTAATCCCAGCAATTTGGGAGGTTGATGATGAAGGATTAAGTTTGAGGCCAGTCTTAGCAACTTAGGGACTGTGTCTCAAAATAAAATAAAAGGGCTGGGGACATAGATTGGTAGTTAAGCATCCCTGTGTTCAATTCCTACCACCACCCCTCCCCCGCAAAAAAGAAAAGCTGGGTGTGGTAGTACATGCCTGTAATCCCAGCAGCTTGGGAGGCTGAGGCAGGATTGCGAGTTCAAAGCCAGCTTCAGCAAAAGCAAGGTGCTAAGCAACTCGGTGAGACACTGTCTCTAAATAAAAAATACTAATAGGGCTGGGGATGTGGCTCAGTGCCCCTGAGTTCAATCCCTGGTACCCACCCCCCCAACAAAAAAAAATTACCCTATATTCTCTCAAGGTGTTTCAAACCACGAGGTGTGTTTTGACACACCACAGGTTTCTCTCGTGGTGTGTAAAAAACCAAAACTAAAAGCTACTTAAAATTTTGCCTCTGAAAGACCCATCTCTATACATATCCCTCTGTGTCCACAGCTATGTTTTCTATTAAATGAAATAAGCATAGCTCACTTTGCTCTTAGGATGTAATCAAAACAATTAAAAGAACACTGGTGAAACTGAAAATTCTGAATAAGTTTTGTAGGTTTTCTTTCTTTCTTTCTTTCTTTCTTTCTTTCTTTCTTTCTTTCATTTTAGATGGACAGAATGCCTTTATTTGTTTATTTTTATATGGAGCTAAGGATTGAACATAGGGCCTTATACATGCTAGGCAAGTGCTCTGCCACTGAGCTACAGCCCCAGCCCTGTAGCAGTTCTTTTAATTATGAGATTTTCTTTTTAAAACAAAAATGTTTCATGTTTATATAAGGTATATTCTCATGTAACAACCACATTTTTATAGCTGTTTCCCACAATCCTATAAGAGTATACACAGTTCATTTCATAGTTTTTAGGCAGAAAAGCAGACTAGGACCACTGATTTCTAACCTACAGTTTGCCCTAAAGTTCAGGTGAGTACACAGTTTTAAACAATCAGGAGTAAAGACTTTGGGTGGAACCTGCTGCTTGCCTCAAACATTACTACTACTACTACTACTACTACTATTATTATTATTATTATTATTATTATTATTTTAAAGAATTTTTGGTCTGTTTTATAACCACTCCAAAAATAGAAAGTGTACCTTCTAGTGATTTAATGTGGTAAACTCCATTAATTTTAGTAGCTATGTTCACAAGAGTCATACTGAAAAATGGGTAGTTATGGATACCATTAATAGGTTTCACTAACAGTAATGTTTATCTTGATTGCTAAAGAAGCATTCTTATATGGGCCTAACCCTGAAATTAGTAAACTTCTCACAGAATTTCAAATACAAAGTTATTTTGGCTAATATATCTTAGTTTTTCATAATAACCCCCAGATCTGTTTAACATCTGTTCTGGTTTAGATATGAAGTATCCTCTAAAAGCTCATATGAGACAATGCAAGTGATTTCAGAGGCAAAAGGATTAGACCATGAGGCATAACCTAATCAGTGGATTAATCCACTCATGTGGACTAACTGGGCAGTAACATAGGCAGGAAGGGTATGACTGGAGGAAGTAGGTCACTTGGGTGTGTCTTTGGGTTTTATATTTTATCCTTGGTGAGCAGAACTCTTCCTCTGTTTCCTGGTTCCCATGTCCTGAGCTGTTTTCCTCTGCCACTCCCTTCTACCAAGATGTTGTGCCTCTGGCCAATCATGGACTGGACCTCTGAAACGGTGAGTCAAAATAAACTTTTCCTCCTCTAAATTGTTCTTGTCAGGCCTTTGGTCACAGTGAGGAATAGCTAACTAGAACAACATCACACAAAAAGCTGAAGTGATATTTGAAGCTACTTTCTCCAAATCTAAGTTACATAAGTTCATCAGTCACAGCACATCAGGTCTCGTATTGGAATCAGATTGTGTCTTCAAGTGTGGATCAACTCTTCCTTCCCTCTTCTCCCTTATTATGAGGCTTCAGCCAACCACACTACATGATTCTGTCACATGACAGGGTTTATAACCTGTCCCGGTCACTATCTCCCTCTACTTCTCTTTATGTGCCAGGTTCTTGTACTGAGTTCAACGTATGGTTACAAGGAGGAATACAAAGAAAAATAAAGAAGCAGGAGCTCTCCAGTTTTTCCCAAGGCACTAGATAGAGCTGGCTTTCCTTTTCTAAAACTACCTGGTCCCAAGATGGAAGCAAGAGCAGTTGCTACATTTAATAGTTCCTTTCTTATCTCTCTCAATTTGAAAAACTGAAGAAACACTGGATTAATATCAACTTACACAATCACATACTTTTACATTTTAATCTATTTTAAAAATCTGAAACAAGCCCTGATAGCTAACTAGGTAAAAGAGGTGCTTTGGACACAATGCATTTTAGAAAAAGCACAATGTATAAAGTAGTAAAATGACAGACAAAAGATCCAGGTTTTTGCTTCATCTCTACCAGCTGAGCAGTTTCTAGTTGCCACTAAATGTCTACCTGTATAAAGATGTTAAGAAGGCCAGAAAACAAATATGAAAGTTACAAAAATACTTTGCAAACAATAAACATTCTCTAAAAATGTCAATTACCTTGAAGAATATATAATATATAGGGTTACACAGAAGGAACTGTTCCTTCTTTTAAGAAACCTTATACATTTTAGAGTTATGTATTTCAAACTGGTAAAATGGGCAATCAAGTAGTATTGAAACTAACTTCAGTGCTTTAATAGTTCAAACGATCATTACACACTGATGAGATCATGTCTTGATTACAATCATACAGAATCTTTCAACAGGTTATTGTGAACCAGAAGAAAAAAGATCTGAGGAAGATTAATAGCTAAAAATTAGTATAGTTCAGTGAAGAATACTCGTAGTGGGGACAGAAGTAAATGTTTTTAACTTGGCTATTTCAGACTCTCCAAGAAGTCTTACACACAATAGGAAATATGCAACAATTAATTTGATTTGTATAAATTCTCAAGTAAAATGATAAGTCTAGACACTTTGGTAGTTTTTTTCCTCCTTTTAAACATTATTTGAATATGAACTCAGGCAGGCCTACTGATTGGTTTTTATATACAGTATATTTACTAAGAGAAATTTCATACCTCACTACAAGATGCAACTGCTCTGTGTAAAGGTGTCAACCATTTGCTGTCTTTGGCATTAACTCTAGCTCCTGCAACAAGAAGAAAAAAATAAATTGAAATATTTTACATAATATATTTAAAATAAATCTCTTGAAATAAGAGTTATATATGATTCAAATTGGAATAACAATTGAAAACTACTCTTTTTATACTTTCTAATAAATTACCCTTAAATTAAAAAACAAAACCAACTTTTAAAAAACTTATATAATTATCCAAAAAGGTAATAACTTTTTATTAAAAATAAAATAAACATCATTTATATATAAGCTAGCTAAGCCACCTTTATACAGAGCATATCCAAGAAAAATCAGACCCCACTTAGGAATATGGGTTAAAAACTGAAATACTCAAATAAATGAATACTACTTAAAGATAAATAGCAGATTCTTCCAACCTGTTGTTACATTTCTTGCTAATAAAAGTATGTCATAAAGTAATAATACCAAAATAGTTCTATAAAAATGTCTAGACTATAAGATTATGGTATAAAATACAACAATGGTTACGGATTTAGGAAAAATTTAAAAGAGGAACTAATCCACATGTCTTTCTGGGTTACACATTAACTAAGGTTTAAAGAAGGAATTTAAAAAAAAAATCAACTATGTACAACTGTTTAGAAATCATTAAGCCAACGGACAAAATTTACCCTTAACAGAACACACACACATTTATTAAGACAAAAAGTGTAACTACATAATTGTTATGAAAAGTTGGTCCCTGCCCCAAGGCCAATTAAATAATGAGGACACAGTCTTGAGAAAAAGGAAAAAGAAGTTTTACTGCTTTGCTAGTAAAGAAGAAGTATGGAGATTCCTGTCTCAGAAGCTGTGATTCTCCCTATCTGGGGAAGAGGAAGGGTACTAGGTGTGCTCTGATGCGGAGGTTGAAATTCACATATTAACTTGGGAGACAGTCATTTCCTACATCTTCAGGGGCCATCTCCTTCCTGTGGTGCTCAAAGACAGATAACTCTAGGCCAAGGATGGGGAAAAGGTAATCCTGTGGCTTCCCTGCTTCAGGTTAGGGAGAGGAAGAGGGAGAAAAGAAAACATGTACATTTTAAAATAAGACTTAGTTGCAGAGTAGCAACAGCTATACTCAAAGCATAAGATGGACCACTGTTACATCATGAGGGAAAAACAAATCTACCTTTTACATGAAATCCATTCATTTGTACCCAAGTCCCATCAAACAGAAGTGGTACACAGGATCACTCTATAAGTGGATTAGAAACAGCTCTGGCTCTTGGAATTGGCAGAGAGACCCTGTCCTATAAATAATCCTATTTACATCCCAAATCCTAACTAAATTCTTACTTCCTGGATGATGAAATATAGGTACAATGAAAAGTCCAACATTGCTGATTATGGCAGAACCAAGTCTAGATTCATAACTCAATGTTTTGAGTATGAGGATTTGGAGGATAATCAAATGCAGTGACTTCCATATTATAGCTACAATAATTATTAGCAGCCGGGCATGGTGGCACACGTCTGTAATCCAAGCGACTTGGGAGGCTGAGACCCTGAGCAACTCAGTGAGACCCTGTCTCTAAATAAAATACAAAATAGGGCTGGGGATGTGGCTCAGTGACCGAGTGTCCCTGAGTTCAATCCCTGGTTC